>CM055077.1:14308217-14371649 GCA_029204045.2 Tillandsia leiboldiana | reverse complement strand
AATAATATTCTCAGGTCTGCAATATATTTTCTAATCTTCTTTTAACATTTAAATTTATATTTTTCCCTCAATATTTCGATTTTGTAAAAAAGGGGAAAAAATATTTACCTTCTTAATGATACTAACTAATATTATATTTATTATTCTCTCAAATAGAAGCCTATCGATACAATGAAGACTTTACTTTATCACAACTCTCGCTACAATCACAAGATTGCGGAATTAAAGTCCGCATTTGCCGAATATGGGAATCAACAGCTCCTTTTTTAAAAGGAGATATATTTAGCTTGGATTGCTTATTAGTAGACGAAGAGGTCAGTATATTCCTTTGATTTTGAAAGTCGTTTTCCTTTATATTTTTTTAACATCTGGTTAACATGATCTCTTTATCTACCATGGTATAACTTAGGCTTTTTCTATGCAAGCAACAGTACACAAACAGGATGCAGCGGCATTTAAATCTATGATACTGAAGGCAATCTGTATTTAATAGAAAAATTCGCTGTTATACCAAGTAAGAAACGATTTACTGCCATAAATCGTGATTACATGATTCAAATAACGAAGCGAACACAAATAAGTCAAATGGAAGAACATTCGTGTGAAATACCACTATACAGTTTCAATTTTTCAACTTTCCTACGAAGTTGTACACAAACGATACAATGATGCCGTCCTAACGGGTAACACTCTTCCTAAATAAATTTGATTCTCCCGAATTACTTATGGTATCCTAACTTCTGTTTGCTCAATATTTTGTAGATATTTTCGGGAAAATTGCAACCGTTCACGATGTTACACATAAATACATTGGAGAAACTTTAACTCCAATGAGGAATTTAGAAATTGAAGATTCTGAGTAAACAATTTCTATTTTTAAATAATAATCAAAATATATTGATTAAATTTTATTTCAAATTTATACGAAATGAAATTTGTTCTTTTACAGTAAAAATACTTTGTCCGTTGCTTTATGGGATAAGTTCGCCGTTTCCTTCGATGAAACGCACTTTCTTACGAAAGAGCCTAATAAACCAATTGTAATAATTCTGGCTGGTATGACAGTTCGAACATTTAGAGGTTGGTACTCTAAACATAATACCAATTTCTTCTTCCTTCGATATACCACATGTTGAATTCCAATAATTGTATAACATTCTCTACAATTTCAATACAGAAAAGCTATACTTATCAACATGTTCAGCATCAAAAATATACTTCAATTTACAAATTCCAGAAGTACCTGAATTCCTTAATAGGTTTGATTACTAATCCTACATTCTTCTTAATTTAGTTCTACATATGACTTCCTTTTTATTGATTATTACCATTTGATGTGCACATTATTGCTCATAGCTTAGAGCCAACAAGTCACTCAATTCGCCGAATTGGATGTGAGGAGGAGAATCCTATACCACCTGCAGAAGAAATGAATTTAAATAGGAGGACAATTGAGGAATTACTGAATGCTACCCTTTCTAATACTGAAGTAACATTTTTATAACAACACATTTCTCTTATATAATTATGTTGAATTAACAATATTTGAAATATCTAATTTATTCCTTCTATTTTTAGAATACGAAGTTTACCTGTGAGTGCAAAATTATCGATATCGACACATCATATGGCTGGTGGTATAAAGCATGCCACTATTGCAAAGCTGCTGTTAAAATATATGATGATACGTTTCTGTGCTCGCGTTGTGGTGATAACGATCAACCACCACTTCCATGGTAAAACCTTCGATTCATTTTACGTTCTTCCAATATTTCAAGTTACCAGTTTAATAATGAATGATTTACAATGTAATAATATTTTACTACATGTATTTGAAAATAGGTATAAATTAAACATCATTGTCAGCGATGAAACTGCCACAGCTAATTTTACAATATTCGGGAGATTAGCTCAGGAAATGCTCCGCATCCCAGCACAAAATCTAGCAACTGCATCTAACTCAGATAACTTCACTCTTCCTCCTATAATAAAAGCAATCGTCAACCAAGTACATATTTTCCAAGTAACAGTGGACGCATCAAAATTTACAACAAGCGCTGCAACCTTTAAAGTTTTGAAGATTTTCACATTAAATAAAGAGAGAAGTAAGAAAATCAGAGCTGATAACACTTTATTGCTAAAATGTGAAGATCAATCTTGCTCAACTTCCAATGAAAAACAAGAACATTCTGAGGTATTTCAAGAACCATGTAGAAACTCGAAATATTTTATTTTAATAAATGAATTAAAAGTGAAGTTTGCGCTGGTTTTGAAATCAAAAGACTTGTGTTGACCTATATGGTCAATCGCCAGTGTGCAAGTCGCACTTTGCACTAGATAAAAAGGCTACTTTCCAATCCAGACATGATCTTGGAAATCCGAATTGACCGTTGCGATCGTCTCGTCGAACTGAGCGAGATTCATATTCAGTACTTTTCGATCTGACGGTCGGATCTTCCGAAATTCAGCGAAGAAGCGGACAAATTGCCGCGGCCAATGTAACAGTGCTCTGCACAGTATAACTTAAGTTATTACTGTAGATGCACAGTAACTCCTATTTTCGAATCTCCCTCGGTTGCAACAAGCACTATTTCACTGTTCGGATTCTGAACATAGCGATCCAAATAGTCGATTTGATCCGTTTCGACGTTCTGGACGCAATGGCGCTGACGGAATTTCCGTTTGACGACCCTAAAGCATCGTAAAGTATGCCGAACCGTATAATTTACAGTATAAGATGCAATTTAAAAATTATGGAGCGAAATTTTAGCGAACCAAAATCGCTACCTGATAGGTCTCGTCGAGCCGGACGTCATGGCGCAGTCCATTTTCCGTTTCGACGAACGGATCGCCTCGAAATGCATGAAATACGACGAAAAAGGGGATATTTACACTTAAAACCCTATGCAAGTTGCCTCGATTAGCGCGCCAATGCTTGGAGAAGGACTGGATTGTGAGAGGAGTATACTGGGAAGGACTGGGTTGGAAGTGAATGGCCTAGAGGGGACCGACCCGCAATTGTGCAATACACACCCGTCCGGTATTGCAACCGTGCCCACACCCCCTTTCCGGTTTTGTAACCATACCAACTTCCTACCCACGTTCTTCCCTAACTACCCACACCTCGCAACCGAACCAGCCAAGGCAAAAAGCCCTCTCCCCGTCGCTGGAAACGAGAGAAGATCAAAAGCCTTGGAGCTCGGGTTCTTGGAGAGGAAGGTGATCAAAGAAGTTTTGGGTGATCAAGAATTCACCTGTGGGGCTCCCTGTGAACCCGCAGCCGAACCCGAGGGAGCCAGCAACCCGGCGCCGCCGCGAGCCGCCGAGGCCACCTTCTCCTTCTTCTTGTTCTCCGGCGAGTCCGAGCCCTCGCCGCCGTCCCCGTTGCCGGCAAAGCTTTAGTTCACCGGAAATTATCGTTTTCCGACGAACTCGGTTTTCGATTTTTACAACCGTTGAAACTCGGATCAGAACCGTTGATCCTCTTCTTCTTGGTGACTGCTCACTACCCACGAAGTTTCAGGAAGATCGGGTGAGTGGTTAAGCCGCGCGAAGAAGCCCTAGTTTCGGGTTTTCTTGCTTTCAACCGAGCTCCACCGTCCGGCGCCGCCGTGCATCCCCGTCGCCGGCCACCACTGCAGGAAGCTTCCTGGTACCAAGGGGAGTACTTTGGTCCAAGTTGCGCCGGCCCGGAGGGACCTCGCCGGAATCCGCCATTAGAGGCCTCGAAGCTTGACCGAGCTCCTCCGGCGCCGCCTTGCCGGAGCTCCTCAGCCACCGGGAACCCCTCAGTTGCACCCGAACCATCTTCGAGCTCGGCTTCCGGTGAATCCGGCGATCCCGGACCCCGGCGACCACCCAGGTAAGATCCAATCAACCCATTTGGGATCCCCACCATCTTGGTTTTGGCCTAGGGCACTTCAATAACTGATCTCTCAACCTTGCACCCGAGATACCCATTGCGGGCTCTAGCTCCGGCCGCCGCCCCTCCGGCCGCCGGGACTCGACCCCACATGGACCCGAGACCTTCTGGGATACTCCTCTAACTGATGCTCACCTTGGTTCCAGGTCCGAGCCACTGTTGCTTCAAGGCAACCTAACCCGAGCCCTAGCCCGAGTTCAAGGTTGCTCCGGCCATCTCTCCGGCGAGTTTCCGGCGCACCAAAGGTGAGCCCTCCACTTCTTGATGCTTGCTGAACATGATGCTTCAGTTAGCTCTCAATATGATCAAGTATATGTTAAGATCCAACATAGTGGAAAGTGGACCTTAGAAGACTAAGGGCCAACTTTGTATCGGGCTTGGTCTCGGCCCATTTCTTGTGAGCACGGCCTGGGTCTCGTTGTAACGGACACGCTGAAATTTACGGCGTCAATTTTGGACCCCCGGATTGCGAGAACGGGGCAAAACACTGCGTCCAAAATCGCGAGTTAAAAGGCTAACTTTGTCTTGGGGTTTCGCGCTGACCCAAGATAGTGAGCACGGGATTCCTTGCATCAAATGTGACTCGCTGGCATTTCCGGAATCGAATTTGGATTCCCGGATCTTAAGATCAAGCTAAAACAATATTGACGAAAAGATATTTATGCGAATTTTTATACCTGTTGGATTTAAATGCAAAACTGTCACTCTAGCTGACTTTAGACAGCACCTACGCTCTTCCTGGCCATTTTTTTTGGATTCCGATGGGTCTCGTTGACCAGGAATCAGTTGTTGACCGACGAAATGACTGATTTGACCCGTCTAAACGTTTCGTTAGTGCAACGCCGTCGGGAAAGGGTTGTGTGAGTCTATTACTGATTATAGCACTTTATACAGGGCCCAGTTGTTCGACGCCAGCCCCCAGTTGCTGATCGGGAGTTCGGGGACTCTGCCTTCAACCAGGTGGGTTAACTTCGGCCCGGGTTTGATCTATTCGGCCCTCTGTTTGCTTTAGTCTAGTCGGACACCTGTTATTGATCAGCCTGATAATTTTACCTGTTCATGATTAGCTTGATGATCTTATCTGTTCATGGTTATTCCTGCTAGTTCCACGTCACTTGTCATACTGTTTTATTCAGATATGCATGATAGATCCTATGATTGATATACAGACATATGCACCCTATGATTGATATATGATTGATATACAGACTGCATGTTATATGATTGATTTATAGACATCTGCATCCCTGTGGGGATTTCCGGCAGTTTGCCGATTACCCGGTCTGTGGACCGTGAGATCTAGCATTTTGCATTGTGATGATTGTACACCTGCTGTTCGTTCGCGTACGCTGTGGGATTGATCCCCCACATTGCGTTCTTTACCGGTAAAGGGTCTGCTTGACCCGTGAGCTTGCCCCTCTTGTCGTATCACTGGGTACGGGGAGCCCCTTTGGTTGTACCGATATGAGGAAAACTCTTGGCTGTACCTTTTGGTACGAGGATCCTCTTGGCTATATCAATGGTACGGGGTTTGCGGTTCAGTTCTGCTAGGTGGAATCCAGGATGATTATGATTTGGCGCGGCATAGATATCTTCGCCTGAGGTCCCCGTGACCAATAGTGGCATCGGTTAGTAGTTGCTGTCCTTTATGTTGATGCATAACTATATTTCCATATTCCAGCTTGGCTGATTTGTCGTTTCAGTTATAGCATGATTTCCAGCACTTATTATCTGTAGCTCCCTTGTTCTTGATTATCTGCCAGTTTTGCTTCATATATCAGCTGTTACCTAGTGATTTATCTACTATCCGCAGATTATTGTACCCAGTAGGTACGATTAGCTATTTCTCGGCTCGTCGTGCCCACTGGGATACACTCCGGTGTATCTCACACCCCCTGGGTGACTGTTTTTCAGGTCGCTGGGTGATGGGGTGTCGGGGCACGTTGGTGAGACGATTGCGATAGTATCGACCCCTTTGTAGTCAGTATATTTATTTTCCGCATTTCAGTTTAATTATTATAAATTGACTAGTCTTGCATGCGTAGTTTAGACTACTCTGATATTGACTGATTATGATTAGCCGTGCATGTATAGGAAAGGATCTGTCCAGTTGGGCAGGGAATTTACTATACATGTGGCGGTCTGTTACGCCTGGGTTGCGAACTCTGATTTATAAAAAAAAAAAATTTTTAGCCTGCTTTTCAAAACTCGGGGCGTGACAAACCATCTCCAATCATACGAAATTCTTCTGGGTAATATATTTTTATGAAAATTCACCTGTTATATTTCAGGTATAAATTATTTACGGCAAGTTATATTTATTACCTAATTATTTTGCCACAGTTTGACACAATTATCCGGGAAAACGCGTCAAGTTTCTCGAACAAAGCGCCGCTTTAAGTAATATTCCATATTATAATTTTGTCCAATTTACATACCCCTTATTTGTGTATAAAGCTACTAATATTTAATTATTATATATGCAGTTCTAAAGATGCCGATGAACCTAATGGAGCCAAGAAATGAGAAGCTATATATAATTTCTCTTCTCTCTATTAATAACTAAGCAGACTCCTTATATTATATATATATATATATATATATATATATATATATATATATATATATATATATATATATATATATATATATATATCTATTGTATTAATAAATATATATTCTCTTCTACTAATTATTATATGTCCATGAATAAAAATATATGTATATATATATAGCAAACAATTATGTTATTATATTCATAAAGTATAGCATCTGGTGTAACCATATTTCTATTAGTTCTTATATTATTATCTGAGTGTAGAAAATGCGAATCTTGTGGAACACCAAAACATGAGAAATGTGAAGGTTCGCATATACTAACCGCTTCTTCCTGTGTAATTTGTGGTGTTAACAATAGTAAGAGATTTTTTAGTAGTTTGGCATAACATATATTTTTTCTCTTCCATAATTTAGGTCACTTTGGCTACATAGAATTGCCAATAACAATTTATCATCTTTCATAATAGGCTATTGTTTGCCTTTACATGAAGCTTACAAATTAGAAGTTTTAAACTTCATTTCCTATTTGTATATAAAACTAATCGAAGCCAGTTTACTAATCCTTTTCTTGGATTACCTTTTGAGTCTGAAAAATGCGAATCTTGTGGAACAGCAGAACATGGGAAATGTGAAGGTTCACATATACTAACCGCTTCTTCTTGTGTAATTTGTGGTGCTAGCAATAGTAAGAGATTTTCCAGTAGTTTGGCATAACATATATTTTTTCCCTCCCATAATTTAGGTCACTTTGACTACGTAGAATTGCCAATACCAATTTATCATCCGTCTCATGTAAACGAGCGTAAACAAATCTTCAGCTTGGTTTGTTTGAAGTGCCTCAGAATGAAGAAAGAAAAGGTATATACGAAAAACAATGAGAAATCTAACTTGCTTGGGTTCGGATATTAATTGAACCTCCTATGTCTAACATGCTTATTTCCTTGCTTGGGTTGTGCATTCAATTATATATGAGATAGTTTGGCATAACATATATTTTTTCTCCTCCATAATTTAGGTCACTTTGGCTACATAGAATTGCCAATACCAATTTGTCATCTTTCATAATAGGCTATTGTTTGCCTTTACATGAAACTTATAAATTAGAAGTTTTAAACTTCATTTCCTATTTGTATATAAAACTAATCGAAGCCAGTTTACTAATCCTTTTCTTGGATTACCTTTGGAGTCTCGAAAGTGTGAATCTTGTGGAACAGCAGAACATGGGAAATGTGAAGGTTCACATATACTAACCGCTTCTTCTTGTGTAATTTGTGGTGCTAGCAATAGTAAAAGATTTTCCAGTAGTTTGGCATAACATATATTTTTTTCCTTCCATAATTTAGGTCACTTTGACTACGTAGAATTGCCAATACCAATTTATCATCCGTCTCATGTAAACGAGCGTAAACAAATCTTCAGCTTGGTTTGTTTGAAGTGCCTCAGAATGAAGAAAGGAAAGGTATATACGAAAAACAATGAGAAATCTAACTTGCTTGGGTTCGGATATTAATTGAACCTCCTATGTCTAACATGCTTATTTCCTTGCTTGGGTTGTGCATTCAATTATATATGAGATAGTTTGGCATACCATATATTGTTTCTCTTCCATAATTTAGGTCACTTTGGCTACATAGAATTGCCAATAACAATTTATCATCTTTCACAATAGGCTATTGTTTACCTTTACATGAAACTTATAAATTAGAAGTTTTAAACTTCATTTCCTATTTGTATATAAAACTAATCGAAGCCAGTTTACTAATCCTTTTCTTGGACTACCTACCTACTCTTGGATTTACTCTTTTCTGTAACACTTATAATAATGAGTGCTTTTCCATGTAAAAAATTTATTGTTTTTAAACGAGTGAAAAGATTCTTTTGTTAATTCAAAGACTGTTGTGGACTGCAGTAACTTTATGATTTGAAAGTGATCAATTTGAATATGACTTTTGCTAACCCTCCAATTACAATACAACTCTCTTTCAAAGTTTGCAGTTCTTGGATTTGAAATGGGCACTTCTTGGAGAAGAATTTTGCTATATATTCTCATTTGTGGACTGTGGTTCTTTGTGCATTCTTGGATTAAGGTCAGGCCCGAACTCCTTATCATTTCAGCACCCATGTATGAAATGCCATCAACTTTTTGATACTAATAATGATTTAATCCTGCTTAGAACACCTACTTATGGTGAATATCATATAGCTTCACATGTTGGCATTTATTTAATTAGCATCATGAAAAATTAGAAATGGGCTTATTTGGTTTTTGTTCTGTTATATGCTATATATAGTAAGTTAGTGTTGGACTTTTGTTTTCTTTATGACTGTTGGACTTCTCTTTTGTTATAAGCTGCCATCTTTTTGTATTTCATATTCTTCTTCCAGTTTAGTGTTAACGGATTTCGGAAATGTGGCATTTACCCTTAACTGTTCTTCTTGAATATTCATGTTTTCTCTCTAATCAATTTACATATTTTGTTTACTTAATTCACGCTTTTTTCCTAATTAATTTACACATTTGTTTTGTGTGTTCCTTTTTTTTTCCCCTTTTTGTTTTTGGACTATGATGATACATACAAAAGAACATCAATTTTGGATGGCGTTGGGTGTTCCCTTAATAATTGGAGAAAATATATAAATACCTCTACTTTAAACTTTGTTGTGTTTATTTTTTTTTTGTTTTGGGCTATGATGATACATACAAAAGAACATCAATTTTGGATGGCCTTGGGTGTTCAGTTGATGATTGGAGAAAATATATAAATGTCTCTGCTTTAAACTACATTGTTTGGTGGGCATGTTGTTACTTCCGTGTGGCTTCAAGGTAAAATCCTCCGTTGTGTTATCGTTAAAATTTGAGCAATTCTTCTCGTGGTCTTCAATTGTGACAACATAAAGAACCAATTATTTGCTAGCACCCTTTGGCAACCAATTGTTGTTTGTACAGTGATGATTCGCGAAATAAATTGTGTCTTCTATTATCTACTTTCTTTGGATTGAGTCTCGAGATTATCTGAGCCTAACGATTGAAATGATATTTCAACCTTTCCTAATATTTATTTGGCAAAAAAACAGATTTTCGGTTGGGTTTTTGAATATTGTTGTTTGTGTCGTTCTTACCGTGTTCATCGATTTTCAAATGTATGACTTTGTTTGAGTTGAATTTCCAATATTTTCATCAGAATTGATAATTCCTATACTTCTCTACATGCCAACTTTTAAATATATGACTTTGATTGAGTTGGTTTCTCGAGGTTCTTAGGTTAAATTTTCTAAGTTGTGGCAAACTCCAAAGGTTGTTATCTTGAGTTTCCTAAGTTGTAGCTTAAAATTAACATGAAGTTAATTACAAATATTCGCTTTGAGGGGGGCATATATATTAATAAGCACGGAATATTATATTAATCTTTCAAAAAAACCAAGTTAATGAAAGGAGAACTTGCAAAACTCTAATTAAGTAAAAGTTGAACCTAAATAGGACATGGATGTAAAGACAAACTCCAAAGGGAGTAGATTTGAAATATTATATTAATCTTTCAAAAAAAGCAAGATAATGAGAGGACAACTTGCAAAACTCCAATCAAGCAAAAGTTGAACCTAAGTAGGACATGGATGTAAAGACAAACTCCAAAAGGAGCAGGTTAGAAAAAAATAGACTTATAAAATTCGAGAGATAATCATGTTGGGTTTCTTAAATTGTAACAAATGTCAAAGGTATTTACCTTCAATTTATGTATGTCTCTAATTAAATAAAAGTTGAACCTAAATAGGACATGGATGTAAAGACAAACTACAAAGGGAGTAGATTCGAAATATTATATTAATCTTTCAAAAAAACCAGGATAATAAAAGGAGAATAGGGTGATTCCATCTTTGATTTATGTTGCTGCTTTTTGAGTATTAGAATGGACAAGACATGCTTTGGTGTGTTTTAAAGCTTATTACACAGCAGACAGTTGTCGGGGATGGCTATTTAATTAGTAACTTTGCTTGAGGAGAATGGCTTATTAAACTACTTAATAAAGTTTAGGGGGTGTTTGTACATTTATTCCTTCATATTTTGAAGTCCATTTTAGCTTGATGATATAGAATGTGCAGGAATATAGGATACTTATTTGGTTTAAGAAATAGGACCCATTCTTTTAGCTTTATTGTCTGTATTGTGGTTATTTTCTCAATCAATGTGCACGCTGCTTTCTATACTATTTTCTACTCTTTAAAATGGGGGAGTGCCTATTCATGAGTGCACACGTGATTACTAGAGTAACAAAAATTAAGAACAACGATTCAATTGCATTAGTTTCAATTGTGTGTGTCTATGAAATGCTTAAGCTTCATTATAACAGAGCAGCTAACTTCCTCAACTTGAGATTTACATTCTTTTTCACTATTTCGGCAGATTTGAGTAAATTGACTCCACCCATAATGGAAGGATTAGATGTTCTACTAGCAGTGAGTCTATGATACCATTCTCCATTTCGTGTAAGATGGTATTGTTCAGAGTCTGTATGGTGAGTCTCTAACTTATGAATAATTTACTTTCTAAAAAATCTAAGCCCTCACCAAAGAAAACTGATCCTGATCTTGATGGTAAGGAACATGTTGTGGTAGAATACACAGTTTGTTGAATATTTCTATCTATTAGTAATTTTCTATTGGTGCAGATAGTTCTCAGCCCCAAATACCTTCAACAGTTCAGTGGTTTAGCTCAAAATCAGCAAAGAAGGTACTTTTTCCGTCATCATTCTGTCATTTTAGCTTTTTAGACGATAACTTCTCATCTTTTATTAATTTTGTTCTTTCTACTATGAGCTTGAACTGTCTTTTTTCCACATATATATATTTGAAGTCAATATTCTATTCTTTGTTGGGCTATGGACAAAAGCTGTTTTTGTTCAAATTTTAGTGTTTTATTGACCAGTTTCCATTTTTTAACCAAATTTAGCTCAAAGAATATGTTATATGTCTTTGTCCATATATATATATGTATATATATATATATATGTGAAATCAATATTCTGCTCTTTGTTATGCTTTTGACAAAGCTAATTTTGTTCAATTTTTTCTTTTAATGATAGGTTTCCATCTTTTAACTGATGCCGTTTAACTCTTTGTATTCCTACTTCGTTTGTAACTGCTGACCTCTTCCATCTGTGTCTATGCTTCGCTATGGTTGCCCGCCATTACCTCCGTGTTTTCCAGAACTGCCCGGCATGGCGCTGTCGCTATCTCCGCTATTTCCTGACTGAGTTGTTGGTGCGGCATTGCCTTTCGCGTGCCTTCTAGGGTTACTTGCCGGTGGGTTTCCCCTCCCTTCATGGTAGGATCGGTGTGCTTCCATGCAATGTGGCCACTCGCAGCTCCCCGAAGCGTCGCTAGATGCGTTCTTTGGTGTAAACGCCAATCATTTAATAATGCAAAAGTAAATGAGGGATCCAATATAGATCACTATTTGTATTGAGGCACTTACCATCCATCTGCAGTCCAAAGAAATGAGGGATTCATTTAAAGGCATGGCCGGTTGATTATCTTACTGATAATCGTCGCAGCCTTTAAAGAGCATTCATAGTTGTAGGCTGTTTTCATGATGGATTTTGCATTCCGGTTTTCGATCCAATTTTTTCCTTCCCTCAATAAATCTGTTGATTTTATTTCAAATTGGGGATTTTTTCCACTTTCTGTTCTTTTACTTAATATGTATTCCTCTCTTTTTTCCTTCTTTGTTTCCCCTCTGTGATGATCTTGCTCTAAAAATGGACAGATTTATTTTTGTCGGTGCAAGCTGGAACTGTTGGTAAGTAATCATTTACTCCTAACCTTCTGAGGCATGGTGGCTGACTGGTTTTATACCGATCGTCGCAGCCTGTTGGCATTGGTTGGATTTGCTTGACTATTGCATTACCTGTTTGCACTGATTGGAGTAGTTTGAGTATTGCGCCGATAACTATAAATTTGAACCAAATTATAAGAGAGCAAGAACTGAGCCTATTATTTGTATAAGTATGATTATTCAAGAGGTATTGGTGCTGATTGTAAGTGTCTATTTTGTTGTTATCATACTTAAAAGAAATTCGTGTATTCCTCTCTTTTTTCCTTCTTTGTTTCCCCTCTGTGATGATCTTGCTCTAAAAATGGACAGATTTATTTTTGTCGGTGCAAGCTGGAACTGTTGGTAAGTAATCATTTACTCCTAACCTTCTGAGGCATGGTGGCTGACTGGTTTTATACCGATCGTCGCAGCCTGTTGGCATTGGTTGGATTTGCTTGACTATTGCATTACCTGTTTGCACTGATTGGAGTAGTTTGAGTATTGCGCCGATAACTATAAATTTAAACCAAATTATAAGAGAGCAAGAACTGAGCCTATTATTTGTATAAGTATGATTATTCAAGAGGTATTGGTGCTGATTGTAAGTGTCTATTTTGTTGTTATCATACTTAAAAGAAATTCGTGGTTAATGTTGTATTTATAAGTTGTTTTTTACTTCTCTGTGACTTTATTTCTGATCCTTTATTCCTCTTTCAGTTCTCGGAAGCTTTTTCTTCCTCGGTGTTGATGCGTGCCTTTGCTGTGGAACATAGCCTTGGTTGACTGTGTACAAGTTAGTATAAGTTTGATTATTCAAGAGGTACTGGTGATGCAGGATTGTGGACTGGAGCCTGATTTGGTTGCACTTGTGAGTGCCATTCTAGCTTGTGCTCAAATTGGATTTTTGAAATTGGGTAAGTCGATCCATTGTTTCATCCAACGAAGTCTTGAATTTGAAAGGATGTCGGGTCCTGCAGTTATTGACATGTATTCAAAATGTGGTTCCTTAATAAGTGCCCGTGCCCTTTTTGATCGGATTAGTTCAAGAGAGTTGATCTCCTGGAACACTATGATTGCTAGCTCTCACGAGCTAATCAAATCAATGGTGATTGAGCCAGGGATTGCAGTGTAGGTCGCTCTTCTTTCTGGGTGTCTCAATCATAAAACATTGGAGCTTGGACAATATATAGCAGAAAAAGTTCTAAACCTGAATCCTGCTGATCTAAGGGTGTACTCATTGGTCTCCGATGTTTATGTTGCAGGAAGGAATTGGGAAGAAGTAATAGAGGTAAGAAAAGTAATTTATGTGAAAAAATTGAATAGTTACCAAGTTGTTAGAGGTAAAATTTTATTCTGCTGCTCATTTGATTATCTAACTGTAATGTGCTATAACTGTTCCGTAATTTTCAAAACTTTAGCCCAAAACCAACAAAACTATTACACAACATTGCCTAAACAAGAAACTGTTATCTCCAAATATGTTGAAGTTTAATCCTTATATTTGCATTTTTATCGTATTTGCAGAATTACTTTAGATCAAATGACTGAAATCAATTTAAAACTACCAGAAGAATGAAAATTTAAACTTCTTTAAAATCAACTTTTATTTGTGAAATTGCAATTGCAGCCTTGGATCCTAATTTATGTGGGAAAATTGAATAGTTGCCAAGTTGTTAGAGGTAAAATTTTATTCTGCTCAATTAAATTTTTTTCATGGTTCCCTTTAGTATATGGTAATAAAACTTTCTTGATGTTCTATTACATATAAAGTAGACTACTTCAACAAGTACCCCGAAACAAAAAAACAGAACTGGTCCTCTTTGTGCATCACCTACTAAACAACAAACTAAACAATTTTTAATAACATGCTAAACTTCATATTCTTTTGAGTGCATCACTTCCTGAAGAAAGAACTGTTATCTCCAAATATATTGAAATATGATTCTTATATTTACAAAATTACTTTAGATGAAATCACTGAAATTATTTCTAACTTACTATACGGGGTGCTTCTCTACCTGCTGCTGGTAACAGAATACAAGGGCGAGGAGAACAAAGAAAAGATGATGATAAAGTTGAAGAATTGATCAAAAAACAGCTGCTGCAACTACTGGTGCTTCCAACTACGGATGCTGCTTCCTCTCCTGGCTACTATTGATTCTGATTCTACTGAACTGTTCCTGGTTGGCAAATACAAAAGAAATAAGTTACCCAACCTACATTTAATCCTAAAAAATTTTATTTAATCCTAAATATATTGCCAACCTCCATTTAGGGTAATTTGTAAGTTTATTTCCTTTTGTAAGTTTGTAAGTTCGTGAATGTTACCGCACTTTGCTAATCATTTATAAATGTTGTTGTGGTTCCCCAAATGCAAAATGGATTCTATTGTCAATTTGTAAGCTTTTTCCTGTTCTTCTCTTCTCTGCAAGATGCGTTCCTCTCATGAAATGTGCCCATTCTCAATGTTGTTTATGTATCTATGTTATTTGATGTTTTGGTACTGGACAATGATGCAACATAAATACTCTGCTGCTAGGTTTCTTTACGAAGGAGTGTATCTATTGAGTTTGGTAAACATTTATTATTTTTCCTGTATCTTTTGAGTTTCGTAAACATTTATTATTTCCCCTGCCTGTTAACTCTGGATGAACTCGGTAAACTATTGCATTCCCTTTTGACAATATGTGAAGTTGGCACTGGTTGAAGTTGGCTGAGTTTGTTAGTAGATTATTGTGCGGGATATTAAAACTGGAATTGCTTGATTACTGCAAGGTTATTTCTGCTTAGTTTACTTATATTCCTTTGTGTTTACCTGACTTTTGTTCTATACCTATGTTGATGGACTGCAAGGTTATTTTGTAGGTTACGTAATAGTTAACGAAAAAAATAAAATAAAAAATAATATTTATTGAAAAAATTATACCCGCGGCGCAGCGCGGGCCTTCACTAGTATAGTATAAAACTCACCAAACAGTGGGAAAAATCATATCCACATTGGTCAACACGAATACGGATATGAATATTAAACGGATGCAAAATTTTGTCATACACTTGGTCAAAATCAACAAATAAAAAAAAAAAAATAGCATCCAAGTCAAATACGCACACGAAGTGATTTATATCTATTAAAATCAAATATAGAACAACAGGTAGACAACATGTTGAATTTTTTTTATAAATAATTTTATTTAATTTTATAATTTTAAAAATAATTTTCTATAATTTTTTTTTTATAAAAATAATTATAAGCAGTAAATAGTTCACCATATTCATATTTGCGATAAATCATTTACCGATTTTAAAAAAAATTCAGAATTTTATAAAATCTTGTAAAAATGCGGAGGGTTTGTTTGGTATTGAGATAAATCTAACGCTATTAGATAAAATATAATTAGGGCAAAAGTATATAAGAATATGTTTTTTTTGTTTTTCGTAGAACCGTACAAAATATATCATAACAATCTACGTTTCGGATAGAATCGCAAAAAAAAAAATATCATAACACGTGGAAAGCAAAATTACGTAGCGATATTACGTACAGAAACAAGTTGAATACAATCTTTCCGTAATCCCGTATATAAATATATAAAGGTGGTGAATTATTTACCGTTTATATTATCAAAATTTTATAGAGTCAGTGAACCATTCACCGTTTATATTATCAAAATTTTATAGAGTAAGTGAATCATTCACTGCTTTCTTAAAAACGGTGAATGATTCATCGTCTTTAAGCTATCCGTTCACCCTATATCTATTTTTACAAATAAAAATTTAAGAGGCTAATTTTAGAATAATTTTTTTTATAGAAATTAGTAGGCTAAATTACAGAAAATCCCCCTATAATACACCACTTTTTTACTTTGCCTCCCTGTCTTTCAAAAGCCAATATTTTGCCCCCTCGTAATTACGAAATTGTGCATTTACCCCCCCACCGTCAGCATTCCGTGAGTGAACCGTCAATTTCTTAGGTGATATACAGAAAATACCCTTCAAACTCTATCCCATCCCCTCTCCTGCCCCTTCTCTATCACTACCGTGGTCGCCGGCGACGATCTCATCTCCCCTTGGCCGTCAAGAACCTGATCTCCTAGACCTTCCTCGCCGACGGCACCACCGGCTTCTACTGCATGAGCTCATCGCCATTCGCGGTGTTAATGTACAACGTGGCACACTCTCCCTCGCCCTCCACTCCCGAGACTTCCTTCCTTCACCCCACAGCCGCCGCCCCGTGGACTACAATTCCCTCACCCTCGCACGACTCCGCCGCGACGCCGCGCGCGTCGCGGCCCTCACGGCCCGCCTCGCCCTCGCCGTCGATGGCGTTGCCAGGTCGGATCTGAAGCCCATGATCGCTTCTGACGCCATCGAAGATAAAAAAGCGATGGCAACGACGGTGAGTGCGGAGGAGGAGGCAATCGAGGGCCCGATCGTGTCGGGGATGAGCCACGGTAGCGGGGAGTACTTCTCCAGCGTGGGGATCGGAAGTCCGGCAAAGCAGCTCTTCATGGTGCTGGACACCGGCTGCGACGTCACCTGGGTGCAGTGCGAGCGCTGCGCTGACTGCTACCAGCAGTCCGACCCCGTCTTTAGCCCCTCAGCCTCCTCCTCCTACTCCCCTCTACCTTGCGACTCGCCCCAATGCCGTGCGCTCGATGACTCCGTCTGCTGCAACCCGACATCGTCCTGCCTCTACCAGGTCTCCTACGGCGACGGCTCCTACACCGTCGGCGACTTCGCCACAGAGATTCTCACGCTCGGGAGCTCCGAGCCGGTGCGCGACGTCGCCTTCGGGTGCAGCCACGACAAGGAGGGCCTCTTCGTCGGCACCACGGGACTGCTAGCCCTGGGTGGCGGCGCGCTCTCGTTCCCCACCCAGATCTCTGCCAAGTCCTTCTCCTATTGCCTCGTGGACCGCGACTCGCACTCGGCGTCGACGTGGTCGAAGTGTCACGCCCCGGAGTCGAAACTGCGACCCGGGCCCGCCAACAGATCCGCCACCCATACGGGAAGCCCCGTATAGACGAAGCGTGTAGAAACTCGAAATATTTTATTTTAATAAATGAATTAAAAGTGAAGTTTGCGCTGGTTTTGAAATCAAAAGACTTGTGTTGACCTATATGGTCAATCGCCAGTGTGCAAGTCGCACTTTGCACTAGATAAAAAGGCTACTTTCCAATCCAGACATGATCTTGGAAATCCGAATTGACCGTTGCGATCGTCTCGTCGAACTGAGCGAGATTCATATTCAGTACTTTTCGATCTGACGGTCGGATCTTCCGAAATTCAGCGAAGAAGCGGACAAATTGCCGCGGCCAATGTAACAGTGCTCTGCACAGTATAACTTAAGTTATTACTGTAGATGCACAGTAACTCCTATTTTCGAATCTCCCTCGGTTGCAACAAGCACTATTTCACTGTTCGGATTCTGAACATAGCGATCCAAATAGTCGATTTGATCCGTTTCGACGTTCTGGACGCAATGGCGCTGACGGAATTTCCGTTTGACGACCCTAAAGCATCGTAAAGTATGCCGAACCGTATAATTTACAGTATAAGATGCAATTTAAAAATTATGGAGCGAAATTTTAGCGAACCAAAATCGCTACCTGATAGGTCTCGTCGAGCCGGACGTCATGGCGCAGTCCATTTTCCGTTTCGACGAACGGATCGTCTCGAAATGCGTGAAATACGGCGAAAAAGGGGATATTTACACTTAAAACCCTATACATGTTGCCTCGAAAAGCGTGCAGAGGGACTTAAATGTTAGATGAGCATGTTATGGAGGACCAGGGTTGAAATACCTGGGCTGGGAGGGGGTGTATTGCAATTGTGCAATGCTTCACGGTTCGGTATTGTAACCGTGCCCACTCCCATCCTTCCGGTTTTGTAACTGCAGCAACCTCCAACCCACTTTCTTCCTAACTACCCACACCTCGCAACCGCTCAGCCCATGCTAAAAAGCCTCTCCCCCGTCGCTGGAAACGAGAGAGAAGAAACACTTGGTTTTCGGGTGTTGTGGAGGAGGAAGGTTGGAGGGACTCTGGGAGGACCAGACTCGCACCTGAGGCACCTTCTGTGAACCCACGTCCAAGCCGAGGGAGCTAGCACCCCAGCTCCGCCGAGGGCCGCCGCGGTTAGCATCTTTCTTCTTCGAGTTCTCCGGCGAGTCCGAGCCCTCGCCGCCGTCCCCGTTGCCGGCAAAGCTTTAGTTCACCGGAAACTTGTTATTTTCCGACGAACTCAGTCTCCGCTTTATCCGACCGATCAAGTCGAGATCAGAACCGTTGGATCTGCTCCACTTGACGACTGCAACATCTCCACAAAAGTTGGGGGTGATCGGACGAAGATCGGCGGAGATCCAACGTGCCCTAGAAACCCGATTTCTTGCTTCTCGGCCGCGCGTCGCCGTCCGGCGCCGCCGCTGCCTCCCACCGGCGGCCACTGGCACCCGAAGCTTCCTGGCGCCAAGTGGAAACTTTCCATCCATCTTGCTCCGGCCCGGACCGCCGCGCCGGAGATTCGCCATTGTTGGCCGTTGAGACTCTTCCCGAGCTCCTCCGCCGCGCCACGCCGCCGCCTCCGGTCGCCCAGAAACCTTTCAGAGTTGCACCCGATTGTGCACTCGGGCTCCCCTCCGGCCAACTCCGGCGATCCCGGACCCCGGCGACCACCCAGGTCCGAGCCACTGTTGCTTCAAGGCAACCTAACCCGAGCCCTAGCCCGAGTTCAAGGTTGCTCCGGCCATCTCTCCGGCGAGTTTCCGCGCACCAAAGGGCCCAGTTGTTCGACGCCAGCCCCCAGTTGCTGATCGGGAGTTCGGGGACTCTGCCTTCAACCAGGTGGGTTAACTTCGGCCCGGGCTTGATCTATTCGGCCCTCTGGTTGCTTTAGTCCAGTCGGACACTTGTTCTTGGCTTGCCCTGCTGATTTTACCTATATGACATATATTGATCTCTTTTGACATAGCATGATCCCTCTGATTGACATTGACCTGACTAGATCGGTGATTGAGTTTTATTGTCACTATCAGCCGATTATCATATATATACTCCCTGATTAGTCATGACTAATTCTGATTGATTGATATATAGATATGCATGATTGATCCTATGATTGATATACAGACATATGCATCCTATGATTGATGTACAGACATATGCATCCTATGATTGATATACAGACATATGCACCCTATGATTGATATATGATTGATATACAGACTGCATGATATATGATTGATTTATAGACATCTGCATCCCTGTGGGGATTTCCGGCAGTTTGCCGATTACCCGGTCTGTGGACCGTGAGATTTAGCATTTTGCATTGTGATGATTGTACACCTGCTGTTCGTTCGCGTACGCTGTGGGATTGATCCCCCACATTGCGTTCTTTACCGGTAAAGGGTCTGCTTGACCCGTGAGCTTGCCCCTCTTGTCGTATCACTAGGTACGGGGAGCCCCTTTGGTTGTACCGATATGAGGAAAACTCTTGGCTGTACCTTTTGGTACGAGGATCCTCTTGGCTATATCAATGGTACGGGGTTTGCGGTTCAGTTCTGCTAGGTGGAATCCAGGATGATTATGATTGGCGCGGCTTAGATATCTTCGCCTGAGGTCCCCGTGACCAATAGTGGCATTGGTTAGTAGTTGCTGTTCTTTATGTTGATGCATAACTATATTTCCATATTCCAGCTTGTCCGATTTGTCGTTTCAGTTATAGCATGATTTCCAGCACTCATTATGTTCAGTGTCTTGATTTATGCTTCTTGCCAGTCTGCTTCCTTTATCAGCTGTTACCTATTGATTTATCTACTATCCGCAGATTATTGTACCCAGTAGGTACGATTAGCTATTCTCGGCTCGTCGTGCCCACTGGGATACACTCCGGTGTATCTCACACCCCTGGGTGACTGTTTTTCAGGTCGCTGGGTGATGGGATGTCGGGACACGTTGGTGAGACGATTGCGATAGTATCGACCCCTTTGTAGTCAGTATATTTATTTTCCGTATTTCAGTTTAATTATTATAAATTGACTAGTCTTGCATGCGTAGTTTAGACTACTCTGATATTGACTGATTATGATTAGCCGTGCATGTATAGGAAAGGATCTGTCCAGTTGGGCAGGGAATTTACTATACATGTGGCGGTCTGTTACGCCTGGGTTGCGAACTCTGATTTATAAAAAAAAAAAAAAAAGTTTTAGCCTGCTTTTCAAAACTCGGGGCGTGACAGATTAGATGGTATCAGAGAATAGGTACACGATACCTAGGTATTTGGTTAGGATTGAGCCCTAGGATGACTGGTGATCTACGTGAGAGCGCGGGGTGATCGTAAAATGGTTAGGAACTCGTGGACTGTGTTACCGCTGAAACTGTCCTGACCTGATTTATCCTTGTATAGGTATGGCTCGTCCTCCTGGGCGTGGTCGGGGACGAGGTGTGGGCTCTGGCCGAGGTATCGGCCGATCACCCAGCATGCAGAGCGAGCCCGCAGATCAGGGTCGTATGGACCGACTTGAGGCTCAGATGGCGGCTCTGGCTGGGATGTTCCAGCATTTCGTGCAGCAGCAGACTGCTGCTCCTGCCCCACATGGTCCCCCACCAGCTGTTCCAGTTGCTACACCGCCGGTTGCACCCCCTGTTGCACCGGCCGTTGCCGAACCCGAGGGTTTGGCGGAACCTGCTGCTGACCCCGTAGCACCACCTGCGGGGCCCGTTCCCAATGTTCCCGTCACTTCTAGAGCGGTACCTGGGGTTGCTGCTGCCCCTACTGCCGCTGCTTCAACAGCGTCTGCTTCCTCCCGTTCTGTTTTCCCCGCTGCTGATCCGGCGGCCGATGACGAAGCCGCTCGAACGGAGAAGGCTCGAGCAAAAGCGGCTTTGCTAGAGTTTAGGAAATTCAAGCCGCAAACTTTCGACGGCAAAGACAATGACCATTGGGCGGTCGAGGAATGGATCGACCACATGGAGAAATTATTTCAGGACGCCTACACTGAGGACAGAGACAAGGTCCATATCGCTGTTCATTGCCTAGAGGGCCGGGCGTCCAAGTGGTGGAGACGTCACCGAGAGCGCCATTTCGTGGGTCCATCTGAACCCACCTGGGAAAATTTTAAAACTGCTATGTACCACCACCACCTCAAGGAGACCACCAAGGAGGGTCTCGAGCGCGAATTAGAAAACATCAAGCAAGGCGACAAGAGCGTCAGGGAATATGAGCAGGAGTTCCTGCGCATTGCTGATCTGGTTCCTCAAGCAGTGCGCGAGGAACGCCGCAAGGTGCGCCTCTTCTCGCAGGGGTTGAGACAGGAGATTCGTCGTTATATCTCGTCCCACCTGGCCGCCGATTTCGACAACTGTGTCGAACGCTGTCTCTCCATTGAGGCCGAAATCCAGATGTCTCGTGCAGAGCGGGATGCCACTGATAGAGGAAAGGATAAGAAGCGGACTTTTTCTGGGAGTAGAATTGAAAATAGCGGGAAACCCCCTAAGTATCCTCGATCCCAAGATCAGACTGTGAGCGCATCTGCTAGCAACCAGCAACGTGGACTACGACCCTGTGTCTTTTGCGGTAGACCACATTATGCAAATACATGCCCACGTCGACATGGACGTTGCTACGGATGCGGGCAACCAGGACACATTCGGGAAAATTGCCCACAGAGGATCACACCTGATTATTCCACTGCTCCAGCACCTGTGATCCCATACCAGCGACAGGGTACTTCCTCGAGCGCTGCTTCATCTGGGCGTCCTCCCCTCCCTCGTCAGTCCGAGGGGGCGCGCCAAGCCTCAGCAGGACGGGTCTATGCATTGACCCCTCATGGAGAACCAGCAGAGGAAAACCCGACGACAGACTTTGTAGCTCTCGAATAGACTAGTTTAAGCATTCAATAAAGTAGAACTTTAGGTTGTAAGTTCCGGGAAGAAAACTTTTTTTTAAGTTGTAAGTTTCAGGGACGAAACTTCTTTTAAGTTGTAAGTGATGTAGAAACTCGAAATATTTTATTTTAATAAATGAATTAAAAGTGAAGTTTGCGCTGGTTTTGAAATCAAAAGACTTGTGTTGACCTATATGGTCAATCGCCAGTGTGCAAGTCGCACTTTGCACTAGATAAAAAGGCTACTTTCCAATCCAGACATGATCTTGGAAATCCGAATTGACCGTTGCGATCGTCTCGTCGAACTGAGCGAGATTCATATTCAGTACTTTTCGATCTGACGGTCGGATCTTCCGAAATTCAGCGAAGAAGCGGACAAATTGCCGCGGCCAATGTAACAGTGCTCTGCACAGTATAACTTAAGTTATTACTGTAGATGCACAGTAACTCCTATTTTCGAATCTCCCTCGGTTGCAACAAGCACTATTTCACTGTTCGGATTCTGAACATAGCGATCCAAATAGTCGATTTGATCCGTTTCGACGTTCTGGACGCAATGGCGCTGACGGAATTTCCGTTTGACGACCCTAAAGCATCGTAAAGTATGCCGAACCGTATAATTTACAGTATAAGATGCAATTTAAAAATTATGGAGCGAAATTTTAGCGAACCAAAATTGCTACCTGATAGGTCTCGTCGAGCCGGACGTCATGGCGCAGTCCATTTTCCGTTTCGACGAACGGATCGTCTCGAAATGCGTGAAATACGGCGAAAAAGGGGATATTTACACTTAAAACCCTATACATGTTGCCTCGAAAAGCGTGCAGAGGGACTTAAATGTTAGATGAGCATGTTATGGAGGACCAGGGTTGAAATACCTGGGCTGGGAGGGGGTGTATTGCAATTGTGCAATGCTTCACGGTTCGGTATTGTAACCGTGCCCACTCCCATCCTTCCGGTTTTGTAACTGCAGCAACCTCCAACCCACTTTCTTCCTAACTACCCACACCTCGCAACCGCTCAGCCCATGCCAAAAAGCCTCTCCCCCGTCGCTGGAAACGAGAGAGAAGAAACACTTGGTTTTCGGGTGTTGTGGAGGAGGAAGGTTGGAGGGACTCTGGGAGGACCAGACTCGCACCTGAGGCACCTTCTGTGAACCCACGTCCAAGCCGAGGGAGCTAGCACCCCAGCTCCGCCGAGGGCCGCCGCGGTTAGCATCTTTCTTCTTCGAGTTCTCCGGCGAGTCCGAGCCCTCGCCGCCGTCCCCGTTGCCGGCAAAGCTTTAGTTCACCGGAAACTTGTTATTTTCCGACGAACTCAGTCTCCGCTTTATCCGACCGATCAAGTCGAGATCAGAACCGTTGGATCTGCTCCACTTGACGACTGCAACATCTCCACAAAAGTTGGGGGTGATCGGACGAAGATCGGCGGAGATCCAACGTGCCCTAGAAACCCGATTTCTTGCTTCTCGGCCGCGCGTCGCCGTCCGGCGCCGCCGCTGCCTCCCACCGGCGGCCACTGGCACCCGAAGCTTCCTGGCGCCAAGTGGAAACTTTCCATCCATCTTGCTCCGGCCCGGACCGCCGCGCCGGAGATTCGCCATTGTTGGCCGTTGAGACTCTTCCCGAGCTCCTCCGCCGCGCCACGCCGCCGCCTCCGGTCGCCCAGAAACCTTTCAGAGTTGCACCCGATTGTGCACTCGGGCTCCCCTCCGGCCAACTCCGGCGATCCCGGACCCCGGCGACCACCCAGGTCCGAGCCACTGTTGCTTCAAGGCAACCTAACCCGAGCCCTAGCCCGAGTTCAAGGTTGCTCCGGCCATCTCTCCGGCGAGTTTCCGCGCACCAAAGGGCCCAGTTGTTCGACGCCAGCCCCCAGTTGCTGATCGGGAGTTCGGGGACTCTGCCTTCAACCAGGTGGGTTAACTTCGGCCCGGGCTTGATCTATTCGGCCCTCTGGTTGCTTTAGTCCAGTCGGACACTTGTTCTTGGCTTGCCCTGCTGATTTTACCTATATGACATATATTGATCTCTTTTGACATAGCATGATCCCTCTGATTGACATTGACCTGACTAGATCGGTGATTGAGTTTTATTGTCACTATCAGCCGATTATCATATATATACTCCCTGATTAGTCATGACTAATTCTGATTGATTGATATATAGATATGCATGATTGATCCTATGATTGATATACAGACATATGCATCCTATGATTGATGTACAGACATATGCATCCTATGATTGATATACAGACATATGCACCCTATGATTGATATATGATTGATATACAGACTGCATGATATATGATTGATTTATAGACATCTGCATCCCTGTGGGGATTTCCGGCAGTTTGCCGATTACCCGGTCTGTGGACCGTGAGATTTAGCATTTTGCATTGTGATGATTGTACACCTGCTGTTCGTTCGCGTACGCTGTGGGATTGATCCCCCACATTGCGTTCTTTACCGGTAAAGGGTCTGCTTGACCCGTGAGCTTGCCCCTCTTGTCGTATCACTAGGTACGGGGAGCCCCTTTGGTTGTACCGATATGAGGAAAACTCTTGGCTGTACCTTTTGGTACGAGGATCCTCTTGGCTATATCAATGGTACGGGGTTTGCGGTTCAGTTCTGCTAGGTGGAATCCAGGATGATTATGATTGGCGCGGCTTAGATATCTTCGCCTGAGGTCCCCGTGACCAATAGTGGCATTGGTTAGTAGTTGCTGTTCTTTATGTTGATGCATAACTATATTTCCATATTCCAGCTTGTCCGATTTGTCGTTTCAGTTATAGCATGATTTCCAGCACTCATTATGTTCAGTGTCTTGATTTATGCTTCTTGCCAGTCTGCTTCCTTTATCAGCTGTTACCTATTGATTTATCTACTATCCGCAGATTATTGTACCCAGTAGGTACGATTAGCTATTCTCGGCTCGTCGTGCCCACTGGGATACACTCCGGTGTATCTCACACCCCTGGGTGACTGTTTTTCAGGTCGCTGGGTGATGGGATGTCGGGACACGTTGGTGAGACGATTGCGATAGTATCGACCCCTTTGTAGTCAGTATATTTATTTTCCGCATTTCAGTTTAATTATTATAAATTGACTAGTCTTGCATGCGTAGTTTAGACTACTCTGATATTGACTGATTATGATTAGCCGTGCATGTATAGGAAAGGATCTGTCCAGTTGGGCAGGGAATTTACTATACATGTGGCGGTCTGTTACGCCTGGGTTGCGAACTCTGATTTATAAAAAAAAAAAAAAAATTTTTAGCCTGCTTTTCAAAACTCGGGGCGTGACAAAGCGTCTAACCTGCAAAAAGAAGGATACTACAATTATACAGATATCAGAGCTGAAAAATAAACTACTGAAAAAGAAAATACAACTGTCAAAAAGTACAAGTCTGAACCTCACTACAAAAGTCTCTTAAAAATAAAACTCTCAAAAGTAACTAACAACAATAATCCAAATCCGGACTCGGATTAGCCTGAAACCCTTTCTATAATTCGGCGAAAGTAGCCGAAGGACAGGTTTGATCCAGAAACCTCACAGAGTCCGTCCAACTATTTGACGCGTTGCGGGTCCGACACACCATTAATAGGTGTTCCACTACATGGGTCATGGGGAAAGCTACACGGGGGTCGGGGTCACTACATCCTCCCCCACTAAAAAAAAGTTTCATCCCCGAAACTAAAACACACCACAACACAAAACCAACCCGACTAAATCTACCCGAATTACGCCAACACAACCAAACAAGAAAGTAAAGGCCCACCATCAGGAACGTCATCAACTCCAACTCTCTATTTAGAAAACAGCTAAAAATAGCGAAAAGTTTGAAAATTCTGAAAGGCCGGTGCCTTCGCCCCAATCAAACAAGAACATGTTCGGGCACTGTCTCCATTTCTGGAGTAGCCTTTTGAAGTTTTCGTCCCGTTCGTAAGTTCCAGCGTAAAGGCGAGAAAAAAGGAGAGAAGTGTTGAAGTCGTTCCTGCTGTGGCGACAAAACGAAAGCTACGATCTAAACAAGACCTCTAAGGACACAACCTCTAGTCCTAAACGTCACATCTGCTCCTGAGGTGGCGTCTGTCCAATGCCGCTGAAGCCAACACTGCAGGAAGGGTACTTCGGCAACCAGTGGAAATGAACTCCTGCTGTCCAACTCGCAGAAGGTCACTGTTCTCATTCCCCAATCAGTCGTTGCATGATACCGCACCAACCGGTCCATCCCGTGTGCTCAATCAGAGTCTTGGAGCTGTCACTAAACCCTCACACCTGCCGGTATAATCCTCAGTCTCAACTGTACTGATCATGCTCCACAATCCTCCTCTACTCGCAGGATACCGTCAAGAGTCTAACCGCTAATGCATGTAGTGATAATCATATCTCTTATCCATGCAGAGATGCAAATGCTCTACAAACATATACAGGAAAAAGCGGCGGTACTGAAATGCTCAAGCTCAGCTGGCTGTAAATAAAATCATACCTGCGACGACACGATCCGCTGCCGGGGTGCCCTCCACCTGGGCTGCGTAAACCCGTCCACTGCGTGCAGAAGGTCGTCGCCCCGACTGTCCCGACGCCGTGACCCAATCTGTCTGAAGGTGTACCGGAGGGGCTTCCGCTTCCTGAATAGGTAAGGGGGGAGCTGTAGCAAGGGGTCGCACTGATAAAATTGCTCGAGGGCATGCTGCTCGGAAATGTCCTAACTCTCCACATAGGAAGCATCGTCCCCGTCTCTGGTCACACTGTGACGGTGGATGGAGCCCGCCACAGATAACGCACCGCTCCTGTCGTTGATGCCGATACTGCTGCTGTCGGGGGTACTATTGCGGTCGCTGCTGATACTGCGTTTGCTGTTGGGGTCTACCTGATCTCTGGCGCCTCTGATTCCCACGATCCTCAGGGTGAAATCGTGGAGGTCTCGGCGTCTCCTGCCTACTCGTCTGTCCCCCGTCCTCAGGCACTGGGTGTTTCACGCCAGAACTCCCACCTAGGGCCGTGACCTGCTCAGTCATCACCTCATTCTCTCGTTCCACATAAAGGGCCTGCTCCATCGAGGCATCCAGAGTCTGTAGTCTGCGCGAACGGACAAACTGATAAATATCCCGGCGCAAACCTCGCTCAAACATATAGATCCAATGCGCCTCATCCCTGGCCGCGTGTGGTACACTGGCCAACAACCAGTTGAAACCCTCAATGTACACCAGCACAGTACGGTCTCCCTGTCAGAGATTCTTCAACTCATCCTCCAGCCTCTGTCTAACACTCTCCGGAAAGAAGGTTCCAAAAAGAAGGCTACGGAATTCTGCCCAAGTGAGCAGCTGGGTCCCAGGCGGACCAACAGGTCGAACTCGCCGCCACCATGCCTCGGCATTGTGCTCCAGAAAATTCGTCGCCAGAAGACCTGAAACCTTTCCTCGACAAAAAGAGTCTCAAGGAGTCGCTCCATCGCTGTGATCCAAGACTCTGCCTCCCACGGCTCCAAGCTCAATCCAACGAATCGGGGTGGATCAGACTGCCGGGGCTGGCTCCATCTATCGATGATGTCTCAAAGCTCATCTACTATCAGTTATCCACCCTGCCTCAGTGCCTCAGCACTACTCATCGACACGGAGGGGACTGCTCGCTCAATCGGTGCCACTGGTACAGCTGGAGATGCCACTGCATGGGAAGAAAGTTCTGGAGGACAATCAGGCGGTGCTGCAACTGGCTGTGCTCTCTGCTCCGACAGGGTCATCAAACGTTCCATGGCCTCCTCCTGGTGTCGGACAGCCTTCGACATCTGTGCCATCTGGGCCCATAACTCCTGGGTCTCGCTCTGCTCTGATAGCTCTACCTCCCGCTGCTCGAGTTACTCATCAGATGCGGGATGTGCCCTCCTCACTGCACGACGTCTCAGGGGCATCGCAGTCCACTGCACAATAACAAACATCAGGACAGCAACCATTCGACCCAATACAGCGAAAGTCTAGGACATGTCATCCATTCCATAGCATTATGTTGTCTGCAGCCGACATAATCACTTAGGAGAATAAACATGCCAATCACTCATCCCGTCCCTTGGGAGAGGTATAAAACTCAACTAGGACTCTCGCTATAAGTCACGATTCTCATGTAGTCATCCTAAGATCCATCCACATGCCTAGGGTTTCTAAGTCCATAATGACCTACAACCTAGGCTCCGATACCACTCCAATCTGTCACCCCCGGGGTCAAAACTGCGACCCGGGCCTGCCAACAGATCCGCCGCCCATACGGGAAGCCCCGTATAGACGAAGCGTCTAACCTGCAAAAAGAAGGATACTATAGCTATACAGATATCAGAGCTAAAAAATAAACTACTGAAAAAGAAAATACAACTGTCAAAAAGTACAAGTCTGAACCTCACTACAAAAGTCTCTCAAAAATAAAACTCTCAAAAGAAACTAATAACAATAATCCAGCAGACTGTACTACTAACTCCAAAAAGGGGTACAGCTATACTCCAAGGACGGGTAGGGAACTAGCTCGCGACTCCCTCACCTCGATCAGCAACAGAAGAATCAGCAACACCCGCAAAAGACTCTGCAAAACAAAGGAGAGGAAAAAGGAAGGTGTTACGGCATTTTGGTATTGGCATATTTCGTGAGTCAAGTCAGTGAGTTGAGTCGGAGTCTTAAAGGGATCAAATTGTCAATCAGCAATCAAAGACTTAGAGAAGATTCAACAAGAGCTCAAGTTGACACTCAGTGTCTTGAATCTTGAAGATTGAAGTTGAAGAATTGTGGATCAGTTACATCAATCTCAAGAAGAAAGTATTCAAAAGGATCAGGTATGGTTAACTAAATAATTTTGGTGATCCGAATACTTTCTTATAGTATAGAAACACTTGGAAGAATTTTTAATTTCATAATAATCAAAAACTGGTGTTCGGACATGTTCAGGATCCGGATCAGGGCCAACGATCCGGATCCCGAAGGTTGTTGCTTCATACAAGACTTCGATCCGGATCCATGCAATTTCCGATCCGGATCCCGAATGTTAAGTTTTCTGATTTGTATGAACGATCCGGATCGGGCAATGCGATCCGGATCCCGAACCCTTGGTTTTCTGGAATCGTCAATCTCGTTACGACGATCCGGATCGCAGTAAATCCGATCCGGATCGCCGTCCTGAAAATTTCCAGATAAGGTAAGTTTTTGATTCTTATCTCTTTCCAAAGGTTTCTAAACTATAAATAGACACTTAGGGTTTCTCAAAAACGTGGGAGCTACGGCCGATCAATTTATAAAACACTTGAGAGCAACCCTAGAGGCTAGGTTTTTATCGATCTTCTTCATAGCCTCTTTTAGGTCAATTCGATGGTTCTTTCAAGAACATATCTTTTGTCGAATTGATCTAATCTTTGCTTAGAGATTTCTTCTACGGTTCCTCAATGAGAATCTAAGCAGAGGATCACCATCGAAGTCAATATTCTTATCGACTGAGTTTGCGTCGTGGATTCGACGTGGCATCGTGGATTCGGTGTGCTAAAGGCGTTTCGTGGATTCGAAGCGTGCGTTCGTGGATTCGAACGTGAGCAGTGGACGGGCAAAACGGTGGAGCGCGAGGTCCAAGAAATTGAAGGAGGGGTTAAATCCGTGGAGACGGTAATCACCTTGTTATTCTTCTTTTCTTAGGGATTGTTATTGCGTGGATATCCAACCGGTCAGCGCAAGGTCCGAAGAAGCTGAAGGAGGGGTTTGAGTCCGTGGAGTCGGTAATCACCTTGTTATTCTTCTATTCTTAGTGGATTGTTATTGCGTGTTGGTCCCGTGGTTTTTCTCCTGGATTGGAGTTTCCATGTATATCTCGGTGTGCTGTTTTTATTTTCCGCATTGGTTTTTATTTTGCACTGAGATTGAGTTTTTAAGTATTACACCTATTCACCCCCCCTCTAGTTGTTTGATAGTACCTATTTAGATCCTTGTGGATCCATAATAACTCTACAATTGGTATCAGAGCGGGTTTTAGGTTTATCTATCATGATGGGTGAAAGTGGTAATATTTATAGACCTCCTCTTTTTGATGGGACTAATTATGCTTATTGGAAAGTGCGGATGAGAGCTTTTCTCATCGCAATTGATGAGCGAGTATGGCAATCCGTGGAATGCGGTTGGGTGCATCCTGTTGAGGAAGTAGGAAATTCTACTACCCCAAAACCTCGCTCTAGATGGTCCAAAGAGGAATTTGAAAGATCTTCTTACAATGGGAAAGGTATGAACGCTTTATTTAACTCTCTTTCCTCGACTGAATTTACAAGAATTTCCGCGTGTGAAACCGCGAAGGAAATTTGGGATATTCTCAAAATTACACATGAGGGTACTAATCTTGTAAAAATTCAAAAGCTCCAGATGCTTACAAGTCAATTTGACTCTATTCATATGGAAGAGCATGAATTGTTTACAGATTATTACACTAGACTTCAAGATGTAATTAATACATGTGCTAATCTAGGAGAAAAGATCCCGGAGTCGAAAATTGTAAGAAAGATACTTCGGACTCTTCCGGAACGGTTTAGGGCAAAGGTTACCGCCATTGAAACCGTTAGTCATCCGGATGAGATGAGTGTTGAGGAATTAGTAGGTGCTTTGCAAACTTATGAATTGACTTTTCCTACTAATCAAGTTTCTTCCAAGTCTTCTTCTAAGCTTACAGGTATTGCATTCAAATCCACAAAGAAAGAAGATAGCGAATCGAGTTCCGACGATGAAATCTCTTTTGCCGATTTTGAAGAACAATTGGCGCGGATCACAAAGAAATTTCGTCGGAAATTTTGGAAGAATCGAACCGATGGATCTTCATCCACGAAACCATCTAAAGGATCATCGGGTTCTAAATCCTCTAACCTCAAATTCCTTGCAAAACCTTCTAAGGAAAAAGATGATTTCGAAGGGGAAATCCAATGCTATCGATGCAAAGGCTACGACCATTTTTCAATGGATTGTCCTTCTAAGAAATCATATAAAAAGAAGGCTTTGCAAGCGAAAACTTGGGACGATTCTACTTCTAATGAATCGACCTCAAGTATAGAGGAAAAAATCGTTGCTTCTCATGCCTCTCATTTTCCCTCTTCTAATAATTGTTTATCATCTTTAGTCACTGACTCTACTCCTTTGATTTTGTATGAAACATCAACAACCGGCGGAGAGTCATCAAGTGAGGGGGAGTCGGACGAGGAAGAACTCGTTGAGGCATATCAACAACTTCTTGCGGAATCTAAGAAGATGGCCAAACATATCAAGAAGTTGAGAAAGCAACGACTTGAGAATCAAGACGAGAATCATGCTTTAAAGATCAAACTTCATGATCTCGAGGAGGAACGAGAGCTTTTATTGAATAATAATAAAATCCTCCAAGAAAAGATAAATCAATCGGAAACGGTCGTTAATTCCCATATTGACAAGATTGATTTTCTAGAAAAACAGTTTGAGGAGATTCATGTCACCAACCAAGCATTGACCAAACAAGTTCATCAACTTAAATCCGACATACAAAGGATCTCAACCGATTCCAAGAAACTTGAGTGTATGTCCGGTTTAGGTCAAACAAGTAAGGTTGGTTTGGGATTCAAAAAGGACCAAACTGTGCATGCTTCAAGTTCCACAATGAAATTGAAAGGAAGAACTTGTCACCTATGTGGACTTGAAGGACATTTGGTGAAGAATTGCCCGAAAAAGAGAAAGAAGAGTCCTTCGGCAACTTCATCTACGGAGCGAACTCAACGGAATCAAAAGACACATCAAGTCAAAGGAGTTCACTCAACCCACCAAAGGTCCGAGCCACAACATCAATCATTCAAGTGGATCACTGCGAGGCAAAGACCTAAGGTGGATCAACAGTCAAAGCGGACAACCCCCGGCCACAACGAATCAAGACAACCCAAAATCCAGCGATTTTGGATTCGGAAAGGTGATATCTTTCCTTGTCTTAAGTTCTAAATAGCTTATGACTGTATGTAATGCTTTGATTAGTTTTCCTTTCATATTTTTCTTAATCTTTGCATTACATGTTTCTCAATGCTCTTCGTTTTTATACTTTGTTTTTGAACAAAAGGGTTTTTACTGAACAAGTGCATTGAATAAAAAGGGCTTCACTTTTATTCACTCCAAATTAATTTTATTTGGATTATCAACTTTACTCCTTAATCATAATCTTGAAGATACTTCATTATAGGAGTTTTTGATTTTATAAGCATCAAATTTTAGAAATCATGTGTGATCTTTAGATGCTTAATCTATCTCGGTTGTGTGAATTCATTGTGATAAACGTGAGACAACCGATAGACTAAAATTTGGGATTTAATTCTTTCACGTAAGAGATTGCATTCTTTCAAGGGTATTGAAATGATTTGCAAAAGATGTGGAAAGAGTTACATCCGAAAGGAGTGTGAAAACTACCACCACATGTAGGAAAGAGCTGCCACCCCGGTCGTCCGGTTTGTGTGTGAAGCTACCACATGTTATGGATGCTTGATAGTATTTTATGAGAAAATCTTTAGTTGAAGCATTTGGAGATTTATATGCAAAACTCTTATATTTTGAACAATCTCCTGGTTGGTATAAGGTGGGATAGTTGAAAGATGCTCAAAGAGCCACCCTTAGGTATTTTAGTGCTTATCTCAATTTGAAAGGGTAGAATTCAAGATTGATGTCGTTTGGAAATCTCCGTATGTCATCTTTGTAAATCCGTTACATCTTGATAGACTTTGGATCTCAAGATTATTTTTGATGACTTGTGTTTGATGAATATAACATGAAAAACGGTTTATAATGTTTTACCTTTATTTTTCATGATTTTGGAGTAAATCTTTTTAATTTTGTGAAATTAATTGGATTGAATGACATCTGTGTGAATTCACTGTTTAAAGCACTTAAATTGATTTCTTGATGGAATACAAATCGGTATTTGAAAAGATTCTAAAATCTGGATTTGTTTCAAGAAATTATTTAATTTTTGCTTTCTGGTACCGGTACGCAATCTGCATTTTTGTTATATATACCAGAACTGAGCTTTTATCTCTCTTTCTCCATGAACTAATTTTGTTAGTAATTTCCTTTTGTCTAGTATGTTCACTGTTTGACAATTTGTGACAAAAAGGGGGAGAAGAGAAATGACGGAGATGAGATCATCAAGAGAGGACAAACGAAACGAAAATGGAAAAATGGGGGAGAACGGAAAATGATGATCGTACCACAAAGGGGGAGAACATAGATGCTCAAGAACATGGAGAACATGTTAGAGATGCTCAAGATAGGGGGAGACAAAGAAAGGTTGAAAGAGCTGGGAAAAACAAAAGAACCAAAAGGATGAATCAAATGTAGGATTTTAATTTCTAACGACTGACGTTTGATTTTGTTTGGAGTTTTGTTTTGCAGGAATTACATCACTTTAAGACTCCAAGTCCTAAGTCATAGAGTATGTTCTAGGACTGTTTGGTTCAAATGTAATTTTGTATTTATTGGATCTTTCACGCAAAGAAAATCAATGTTTTGGTGATAACATTGAATTTCGATTTTTGGTTTAAGATAAGTGACTTGAGCGCTTTTATGTATTTTTGGGTTTTGTCACGAAATTGCCAAAGGGGGAGATTGTTACGGCATTTTGGTATTGGCATATTTCGTGAGTCAAGTCAGTGAGTTGAGTCGGAGTCTTAAAGGGATCAAATTGTCAATCAGCAATCAAAGACTTAGAGAAGATTCAACAAGAGCTCAAGTTGACACTCAGTGTCTTGAATCTTGAAGATTGAAGTTGAAGAATTGTGGATCAGTTACATCAATCTCAAGAAGAAAGTATTCAAAAGGATCAGGTATGGTTAACTAAATAATTTTGGTGATCCGAATACTTTCTTATAGTATAGAAACACTTGGAAGAATTTTTAATTTCATAATAATCAAAAACTGGTGTTCGGACATGTTCAGGATCCGGATCAGGGCCAACGATCCGGATCCCGAAGGTTGTTGCTTCATACAAGACTTCGATCCGGATCCATGCAATTTCCGATCCGGATCCCGAATGTTAAGTTTTCTTATTTGTATGAACGATCCGGATCGGGCAATGCGATCCGGATCCCGAACCCTTGGTTTTCTGGAATCGTCAATCTCGTTACGACGATCCGGATCGCAGTAAATCCGATCCGGATCGCCGTCCTGAAAATTTCCAGATAAGGTAAGTTTTTGATTCTTATCTCTTTCCAAAGGTTTCTAAACTATAAATAGACACTTAGGGTTTCTCAAAAACGTGGGAGCTACGGCCGATCAATTTATAAAACACTTGAGAGCAACCCTAGAGGCTAGGTTTTTATCGATCTTCTTCATAGCCTCTTTTAGGTCAATTCGATGGTTCTTTCAAGAACATATCTTTTGTCGAATTGATCTAATCTTTGCTTAGAGATTTCTTCTACGGTTCCTCAATGAGAATCTAAGCAGAGGATCACCATCGAAGTCAATATTCTTATCGACTGAGTTTGCGTCGTGGATTCGACGTGGCATCGTGGATTCGGTGTGCTAAAGGCGTTTCGTGGATTCGAAGCGTGCGTTCGTGGATTCGAACGTGAGCAGTGGACGGGCAAAACGGTGGAGCGCGAGGTCCAAGAAATTGAAGGAGGGGTTAAATCCGTGGAGACGGTAATCACCTTGTTATTCTTCTTTTCTTAGGGATTGTTATTGCGTGGATATCCAACCGGTCAGCGCAAGGTCCGAAGAAGCTGAAGGAGGGGTTTGAGTCCGTGGAGTCGGTAATCACCTTGTTATTCTTCTATTCTTAGTGGATTGTTATTGCGTGTTGGTCCCGTGGTTTTTCTCCTGGATTGGAGTTTCCACGTATATCTCGGTGTGCTGTTTTTATTTTCCGCATTGGTTTTTATTTTGCACTGAGATTGAGTTTTTAAGTATTACACCTATTCACCCCCCCTCTAGTTGTTTGATAGTACCTATTTAGATCCTTGTGGATCCATAATAACTCTACAGAAGGGAGGGGGGGAGAACCCCCAGCGGGTGTGAGAACTACTCGAACACGTAGTTCTCAGTGGGTACCGCCACCAAGCCCGACGGTCTGCCCACTAAGTCTACTAGAGGCATAAGATAACAGGAAAATTGTAATAATGGAAAGATAAGCTGAAAAGAAATCTACAGCTATCATGCCTCTATCTACAATGCTCAAAGGGTGATACAGATGAAAATGATGCATCGACTCTAACCCACAATACTCAATCAACCCAATCACAGTGACTGCCACTGTGACACCCCCGGAATTTGGATTAGTCCTATATATAAATGATATAATAGGACTAAATCTCTTAACCCGGCTATAGCATTTTGGATGGTAGCAAGATCCAAGAGGTTATGAGAGTTAAGCGTGCTAGAGCTAGAGTAGTTCTAGGATGGGTGACCCCCTGGGAAGTGGGGTGTCACAGTTGGTATCAGAGCCATTCACCAGCCGGAAATGTGAGAAGAGTCTTGGCTGAGCCAGGGTTATATAGCGGGTAGAGCGAGGCTCCCCGGCTAATGACCGTTGTGGGTGGAGTGTAGCTCCTCACAAGGTCGGCTAAGGCTAGCGAGACGAGTCTCACATCGCCTGGTGCTTGTGAGTGTGCTTGAGCCTGACGTGGACGTCAGGGCTTAAAGGGGGGAAGAATGTGACACCCCCGGAATTTGGATTAGTCCTATATATAAATGATATAATAGGACTAAATCTCTTAACCCGGCTATAGCATTTTGGATGGTAGCAAGATCCAAGAGGTTATGAGAGTTAAGCGTGCTAGAGCTAGAGTAGTTCTAGGATGGGTGACCCCCTGGGAAGTGGGGCGTCACAGCCATATAGGGTCCAATCAAACCTGCACCCACCTACTGCCATTACATCCACGGAGGACTGGACTTACGTAGGGCGTCCGTGACTGCCAAAACTGGCCCAGCCAGAGGGACTACGTCGACAAGTCGCGATAGCAAAGTAACAGGCCCAGCTCCGGAGTGGCATTCGAGGGGCGCGACCCCACCGAGGAAAGTATCTGCGCATCTCTGTCGAGCTCAATATGGCTCATGCAGGTTATAGTCCAATCCACGATCAACAAGATCGACAGTACCAAAATCACCTCTCTAACTCACAGACAGGAAACACTTGAACAGTCGGGACCGCTGTCAACCCAACGGCTCCCTAAATAGGACATCAACTCCGCATGCAAACTCACTAGCAGGGTATACTCCACAGCCGACAACAATGAACGGTCCGGGAACCCCGAAAGACGAGAACCTACAACCCAAATCAAACAAGAACAGGCTCTAGGCATAGCCTCTCGTTGTTCTCGACCCAAATAAAAAGGCAGCCCTTAGAACCCAGACCACTCGAATCCTCTCGAGTGGGGAAGTTTACAGGAAAAATGTGACATTTATTACTGAAAACTATTTTTCACTCAAACCCACGCGGGGTGAGAACTAAAAGTAGTTCCTTTTTGAAAAACCATCTTGATTTGAGGAAAACCCATTTTTAATGATTTTTAGTTCTTATAGGAAAGACAGTTATAAAACAAGTTTTATTCCCAAACCCCGAAGTGCTAATGCCTTCGTCCAATCAGACAAGAACAGACTCCAGCGACCCTTCGATATTTGGAAGAAAAAAATTGGTTGACTAAAATCATGTGTGTCCAAAAAGGTTCTGGGTTCAAGGTCCTTCTATCACTGGTATACTACTGCCACTAATACAGTGGCGACACATAAAACAGAGAAACACGACATCCCGGGACCACCGTTTATCCAAACGGCTCCCACCACAGATATAAGACTAGCTACATCAATCAGACTCCACTCTGCCCCCAAGCACGAGTGTAACATGCATCCCACACTAAGAGAACAGCTGAAAACAGCTGAAAATAGCTGAAAATAACAAAAAGTCTAAAAATTCCGAAAGGCCGGTGCCTTCGCCCCAATCAAACAAGAACATGTTCGGGCACTGTCTCTATTTCTGGAGTAGCCTTTCGAAGTTTTCGTCCCATTCGTATGTTCCAGCGTAAAGGCGAGAAAAAGGGAGAGAAGTGTTGAAGTCGTTCCTGCTGTGGCGACAAAACGAAAGCTACGATCTAAACAAGACCTATAAGGACACAACCTCTAGTCCTAAACGTCACATCTGCTCCCGAGGTGGCGTCTGTCCAATGCCGCTGAAGCCAACGTTCCAGGAAGGGTACTACGACAACCAGTGGAAATGTACTCCTGCTGTCCAACTCGCGGAAGGGTCACTGTTCTCATTCCCCAATTAGTCGTTGCATGGTACCGCACCAACAGGTCCCCCGTGTGCTCAATCAGAGTCTTGGAGCTGTCACTAAACCCTCACACCTGCCGGTATAATCCCCAGTCTTAACTTTACTTATCATGCTCCACAATTGTCCTCTACTCGAAGGATACCATCAAGAGTCTAACCGCTAATGCATGTAGTGATAATCCTATCTCTTATCCATGCAAAGATGCAAATGCTCTACTAACATATGCAGGAAAAAGCGGCGGTACTGAAATGCTCAAGCTCAGCTGGCTGTAAATAAAATCATACCTGCGACGACACGATCCGCTGCCGGGGTGCCCTCCACCTGGGCTGCGTAAACCCATCCACTGGGTGCAGAATGTCGTCGCCCCGACTATCCCGACGCCGTGACCCAATCTGTCTGGCGGTGTACCGGAGGGGCTTCCGCTTCCTGAATAGGTAAGGGGGGAGCTGTAGCAAGGGTTCGCATAGATAAAATTGCTCGAGGGTATTCTGCTCGGAAATGTCCTAACTCTCCACATAGGAAGCATCGTCGCCGTCTCTGGTCACACTGTGACGGTGGATGGAGCCCGCCACAGATAACGCACCGCTCCTGTCGCTGATGCCGATACTGCTGTTGTCGGGGGTACTATTGCGGTTGCTGCTGATACTGCGGTTGCTGTTGGGGTCTACCTGATCTCTGGCGCCTCTGAAACCCACGATCCTCAGGGTGAAATAGTGGAGGTCTCGGCGTCTCCTGCCTACTCGTCTGTCCCCCATCCTCAGGCACTAGGCGCTTCACGCCCGAACTCCCACCTTGGGCCGTGTCCCGCTCAATCATCACCTCATTCCCTCGTTCCACATAAAGGGCCTGCTCCATCGAGGCATCCAGAGTCTGTAGTCTGCGCGAACGGACAAACTGATAAATAACTCGGCGCAAACCTCGCTCAAACATATAGATCCTATACGCCTAATCCCTGGCCACGTGTGGTACACTGGCCAACAACCGGTTGAAACCCTCAATGTACACTAGCACAATACGGTCTCCCTGTCGAAGAGTCTTCAACTCCTCCTCCAGCCTCTGTCTAACACTCTCCGGAAAGAAGGTTCCAAAAAGAAGGCTGCGGAACTCTGCCCAAGTGAGCAGCTGGGTCCCAGGCGGACCAACAGGTCGAACTCGCCACCACCATGCCTCGGCATTGTGCTCCAGAAAATTCGTCGCCAGAAGACCTGAAACCTTTCCTCGACAAAAAGAGTCTCAAGGAGTCGCTCCATCGCTGTGATCCAAGACTCTGCCTCCCACGGCTCCAAGCTCAATCCTGCGAATTGGGGTGGATCAGACTGTCGGGACTGGCTCCATCGATCGATGATGTCTCAAAGCTCATCTACTATCAGTAATCCACCCTGTCTCAGTGCCTCGGCACTACTCATCGACACGGAAGGGGCTGCTCGCTCAATCGGTGCCACTGGTACAGCTGTAGATGCCACAACATTGGAAGAAAGTGCTGGAGGACACTCAGACGGTGATGCAACTGGCTGTGCTCTCTGCTCCGACAGGCGCATCAAACGTTCCATAGCCTCCTCCTGGCGTTGGACAGCCTCCGACATCTGTGCTATCTGTGCCCATAACTCCTGGGTCTCGCTCTGCTCTGATAGCTCTTCCTCCCACTGCTCGAGTAACTCATCAGATGCGGGATGTGCCCTCCTCACTACACGACGTCTCAAGGGCATCGCAGTCCACTGCACAATAACAAACATCTGGACACAGCAACCATTCGACCCAATCCAGCGAAAGTCTAGGACATGTCATCCATTCCATAGCATTATGTTATCTGCAGCCAACATAATCACATAGGAGAATAAACATGCCAATCACTCATCCCGTGTAAGACCCGCTGTTCTTTTTGGTTTTTTCTTTCCGTTCCTACGTGTAGTGGTCTGGCGGGTGCTAATTTTCGAATATTTCTGGACAGTCCGTCGGGGCTCGCTGGTATTTTTTGGTGCTAGAGCTCGCGAAACGGGGAACGGTGGTGCGACCGGATTTGAATTCCGATCCCGGGATCTCCCAGAAATTAATTTTGAAGTTTCGATCTCTCTTAGACGCTTCGGGATCCGTGCGGACGATCTGCACGTTTTTCGAGGTGACTTTTAGCCGCTGGTTTTGTCTCTTTGGCTTGGGTTTATAAACCGGGGACTTAGGGTTTTTCCTTGGGTTTCCTCTTTTCGTGCGGTTAGGTTACACGCGATCGCGACCTGAGAAAAGAAGGAAACGGAGAACCCAACCCCTCTTCGGTCTCGCGTCAAGACGACGACGAGGCGATCCGGGCGTTTGAGACAGGAAGAGGGACGGAGGCCTTCTTGCTTGCGGGATCAATCGGGCAACGGTAGGACGATCCCCTTCTTCTTCTTCTTCTTCTTCCTCCAGCGGATCGAAGGTGAGTTTTTAGGTTTTCTTGTGGGTTTTCATTTCGGGTTCGTCCCTTTGCGGGGGAAACCGCCGCCGCCGCGCGCCGCGCGGCAGGGGAGCCGCGCGGGGCTGCCCGCAGGCAGACACCGCGCGGGCTGGGGCCGCGTGGGCTGCCTACAGGCAGCACGCCACGCGGGGCCGCCCGCAGGCAAGAGCCGTGCGGGCATGTGCCGCGCGGGCTGCCCGCAGGCAGCACGCCGCACGGCAGGCGCGCCGCGCGGGGCCGCCCGCAGGCAGGCGCCGTGCGGGGCCACCCGCAGGCAGGCGCCGCGCGGGCTGCCCGCAGGCAGCACGCCGCGCGGCAGGAGCGCCGTGCGGGGCCGCCCGCAGGAAGGCGCCGCGCGGGCTGCCCGCAGGCAGCACGCCGTGCGGGGCCGCCCGCAGGCAGGCGCCGCGCGGGCATGTGCCGCGCGGGCTGTCCGCAGGCAGCACGAAGCGCGGCAGGCGCGCCGCGCGGGGCCTCCCGCAGGCAGGCGCCGCGCGGGCATGTGCCGCACGGGCTGCCCGCAGGCAGCACGCCGCGCGGCAAGCGCGCCGCGCGGGGCCGCCCGCAGGCCGGGGCCGCGCGGGCATGTGCCGCGCGAGCCGACTGCAGGCCACGCGCCGCGCGGCAGGCGCGCCGCACGAGGCTGCCCGCAGGCAGGCGCAGCGCGGGCAGGTGCCGCCTGCAGGCAGCGTGGCAGGCGCCGCGCTGGCTGCCTGCAGGCAGCGCGCAGCGTGGCAGGCACGCCGCGCGGGGCCGCCGCAGGCAGGCGCCGCGTGTTGGGTTATGTTAAAATATGGATCTAAATAGGGGAAAAACCACCTAGAGGGGGGGTGAATAGGTGTAAACAATAAACACTCAAAAATCGTTGCGCAATAAAACCCAATGCGGAAATGAAAATATAACACGCAAGATTTTTACGTGGAAAACTCCAAACCGGAGTAAAAAACTACGGGACCGATAACACGACGAAATCCGCTAGAATTATAACACGTACAAAGGTGATATAATGTACTCACAGACGACTCGGCCTTTTTCCATACGCTCCTAATAGATCTTCTCCGCTCGCTCCGCAACGCTCCTCGAATCCACGATTAGCGTTCAACGCAGAATCCACGGCGTCCAACGTCGAATCCACGACGTCCAACCGAATCCACGGTCTTCACCCAGTAGCACGTCTCGAATCCACGAACGTACCTCGCTCCGAATCCACGAGAGCAGTAGCACCTTGAATCCACAAGGCCACGCGAGTCCACGCGCCGATTTTGGGAAAATCGTTATTTTTGGGTGGTGATGATCCGCCGAATACTTAGATCAAAGATAGATCGAAAATACCATCTAAGTATTCATTAAGTTGATTCTACTCAAAATCTGAGTATGAAAACCTAGAATCAAATTAATTAAATATAGATGAAGAAACATAGATATAATCTTGTTATTTTCTTTCTTCTCTATATGTGGATCTCTCTCTTTTTGACCGTATTTAGGTTTTTCTTTGATTACCTCGGATTCCTACGGAAAAATAAATCGTAGGGTTTATTTATAGGTTAGAAACCGTTGGAAGAAGATAAGAATCAAAAACTGACCTAATCTGGAATTTTGTAGGACGACGGTCCGGACTGGAATTGGCGGTCCGGACTGTCGTGGCTTAAACAGACAATTTCCAGAAAAACATACGTTCGGGGTCCGGACTGAAATACCACGGTCCGGACTGTTCATGCAATTCCTTCAGAATTAACGTTCGGGGTCCGGACTGAAATACCACGGTCCGGACTGGAATTGCGCATGAACTACCCTATATTCGGGGTCCGGACTGTAGTGCCCGATCCGGATCCTGAACATGTAGTATGTTCAGTTTTTTGATTTTTATGCAATTAAAAATTCATCCAAGTGTTTCTACACTATAAGAAGTATTCGGATCATCAAAATTAATTAGTTAAACGTACCTGATCCTTTTGAATTCTTCTTTCTTGAGATTGAGGTATATGATCCAAACTTCTTTATCTTCAATCTTCAAGACTTAACACTTTCACGAAATACGCCAAAACAAATTCCTTAACAATCTCCCCCTTTGGCGGTTTCGTGACAAAACAGAGAATCCACTCAAGAAAATTCAAAAAGATATTTTTGTTGCTATCACCATACAACAAAAAATTACATTTGAGAACCAATGAATAAATACATGAGATAAACTCCTAAAACAGACTCTAGACTTAGACATCTGTACTCTCTGCAAAAGAAATCATTCTTGACAAAAAAGATTGTTAGATACCTCAAAAATATTTAGCATTCAAAACCAAACAGAGATAGAGTTTATACTTACCATGACATTTGTGAACTCAGATATGTATTAAGATCATAATCGGAAATAGACATATCTTCTAAGCAATAAAATTCAAATGTCACAGAACATGTTAGTAATCAAACAACTTGTTAGTAATAATACATGCCCAAATAGTTAGTCAAATAGTTAGTCGAAGCATGTATGCAATCACAATACCAAACCAAAAGTTGCTTTGATACTTACCTTACATAGTTCAAAGTTCATAGTTCTCATACCATTGTTCCAATTGTTCTTATATCTCTCCCCCTTTTTGTCACTAAAGTTGCCAAAATTATAAAAATAATAAGGAGAGGTTAAAAGTTCAACAATAAAAGGTAAGAACTAAAACTTAAAAACCTGCAAAAGAAAAATTAAGAGTTAGAACAGCAAAATAAGGATTATTCAGAATCCTCAGAACTCGTACAGTTCAATTTGTTCAAAATTCCTTTAAGCATTCTTGATATTTTGGAATAATTCTTTTTCATCTTTCGAAGATCAGCAGACATTATTTCTTGTTCTTCAGACATTCTCCTATGTTCTCGTTGGATAGATAATATATCAGTTTCTGTGGAGTTTCTCCTGGAGGTAGAAGGAAGTTGTGTGGATGCTGACGGTGCATTCTGACCTTCATTCCATGGATGTTCTCTAGGCAGGGAGTGTGCTCTAGCGAGGGGTTCATTAATCTGAATTCCAGTGCCCCTCGAATTCTTTCGCCTAGAGTACTGCTTTGTTGTTGAAGAAGACTTCATCAGCTTTTTGTTCTTTAAATAGAACCTATCTTCGTCATCAACAGATTGTTGTACTTCTTTACAGAATGTGTCCCAATCTTCTTCATCTTCTGATTCTGGCTCAGTTTGAGGAACATTCTTTGTTTCTTCTTGATTTGTTCCATCTTTTTCCTTTTTAACAGATGCTCGAGTCCCTACTAACGCTATAATGAGCACAATAATCCAAGAAAAAACCATCCTTGCTAGTGCTTGTGAAAGAGAGTCCTGTGAGCAACAACTCAAGAACACGAAAAATTGTTTATTTTCAAAAATTTGAAAATATGTACCTAAACAATCATCATCGTGTAGAGAGACTAGGAATCAAATTAGTTTTGCAAAAAGAATTTTAAAAATAGATCAATCCCATGATTTTCAAAAATTCCTATTATATGCCCTAAAAACTGAATTTTCAGAAATCGAAGCCTAAAAATCCATTAATCAAAAGAATACCTAGCATATAATCAAAACTAATCTACTCAGAGTTCTTATTTCAAAAGAAATTTGACCAAAAACCAATCTCAAACGAAAAAGTTACAAGATTTCCATCACGTTTTGAGCAAAATAGTGAAAACTGTGAAAAACTGAGTTTTTGATCAAGAAAACTTACTTGGAATCGAAGAACCTGAGTTGGAAAGGCTCCAAATCAGTTGATTTCTAGAGAGAGAAGCTCTGGAGACTTTGGAACAAAAGATTGTAGTAAAAAGAAATCAAAACCCTTTTGTTCTATATAAAACCCTAGCCGCGGTCCGGATCGGATCGTGAATCCAGTCCGGATTGGCCACCCACAGGAAACTCCTGCGTTCGGGATCCGGATCGGATTATCCAGTCCGGATCGGCTCCAAACTTTTTCTTCAGAAAAATTCCGAAAAATTCTAGAAAATTCAGAAAAATATTGTAAGCACTTATGCATGTCAACTTTAAATAAAAATCATCGTTTCATGTCAAGAGAAATAGATTATGTTAAATCTATCATTAATATCCAAATAATGAAACAGAAATTTATAAAAATTAAATCCCTTAAAGTTGAACAAGTTCAATTACATCTATCACGATCTTATGAGTAATGCCTTTATCAAATCATCAATTTGGTAAAGAAAATGAAATACCAATATCAATAGATGTTTGAAATCCCAGATAAGTTAGATAATATATCTAGTCAAATTATTGTAAGGAGTGGCTCTTTGAGCATCTTTCAATAAAATCCCCACCTTATACCAACCTTGGAATTTGACAGAGTCAAGAGTTCCAAAAAGCATTTTATGATATCCAAAGCATAATAAATTTCTAAATAAATAAAAGGATGCAATTAAAGTCAATAATACTAATGCTCAATTAATGTCCTATGTCTAAGCATAGATAATGAAAAAAAACACAAAAACAAAACCTAATCCTAAGCAATGATTTCAAAAAGGAATTATTTCAAGGAAAGCATTCCAATTGCCTTACGCAAATGAATAAATCGTTTTTGATCCAAAGGTTTTGTTAAGATGTCAGCTAATTGATCCTCAGTTGAAATGTAGGAAATTTGAAGAATATTTCATTGAACTAGCTCTCTTAGAAAATGATATATAAGTTCAATGTGTTTTGTTCTCGAGTGCAACACAGGGTTTTTAGAAATGTTTATAGCACTTGTGCTGTCACAAAGAATCGTTACCGAAGTTGCTGAAATTCGGAAGTCGCTCAACACGCTTTTCATCCAAATGAATTGGGTTGAACAACTACCCGCTGAAATATATTCTGCTTCGGCAGTCGAGAGTGCAATGCAGTTTTGCTTTTTACTATGCCATGCAACTAGGCAATGGCCAAGATAAAAACATGCACCACTCGTACTCTTTCGATCATCCACAGATCCTGCCCAATCGACGTCTGAATATCCTATAATGTCAAGCGTTGTTCCCATAGGATACCAAATTCTGAAATTCAAAGTTCCTTTGATGTACCGGATGATCCTTTTCACCGCTTTCAGGTGAACCTCCTTTGGTGCTGATTGATATCTCGCGCAAATACCAACACTAAAGGATATATCCGGGCGACTAGCTGTAAGATAGAGTAGATTTCCTATCATGCTGCGATAAAGCTTCTCGTCTACACTCTCACTAAGAGATTCACTTCCTAATCCCTTATTGCTAGTTCCCATAGGAGTCGGAAAATCTTTAGAGTTTTCTAAATCGAATTTCTTCACCAACTCCCTTGCATACTTGGATTGACACAAATGGATGCCATCATCATTTTGTTTCACTTGCAATCCAAGAAAGTATGTCAGTTCGCCCATCATTGACATCTCAAATTCGCTTTCCATGGTTTCAGCGAATTTAGAAGCATCATTGTCTCTAGTTGCACCAAATACAATGTCATTGACATAGATTTGTGCCACAATGAAATTATCCTGATAATGCTTCACAAAGAGAGTCCGGTCAGCTCCCCCTCGAGTATAGCCCTTTTCTAATAGGTCCTTTGTCAACCTTTCGTACCACGCTCGCGGTGCTTGTTTTAGACCGTAAAGAGCCTTTTTCAAACGAAAAACATGGTTAGGTTGTTTACAGTCTACAAAACCTTTCGGTTGAGCCACATAAACTTCCTCATTTAAAAACCCATTTAAAAACGCACTCTTAACGTCCATTTGAAAGAGTTTGATTTTAAAATGACAAGCAATAGCGAATAAAATACGAATTGACTCAAGTCTAGCTACCGGGGCGAACGTTTCATCAAAGTCTATACCTTCTATTTGAGAGTAGCCTTGAGCAACTAAGCGTGCTTTATTTCTGATGATGGTACCATCCTCGTTTTTCTTATTCTTGAAAATCCATTTAGTACCAATCACGTTGTGTTGCTTCGGAGGCTTTGTTAATTCCCAGACTTTGTTTCGTTCGAACTGATGGAGCTCTTCCTGCATTGCTTCAATCCAGTAGTCATCCTGAAGAGCTTCACCGATGTTCTTTGGTTCTATCATGGAGACGTAGCATGCGACTCCACAAACCAACTGTCTCCGAGTTCTGACTCCTTCTTGTGGGTCTCCAATAATGTTAGATTCCGGATGATCCTTGGAGATGCGTAACGTTTGCGGTAACGGAGTATTCGGAGGTACTTGAGATAATTCCTGCAAATTAGATAAACTTGAAGAACCATTAGATGCATCAACTTTATTGAAAGAGTTATTACGAGAAGATGCATTTACAGGAGTATCATCATCTAGAGACATATCAAGGGTAGATTTATCAGATGCAAAGTGGAAAGCTTCATCTACTTTAACATTTATAGATTCTATCATCGTTTTAGATTCCAAGTTAAATACCCGATATGCTCTACTATTAGTAGAATAACCCATGAAAATCCCTTCGTCGCTTCGACAGTCGAACTTACCAAGATTTTCGCGATCACGCAGAATAAAACATCGACTCCCAAAGATACGAAAATATTTGATATTCGGTTTTCTACTAAACCACAGCTCATATGGTGTATTTAAAGTTCCAGGGCGCAAATACACTCGATTAATTACATAGACGGCGGTGTTCACAGCTTCAGCCCAAAAATATAACGGTAAATTCCGGCTATGAAGCATCACACGCGCCATCTCTTGAACAACCCTGTTTTTGCGCTCAACTACACCATTCTGCTGAGGTGTATAGGGTGCTGAGAATTAATGTTTTATGCCATTGGAAGTGCAAAAATCAATAAATTTAGAATTAATGAATTCTCCACCTCTATCACTTCGAACACGAACGATCTTTTCATTTCTTTCATTAATAATACGATGACAAACCTCATGAAAAGAGTCGAAAATATCCGCTTTCTCTTTTAAAAAAGTTACCCATGAATACCTAGAGAAATCATCAACCAAAAGAAAAATATACCATTTACCTCCCAAAGATGGTTGACGAATCGGCCCCATTAAATCCATATGCAGTAATTCCAAGGGCCGTTTGGTACCGACGTGGTTCAAGTTCTTGTGTGCAACCCTTGATTGTTTTCCCTTTTGACAACCACCACACACAATGTTTTCTTTAAATAAAAGTTTAGGAACCCCCTTAACCACGTCTTTATTTGAAATCCTTGCTAGTTCTTTAAAATTCATGTGACCTAGTCTTTCATGCCAAACAGTTTCATTATCCAAAGAAACTAGGTTACATTTTTCAGAAACTTTGTTTGAAACAACATAGCAATTATTTTCCGATCTAACCCCTTTTAAAAAGAATACCTGGTCCTTATCAGTTACAACACATTCTACAGAAGAAAAATCAACTGAGAACCCATTGTCACAAAGTTGCCTTATACTAATGAGGTTAGTCTTTAGGCCTTCAACAAATAAAACATTGTTCAAAACCGGGCCTTCTGGAATAGCGATTGTTCCCTTTCCAACAATTTTGGAAGAACAACCGTCTCCGAAAACAACATGTCCTCCGGAGATTTTCTCTAAAGTTTGAAAACTGTTTTTGTCACCGGTCATGTGACGGGAACAACCACTATCCAGATACCAAGACGAGTTGTCATAAGCGTGTAGAGAAGTATGAACAACAAGACAAGGGAAGATTTCACCTTTGCGCACCCAAACCTTTTTGGACTGCGTTGGCAATGAATGTGAAGTTGATACCTTTGGTGAAAGCGTCTTGAATGATCTATCGCTTTTCCTTGACGTCGTCGTCTTGTTTAATGTACTACCAATGCTCTTTTCTTTTGAAAGATCCTTCTTTGATTTCCGGGGAGTGAACTCATTGGTAGTAGTTGCAAGATGTGCTTGATTTGATCTTTGCGCTCCATTCTTGCAATTTCTTCTTATGTGCCCTGCATAATCACAACGAAAACATACCTTTGTTCTTGACGATCCCGAAGAGGGTGAGGTAGGGTTGTTGTCGTTGTATGTTGTGAATTCCGTCGTCGGAGGAGGAGTTACCGACTGGGGCACAAAAACTGTTCCACTCGAACTAGGAATGTCTCCAGTTTGAGTGTATACGAGGCCGAATCGGTTTGTTTGACCAAGACCAAGCAATTTATCCAACTTGCTTCTTCCAAAAGAAAATCTCTTTAAATCATCCTTGAGTTGGAAAATGGTCTTTGTCATCTCCAATTTTTCTTGTCGGGCCTCGGTGTAGAGCTTCAAGAAGTAACCAGCTTTGTCAATCATTGTTACATGTATCTTCTCGAAATGCTCATTTTTCTCTTGAAGTGAAGCATTTGCTTTTATCAGGTTATCCCTTTCCACTTCAAGACCGGTCGAGAGAGAAGTTACCCTTTTTACTTCTTCTTCGAGATCCTGCAATCTCTCTCTCAACCCCTTGTTTTGCTTAGCCAGTTTCTTTGAATCCCTCAAAAGTCTATGGTAGGCTAGAGCAAAATCTTCACCTTCAGAGTTACTCGATTCGTCGTCCGTTGCAGTTTTTTCAACCTGGGAGGAGTTGGACAATGAATCGGATGTACTTGCCATTAAGCATATGAAGGGTGAAGATGTGGACGCGTGGAACGCCGTTGCGTTGTTCTCTTCATCACTTGAAGATGACTCATTTGACGTTGAGGTGTCATCCCAAGTGACGGCTTGCATCGCTTTCTTCTTGGACGGATTCTTATTTGGACACTCCGTTGAGATATGGCCGTATTGTCACGCCCCGGTCGTAAACCGGAACCCGGGCCCGCCAACAGATCCGCCGTGCACACAGAATTTTCTATGTGCACGAAGCGCTGGTAACCTGCTCAGATATATAATATACAATAAAAGAGCATAAACAGAGCTGAACTAATAAAACTAAAAGTAATCTCAGACTGAAATAAGCTACAAGCAGAAATAAAAGTACAATATACTCCCAGCTCACCAAAAATATACAACCAGCTGGCCAAAGCCAGACCCAAAAGGAAACTACTGAAGTCTGAGATACAAAAGGGGTACAATAAAAACCTCGCTAGTCTCTCACTTGGGGTAGACGACCTAGCTAGTCGGCGATCCTCTTACCTCGATCTGCCGCTGAAGGCCCAGCAGCTCCCACAGATGACTCTGCAAAACAAAGGGGAAAAAGGACAGGAAACAACAATGGGGGTGAGAACTACTAGATAAACCAGTAGCCTCCCCTAGCGGGTAAAACCTCTAATGCTGACGCACCCACTAGGAATAAAGAGGCAAAAGGAAGAACAGTGGTATGCAATAAAGACTGCTGAAACAGGAACTACCACTACTATGCCTCTAAATGCAGTGCCAAAAGATAACTGTATATATGCAACTATAAAGCTGACTGCCCAAAGAAACCCAATCAGAGGGCCAAGAAATACTGGCACTGCCTGCTCTGTCATCACTCACAACTCACCAACTGACCGGCACCCATCACGGTCAAAAAGCCTACTCCGGAGTGGCACTCGAGGGGAGCGACCCACACGAGTAAAGTATCTCTGTATCAATCATCTCTGTAACCGATGTCTCACAATAGCAGGACTGGATCATGACCATGATCAAAGTGGGAATACTCCATCCCCTAATGCAACCCTGATCCCCAATCTGATGTGATAATAACATCCGGTCAACCGCCCAAAATTCGCGGTTGCCACTATCTCCCACAATCCCCAAGAAGAGTCTAAACTGTCCCAGACTCAAGATCCAACTACACTATCTCAAGATCCCGATCTGACTCGACCGTCATGCATCGTTAGAGAAGAATAACAATAAAACATGTTTTCTCCTAAGTCAAATCCCATGGTATAGTGCTGCAGTAAAATAGTGGCTTAACTAGTTGTCCAAATAAGCATGCAAGTGTTTTCTTTTAAAGCATTTCAAAAAAAATGACTAAGGTTTCATATGAAGGATCATTTTAAAATAATATTGGGTTACTTATTGCATGCGGTTTAGGATATAGCAAATGTCCAACTTTATTGTCCCAGATTTATCATATAGAAGCTATCAATTAATTTAGGGGGGCCCAATGCAATAGGTTCATATACCACAAGTTATCTATCACATGTATAATTTGGAAACTCCACTATTCCTAGTGTGCAAGTCAACAAAGAGGGAAACGCAACCACCCACCTTGAAAAGCGTGCACAATACACCCAGAAAATACCCGCTGTCCTCTAAACACACCGTCAACTGAAACAGTATCCTACAACATCACACAAGTGTACACGGTGTAAAAACTACAAGTTCCAAACACAAATTGCTGTTTTTACAATCAGCACGCAAAACGAAGAATTTCACCTCTGTCTCGAGCTCCTAAAATCTCAAAAAAATCACGGTTGCGTTCCTCGCGAAAAGTAGCCCAAAATCGACTCTTGAATCGCCTCGATCTGATATTCCTACGCTGAGAAACAATTCGTCGAAGTCGCCGCTGTCCAAAAACCCAAACAGCAAAAGAGGGGGTCAAAACACCTCGGGAATCGTGCCAAGGAATCGGAATCCAGAGAAACCACCAACACGGAAAATGAAGCCCTACCTCTTAGGAACACACTGGCGAAGAAAACGTCGAAAGAGGACTCCTGTACTGCGCAGGGGACTCCTCGGACTGAAATGCGACGATAACGGGCCAAGATTGGGGAAAAATGAGGCACACTGTAAAATCCGGATCGCCGCTGTCGAACTTCCAGAAAATCTGGGAACGCACCACGAGGTAGAAAATAAGAAGATGAAAAAACTTCTCTTAAGGCCCCTCCCACAGATTCTCTCTCTATCTCTCAGAAAACAGAGAAAAAGAAGGGAGGGGAGGCCTTTAAATAGGCCCACAAAAACAATTGGGATAATACCCAACGTGTCCCCAGATTCGGGCTGCTACAGTGCGGCCCGGCACTTTCGGGCGGCTACAGTGCGGCCCGGCCCAAGGATTTCCGGGCGCGCACAGTGTAGCCCAGCCCAGCCCATCCCGCGCACGGGATCCAGCCGCGTCCAACCGGCCGTCCGACCCGGCCAAGGGCCCGACACGTGTCCGCCGAACAGGCGGCAGCCGTGCGGGCCCAACGGGGAGGCGCCACGTGCCCCCCTCCCCTGGTCAGCACGCGTGCGGCGCCAGCCACTGGCGTGGTGCCACGTGGGGCGGCGCCGCCCCCCCGACACGGGGGCCGGTCGGTCAACGCGCCGCCCACGTGCGCGTACGGCCGCAGGCGCGGGCCCGCGGGTGCACCGCGCGCACCTGCGCCGTCCAACCCGGGGCTGCCACGTGGCGCGCCCCGGTCCACCGTGCACCGCGCACAGCCCCGCCTCTGCCCGGCCTGCCCGCGCTGCCCGCGCACGCTCTCGTGCGCCGCGCGCGCTACACCGGCCCAACCAGCGCCTGCCACGTGGCCCGCCGGTCCACCGTGCACCGGCGGTCCACCCCGTGGACCGAGAGCCGTGCGCCGGCCCAATAAGAGCCTGCCACGTGTCCCCCGGCCGGTCCACCGCTCCCCCGTGCACCAATTTGCGCAGAAAACTTCCGGGGGTCCGTTTTTGGGCATCCGGACTCCAAATTAAATAAGTAAATAGCCGTTTTCAAGCGTTTTTCCGCGCTGAATTCAAATACGGCCTCCGATTAGCCTGATTCCACTCCTAAAATTCGGCAAAGGCAGCCGAAGGTCAGGCTTGCTCCCAAATCCTCTCTGGTTCCAAACAACATATCACTTTGACATGTTGGGGCCCCACACACCAATAATAGGTGTTCTACACCCCGAAACAGGGGCAAAACCACCGAAAAACCTAGGACACTACATCCTCCCCCACTAACAAAAGTTTCGTCCTCGAAACGAAAATCATACCTCAATCCTGAGCCTCGAACAGGTAAGGGTAGGCGTTCATCATCGCTGACTCGAGCTCCCACGTCGCCTCGCGCTCATCATGATTGCTCCAGAGGATCTTCACATAGGGGATAGTCCGATTGCGCAATTCTTTCATCTCCCGCTCTAGAATCCGCAGTGGGCGCTCCTCATATCTCAAATCCTCGCTGATCTCAAGTGGCGTGAAGTCGATGACGTGCGATGGGTCGAAGACGTACCTCCTCAGAGTGGAAACATGAAACACATCATGGACACCAGCAAGTCTCGGGGGAAGTGCAAGTCGGTAAGCAACTGGCCCGATACGCTCTAATACCTCAAAGGGTCCAATGTATCGGGGACTGAGTTTCCCGCGAATGCCAAACCTCCTTATCCCTTTGGACGGCGAGACTTTCAAAAATACATGATCTCCAACCTGAAACTCTAAGTCTCGCCGCCGAACATCAGCAAAGCTCCTCTGTCGACTCTGAGCGGTCTGAAGATGCTGTCGAATTACCCGGACCTTCTCCTCCGCCTCTAGCAATATATCTGGTCCCAGAGTCCGCCTCTCCCCCACATCACTCCAATATAGCGGTGATCGACATTTGCGTCCATACAACGCTTCAAATGGAGCCATTCGAATGCTTGCTTGAAAGCTATTGTTGTACGCAAACTCAGCCAGTGATAAGTGTCGAATCCATCCACCACCGAAATCTAGGACACAAGCCCTCAGCATATCCTCAAGGATCTGAATCGTCCGCTCTGACTGTCCATCAGTCTGTGGGTGGAAGGCTGTACTGAATCTGAGCTGAGTCCCCAAGGTAGTCTGTAAACTCCTCCAGAATCGCGAAACAAACCTCGGGTCTCTATCTGATACTATAGAAGCTGGCACTCCATGTAATCTCACTATCTCATCCAAATATAACTGGGCTAGTCGCTCGAGTGGCCAAGTAGTCTGTATAGGTAAAAAGTGCGCTGACTTGGTAAGTCGGTCCACAACTACCCAGATAGCATCTGCACCTCCCTGTGCCCTCGGCAACCCGACCACAAAATCCATAGTAATGTGGTCCCATTTCCACTCGGGAATCGGGAGACTCTGTAGCTTGCCAGCTGGCACTCGATGCTCAGCTTTTACCTGCTGACAAGTTAAACACTGCGACACAAACCTCCCAATATCCCTTTTCATGCCATTCCACCAAAAGTGTGCCTTGAGGTCCTTATACATCTTAGTCCCCCCAGGATGAAGGGTATAAGGTGTATAATGGGCCTCCTTCAATATCTGTTCTCTGATCTCAGCATCCACTGGCACACATGCTCGGTCCCTGTACCTCAGTACTCCCGAAGCATCCACTGAAAAATCCCCTGATCGAACACTCGGAATCTGATCTCTAATCCTGGTTAAATGGGGGTCCTCGCTCTGTTTTTTCCCGGATCCTCTCCAGCAGAGTGGGCTGCACGACCAAAGACATCAGTCTAGCAGAGACCCCAGGGGATACAACCTCTATCTCGAGCCGTCTCAATTCCTCTAACAGTGGCGCCTGATTTGTAATCAACATGGACAAACTCTGTACTGCTCTCCGGCTTAATGCGTCAGCGACCACGTTAGCCTTGCCTGGGTGGTAAAGGATGTCCACATCATAATCCTTTAGTAGCTCTAACCATCTGCGCTGCCTCAAATTCAGTTCCTTCTGCGTGAACAGGTACTTTAGGCTCTTGTGGTCGGTGTAGATCTCACAATGCTCCCCATATAGGTAATGGCGCCAAAGCTTCAGTGCAAACACCACGGCAGCAAGTTCCAAGTCATGGGTAGGATAATTCTTCTCGTAATCCTTAAGCTGTCTCGATGCATAAGCAATTACCCTCCCTTCCTGCATCAGCACGCATCCAAGCCCACTGTGCGATGCATCACTGTAGATCACAAATCCTTTCCCCATAACAGGGAGGGAAAGGATAGGAGCGGTCATCAATCTATCCTTTAGCTCCTCAAAGCTCCTCTGGCAGTCCTCACTCCAGATAAACTTAACTCCTTTACGCGTCAACCGAGTGAGGGGTGTGGAAAGCTTCGCAAAGCCTTCCACAAACCGACGATAATAACCAGCTAACCCCATGAAGCTGCGCACCTCAGATACAGTCGTCGGTCGGGGCCAATCTCGAACTGCCTCAATCTTCGCCGGGTCTACTGCTACACCGGCGGCGAAAATCACATGGCCCAAGAAAGCTACCTCCCGAAGCCAAAACTCGCACTTTGGACAGCTTGGCATACAACTTCTTATCTCGTAGAAGTTGTAGCACAGTCCTCAAGTGCTCCACGTGCTCGGCCTCGCTTCGGGAGTAAATAAGGATATCATCAATGAACACCACCACAAAACGATCCAGAAAGGGCCGAAATATCCTGTTCATCAAGTCCATAAAGGCGGCAGGGGCATTAGTCAATCCAAACGGCATAACTGAAAACTCGTAATGCCCGTACCGTGATCTGAAGCAGTCTTAGGAATATCCTCGGCCTTCACCTTCAGTTGGTGGTAACCAGACTGTAGATCAATTTTGGAAAATACACAAGACCCTTGCAGCTGATCAAAGAGATCATCGATGCGCGGCAGAGGGTACTTGTTCTTAATGGTCACTTTGTTCAATTCCCTATAGTCCACACACAACCGAAGTGACCCATCCTTCTTTTTCACGAATAGCACCGGTGCTCCCCAAGGCGACACACTTGGTCTAATAAAGCCCTTATCCATCAGGTCTTGCAGCTGTGCTTTAAGCTCTCGCAGCTCAGCCGGTGCCATCCGATAAGGAGCCTTAGAGATTGGCGCAGTTCCTGGAACTACGTCAATCACAAACTCAATCTCTCTGTCTGGCGGCATACTAGTCAGCTCAGGTGGAAAAACATCCGGAAACTCGCGGGCAATAGGAATATCCCCGAGTCCCGGTGTCGCCGTAGGCCCCTCAACAACACTAGCCAAAAAGGCTACACATCCTCGATGAATCATCCGCCTCGCTCGGGAAGTCGAAACCACAGAGGCAAAGAAAGCACTCTGACATCCCCGATATACAAACATCTCCTGGCCTGGCTCTCTAAAAGTGACAGTCCTCGCGGCACAATCAATAGTCGCGAAAAACTGAGCCAGCCAGTCCATCCCAAGAATCACATCAAAGTCCCTCAGCTGTCTCAAGACCAACAGGTCTGCTGGCATAATCCAGGACTCGATCTGTATCGGGCAGGACCAACAACACTCCTCCACGTGCAAAGTGTGTTCGGGAATCTGAACCTCTCGTGCACGTGGCAAAAATCCTACCTCTAACCCATGTAATGATGCAAAAGATCTACTAATGAAAGAATGCGATGCTCCAGTATCAAATAAGGTACGAGTCCTAATGCCAGAGAGTAAGGTGATACCTGCCACCACATGGTCCGCTGCTGAAGAATCCTCTACCTGTGCAGCATACACTCGCCCACTCTGAGCTGGAGGGCGATAATCGGTGGGATGGGAAGAAGATGGCTTGCTCGCTAGAGCATAAGGCCGCTGAGCCGTCGACCGCTGCTGCGATGATGCTGGGGCAGATGCTGAAGAAGGAGCGGCTGAAGTCGAAAAGGGGCACGCAGCTCGAATGTGCCCTGGCTGTCCACATCCGTAGCAGCGACCCCACCGCTGGTCGCAAGTGCCGGGGAAATGCGGACCTCCACAGAAGATACAACTGCTGGGAGCCCGTGACTGTCGGGACTGTTGCTGCTGAGACTGTCGCTGTAGCTGCGGCTGCCGCTGAGACCCGCGCATGCGACGAATGAGATCCCTGCTGCTGCTGCTGCTGCGGGGGCCTCTGGACCCACTAGGCCCTCGCCGCTCCGAACGCCCACGGCCTGGGAACTGAGGCGGTGGCGGTCGGGGCGGCCTCCAAGTACTGGCCTGTCCCCCCTCGTCATGGGCTGGTCGCTTTCCTGTCGGAGCTCTGAGCGACCGCGGCCCTCTGTCTGGCCACCACCAGATCACCTCTCTCCACCCACTGTGCATGCTCTGCGGCTGCCTCCAGAGTCTGAAATCTCTGAGCATGCACCAGTGTGTAAATCTCTGGACGGAGGCCTCCCTCGAACAACTCAACCTGGTGCGGACCGTCACGAGCGACGAAGGGCACACAGTTCAGCAACTCCGTGAACTCCTGGAAATAGGCATGAGCCGATCGATTGCCCTGCTGCAGGTTCTTCAAGTCGTCCTCCAACTTCTTCTTCACACTGGTCGAAAATAGGTGTCCAGCACCATCCGTCGGAACTCATCCCAAGGCAGCTGCCGAGTAATCCGGAACTCCAGGGGCTCTACCCGCTGCCACCAAAAATCAGCATCTCCGTCCAAACAGTGCACCGACATGTGCACTCGATACCTCAGGGGGGTCGAATGAAGAAGTCCGAAAAAGCGTCTCCATCGCAGAAGCCATCTCCCAACAGCCCAGGGCTGCAGCATCCCGCCCTGAGATCTAGGGGGGTCCCCGCTGAACAAACTTGGAGAGTTTGTTAGCGATATCCTGCTCCTCCTCCGCAGTCAAAGGCTGAATACTCCCGGAGCCCCGCTACTCGAAGATGCGCTGACGGCACGAAAGGTGCAACAGGAGCACAAGGCCTCAGGAACAGCTGGGGATGGTGCCTCTGCTCTGGGCAAGGAGCTGCCAAACCTCTGCTCCTGGCGCGCTGACCCTCCGCCATTGAGCCACCAAGGCCCTCAACTCAGTAAGCTCGGGGGTGTAGGCTGCCCTGGCTCATCAGGGGGGGGGGGTAACGGGACACCCCGAGTAGTGATCCGAACGTCGGGGAGGCATCCTGCCACAAGAAATCACGAATAAGGTAACATAACCCACACGACCCAATCTAGCGAAAGTCAAAGACATCCCCCAATTTCTGCGACTTTATGTTGTCTGCAGCCAACATAACGGTCCACCAGAAATTGGGTATGTCGATCCCTCTTCACTCACTGGAAGAGTCCAAAAAATAAATCAACGACTTTCGCGAAGTGTCACGCCTCTCGCGCCCTATCATCCTAGGGTCTGCCAAAAGCCTAGGGTTTCCTAAGTCCCAAACTGACCTATCCCTAAGCTCTGATACCAACTTAATCTGTCACGCCCCGGTCGTAAACCGGAACCCGGGCCCGCCAACAGATCCGCCGTGCACACAGAATTTTCTATGTGCACGAAGCGCTGGTAACCTGCTCAGATATATAATATACAATAAAAGAGCATAAACAGAGCTGAACTAATAAAACTAAAAGTAATCTCAGACTGAAATAAGCTACAAGCAGAATAAAAGTACAATATACTCCCAGCTCACCAAAAATATACAACCAGCTGGCCAAAGCCAGACCCAAAAGGAAACTACTGAAGTCTGAGATACAAAAGGGGTACAATAAAAACCTCGCTAGTCTCTCACTTGGGGTAACGACCTAGCTAGTCGGCCGATCCCTTACCTCGATCTGCCGCTGAAAGGCCCAGCAGCTCCCACAGATGACTCTGCAAAACAAAGGGGAAAAAGGACAGGAAACAACAATGGGGGTGGAGAACTACTAGATAAACCAGTAGCCTCCCCTAGCGGTAAAACCTCTAATGCTGACAGCACCCACTAGGAATAAAGAGGCAAAAGGAAGAACAGTGGTATGCAATAAAGACTGCTGAAACAGGAACTACCACTACTATGCCTCTAAATGCAGTGCCAAAAGATAACTGTATATATGCAACTATAAAGCTGACTGCCCAAAAGAAACCCAATCAGAGGGCCAAGAAATACTGGCACGGCCTGCTCTGTCATCACTCACAACTCACCAACTGACCGGCACCCATCACGTTCAAAAAGCCTACTCCGGAGTGGCACTCGAGGGGAGCGACCCACACGAGTAAAGTATCTCTGTATCATCATCTCTGTAACCGATGTCTCACAATAGCAGGACTGGATCATGACCATGATCAAAGTGGGAATACTCCATCCCTAATGCAACCCTGATCCCAATCTGATGTGATAATAACATCCGGTCCACCGCCCAAAATTCGCGGTTGCCACCATCTCCCACAATCCCCAAGAAGAGTCTAAACTGTCCCAGACTCAAGATCCAACTACACTATCTCAAGATCCCGATCTGACTCGACCGTCATGCATCGTTAGAGAAGAATAACAATAAAACATGTTTTCTCCTAAGTCAAATCCCATGGTATAGTGCTGCAGTAAAATAGTGGCTTAACTAGTTGTCCAAATAAGCATGCAAGTGTTTTCTTTTAAAGCATTTCAAAAAATGACTAAGGTTTCATATGAAGGATCATTTTAAATAATATTGGGTTACTTATTTGCATGCGGTTTAGGATATAGCAATGTCCAACTTTATTGTCCCAGATTTATCATATAGAAGCTATCAATTAATTTAGGGGGCGGCCAATGCAATAGGTTCATATACCACAAGTTATCTATCACATGTATAATTGGAAACTCCACTATTCCTAGTGTGCAAGTCAACAAAGAGGGAAACGCAACCACCCACCTTGAAAAGCGTGACAATACACCCAGAAAATACCCGCTGTCCTCTAAACACACGTCAGCTGAAACAGTATCCTACAACATCACACAAGGTACACGGTGTAAATAACTACAAGTTCCAAACACAAATTGCTGTTTTTACAATCAGCCCGCAAAACGAAGAATTTCACCTTGTCTCGAGCTCCTAAAATCTCAAAAAAAATCACGGTTGCGTCCTCGCGAAAAAGTAGCCCTCAAAATCGACTCTTGAATCGCTCGATCTGATATTCCTACGCTGAGAAACAATTCGTCGAAGTCGCCGCTGTCCAAAAACCCAAACAGCAAAAGAGGGGGTCAAAACACCTCGGGAATCGTGCCAAGGAATCGGAATCCAGAGAAACCACCAACACGGAAAACGAAGCCCTACCTCTTAGGAACACACTGGCGAAGAAATCGTCGAAAGAGGACTCCTGTACTGCGCAGGGGACTCCTCGGACTGAAATGCGACGATAACGGGCCAAGATTGGGGAAAAACGAGGCACACTGTAAAATCCGGATCGCCGCTGTCGAACTTCCAGAAAATCTGGGAACGCACCACGAGGTAGAAAATAAGAAGATGAAAAACTTCTCTTAAGGCCCCTCCCACAGATTCTCTCTCTATCTCTCGGAAAACAGAGAAAAAGAAGGGAGGGGAGGCCTTTAAATAGGCCCACAAAAACAATGGGATAATACCCAACGTGTCCCCAGATTCGGGCTGCTACAGTGCGGCCCGGCACTTTCGGGCGGCTACAGTGCGGCCCGGCCCAAGGATTTCCGGGCGCGCACAGTGTAGCCCAGCCCAGCCCATCCCGCGCACGGGATCCAGCCGCGTCCAACCGGCCGTCCGACCCGGCCAAGGGCCCGACACGTGTCCGCCGAACAGGCGGCAGCCGTGCGGCCCAACGGGGAGGCGCCACGTGCCCCCCTCCCCTGGTCAGCACGCGTGCGGCGCCAGCCACTGGCGTGGTGCCACGTGGGGCGGCGCCGCCCCCCCGACACGGGGGCCGGTCGGTCAACGCGCCGCCCACGTGCGCGTACGGCCGCAGGCGCGGGCCCGCGGGTGCACCGCGCGCACCTGCGCCGTCCAACCCGGGGCTGCCACGTGGCGCGCCCCGGTCCACCGTGCACCGCGCACAGCCCCGCCTCTGCCCGGCCTGCCCGCGCTGCCCGCGCACGCTCTCGTGCGCCGCGCGCGCTACACCGGCCCAACCAGCGCCTGCCACGTGGCCCGCCGGTCCACCGTGCACCGGCGGTCCACCCCGTGGACCGAGAGCCGTGCGCCGGCCCAATAAGAGCCTGCCACGTGTCCCCGGCCGGTCCACAGCTCCCCCCGTGCACCAATTTGCGCAGAAAACTTCCGGGGTCCGTTTTGGGCATCCGGACTCCAAATTAAATAAGTAAATAGCCGTTTTCAAGCGTTTTTCCGCGCTGAATTCAAATACGGCCTCCGATTAGCCTGATTCCACTCCTAAATTCGGCAAAGGCAGCCGAAGGTCAGGCTTGCTCCCAAATCCTCTCTGGTTCCAAACAACATATCACTTTGACATGTTGGGGCCCCACACACCAATAATAGGTGTTCTACACCCCGAAACAGGGGCAAAACCACCGAAAAACCTAGGACACTACACGTATCCTCGGCACTTGAAGCATTGATTGTCCTTTGAGCTTTTCTTATCCTTTGAACAACTTTCTTGCTTTCTTGACTTTGGCTTGAAAACCTTTGCCTTTCTTCCACTTTCCGAGGATGGGAAGTTTTACTGAATACCCCTTCGAAAGTTCGGCGAAAATTGTTGTCAAGAGAGCAAGCTGCTTCTCAAAGTCCTCCATAGATAGGTTCTCGTCATCGCCTGAGGAGGATGAATCCGCGTCTTCTTCTTTTGTGTTTCAACGCACAAACCTGAAGACTTAGAAGTAGATGCTTTTCCAGAAGATAGTTAGTAGGAAATGTCATTCATATGTTTGTAATGAACCAACTAATTCTTACACGGATTTCGTCCGGGTGTTTTGTGGTGACCCGATCTCCGCAGGGCTTCTACAGTGCGATTAGCAGCTTCTGGAGGCCTATGTGGCATGTCGACGGTGTTTCTGCACCAATTTGGACTCAAGTGATGGACTCCCGGGTGGTATACTGGATCACGTGAGTGATCGGAGACCCCGTCGGATGTTTTGTTGTGGTTTCGCGCGAAATGGTTATTAAAATTGGACTCAGCGCGAATTTGAGTAAAGAAACACTTCTCCGGAAATTTTCGGCAAATTTTAGAAGAGGAATTTGGCAAATCGGACTTCGGATTTGGATTCAGCGCGCGGGAAAACGGTCAAGATGGGACTATTATTTGTTATTTTTCGGATTCCGGATGCGAAAACACGCATTTCGAGGATTTTGGTACTGTCCGGCCGCCGGAGGGGGCTGGGGGTTTGGGTGGTGGGGGGGGGGGGGTGGCGGGGGGGGGGGGCGGGGGGGGGGGCCGGCGGCCGGCGGGAGGCGGGCGGGAGACGCCTGGCGGTGGGCCGGCAGGCGGGGTGCGCGGTCACGCGGAGGGTCGTGCACCCGGGCGCTGGCCACGTGGCTGCCTACGGTTGGCGGGACCTCGAGTGGGCGCGGTTCCAGGGGATGGCGCGGGTGCCCGTGGACCGGGCGGGACACGTGGCGGCTGGTTGTTGGCGTGGTCTTGGGGCGCGCGGTCCACGCAGCGGCAGGGTCTGCTCGGGAGGATGCGTGCCGGCACGGGGACGCGGGCGGCGCGGGGCCCGGCGCAAGGGGCGCACGTGGGCGCACGTGGGCGCGGCTTGGGGCGCGGTCGGAGGCGTCGTGGGGGCGCCACGTGGCGCCCGTTGGTTGGTCGGGGCGACCGGGTGCACGACCTCTGGTCGCGACACGTGGCGTACCGTGGTCGTCGCGGTGTTGCCGTGCGCCGGGTGCGGGGCAGCAGGATGGGACGCGTGGCGGGCCTAGGGATTTCGGCGGGTTGAACAGAACGGGCCGGCCCTTACTGTAGCAGCCGGAAGTGCCAGCGCCCGAAACTTTGGGCCAAAAGTCCAAAATTCGGATTTTCGGGCTGGGCCTATAATAGCTGTCTTGTGGGGGAGTTTGCCCCCTTTCCGAGCTCCCTGCCCATGGGCCCTTTAGCAAAGTGGAGATCTTCATCTTGCGCATCTTCTGGCGGAGGCCGGATTTTTTGGAAGCCGCGGCATCGACGACTTCGGCATCGGAGCGCAGTGTGGCGATTTTTTCATCGGAGGCCCGTTATCGTCGCAGTTTGATCTGAGAGGTCTACCGAGCTACTCCGTCAGTATTTTTGGACGATTTCTGCGGCGTTGGAATCATGAGAGGTACGTCTTCGATTTTCGTTGTTGATCATCTTGCTGATTCAGAGTTTTTGACACGGTTTTCGAAGCATTTCTAAGCCGCTGTTTTCTGGTGGAGTTTTTGGGACAGCGGCCCCTTGCCGGAATTTATCTCAGTCCCGAGGTCGGATCGAGATGAGCCTATACACTTTTTGGATCTACTCGTCGCAAGATTATCATTGTATTTTTCTGGGATTTTTTTGAGGCTTGCCCGAAGGTATACTACCCCTTTTATCTGTGTTGAGTTTACAGTGTGTGGTGTGAGTGTTGGCGCACCTGTACTGGGGAATTTGTAACTCGGCCTACGGGGCTCGGTTGGGGCGTGCAGGTACCATTTCGAAGGTCTCGACGAGGACGCTCGCTGTGATATTTTATTGGAATTTTGGAGTTCGTTTTACAGGTGAAAATTTCGCATTAAGGGGACTGTTCCCAGCAGATTTGTGATGCTTGGATTTTATGGAATTAAGTGTAACTTTGGGTGTGTTTGTACCCAGGAGGTATTGATCACTGTTCCTGTATTTTGGATTGGTGGGTGTGTAGAGATATCTGTGTCGGGACTTTCTCAGCTGTGCGACTCCGGAAGTTCGCATTTTCAGGGGGGTGTTGGTCTTCAACGACCTAGACTGGCATTAATTCTATCTGGTAGGGACTTGCATGTTATAGATGTGTTTTATATAGCATGCTCGATTATAGGAATTGATGTTCGGATGTTTGTTAGATCAATGCATTTTATTGTCCTTCCCTACAAGCTGTTGATTATTGTTATCTTGAATTGACCTAGCACCCCTGTCATATGATTGGCATGTGTACCAGACTGGTAGGAAAACCCTCACTTGGGCTAGGGTTATTTCTGCTTTAGACATCCACACTTCTATCTTTCCTGGACATAGTGTTCTTCCTCGCCGGGTAGTGGGCGAGTGGTCAGGGTTATCTTTTTAGGTGGGATGCATGTTGACACTCGTGCTTGGGAGCAGAGTGGCGTCTGTAAGAGTAGTGGTTGTTCATCTGTATCGGGAGCCGTTTGGGTAGACGGCGGTCCCGGAGATGTTTTATTTTTCTTGTTTTATCTGTCGCCGCGTGTGCTAGTGGCAGCGCGTTTAGATCAGTGTTAGCAGAAACTTAAACCCAGAACCTTTTGGACACACATAGGATTTTGTTGTCAACAAATATTTTCTTTCCAAGCATCGTAGGGTCGCCTGAGTCTGTTCCTGTTTGATTGGACGAAGGGCTGACCTTCGAGGCTTAGATATAAAATATTGGTTTCAACTGTTTTCCTAAGCAGAACTAAAAATCATTAAATATGGATTTTTACAGATCGGATGGCTTCAGTAAGAAATGTCACAGTTTTTCCTATAAATTAACCACCGAGATGATTCGAGTGGTCTGGGTTGTCTAAGGTCTGCCTTTTCTTGGGACGAGAAAACGAAGCAGGGGTAGAGGCTTGCCTAGAGCCTGTTCTTGTTTGATTTGGGTTGTAGGTTTAGTCTTTCGGTGTTCCCGGACCTCATTGGGTCAGAGTGGTTGGTTGAGATGTTCGGCCTGTTTGGCCTTGTGTCAGCAGTGTTCGCAGTGGATGCAGATGTCGGCCTGTCGAGGCAATTGTTCGCAGTAGATGCGACGTTTGGCCTGTTTGGCCTGTTGAGACAGTCTCGCAGTCTTGGATGCGACTTGGTGCCATGAGTTGGCAGAGTGTGATCTAGGGTTTGTTCTCTGGATTAGTGGTGGAGGTGGTTATCCACTTAGCCTTGAGGCTCTTGGGGTGGTCTGGAAGATCGATTCGTGGAGGGTTCCCGACCAGCCACAGGTTGTGCATTATTCAAGATTGAGTCGTTGAGGTGTTCTCCGGACATAGCTGTGAGAGTGTGTTGGGCTATCCTGTTGAGTCGAGGTTTCTTTTTCGCCTGAGTTGTGCT
>CM055077.1:14276636-14308117 GCA_029204045.2 Tillandsia leiboldiana | reverse complement strand
CTCGCAGTGATCCACTTGAATGATTGATGTTTGTGGCTCGGAACCTTTGGTGGGTTGAGTGAACTCCTTGACTTGATGTGTCTTTTGATTCCGTTGAGTCGCTCCGTAGATGAAGTTGCCGAAGGACTCTTCTTTCTCTTTTTCGGGCAATTCTTCACCAAATGTCCTTCAAGTCCACATAGGTGACAAGTTCTTCCTTTCAATTTCATTGTGGAACTTGAAGCATTCACAGTTTGGTTCTTTTTGAATCCCAAACCAACCTTGCTTGTTTGACCTAATCCGGACATACAATCAAGTTTCTTGGAACCGGTTGAAATCCTTTGTATGTCGGATTTAAGTTGATGAACTTGCTTGGTCAATGCTTGATTGGTGACATGATTTCCTCAAACTGCTTTTTCAAGAAAACAATCTTGTTAATATGGGAATTAACGACCGTTTCCGATTGATTTATCTTTTCTTGGAGGATTTTATATTATCCAATAAAAGCTCTCGTTCCTCCTCGAGATCATGAAGTTTGATCTTTAAAGCATGATTCTCGTCTTGATCTTCAAGTCGTTGCTTTCTCAACTTCTTGATATGTTTGGCCATCTTCTTAGATTCCGCAAGAAGTTGTTGATATGCCTCAACGAGTTCTTTCTCGTCCGACTCCCTCCCTCACTTGATGACTCTCCGCCGGTGTTGATGTTTCATACAAATCAAAGGAGTAGAGTAGTGACTAATGATGATAACAATTATTAGAAGAGGAAAATGAGAGGCATGAGAAGCAACGATTTTTTCCTCTTTACTTGAGGTTGATTCATTAGAAGTAGAATCGTCCCAAGTTTTCGCTTGCAAAGCCTTCTTTTTATATATTTCGGAGTAGGACAATCCGTTGAAATATGGCCGTAGCCTTTGCATCTATAACATTGGATTTCCCCTTCGAATTCATCTTTTTCCTTTAGAAGTTTTTGCAAAGAATTTGAGGTTAGAGGATTTAGAACCCGATGATCCTTTAGATGGTTTCGTGGAGGATCCATCGGTTCGATTCTTCCAAAATTTCCGACGAAATTTCTTTGTGATCCGCGCCAATTGTTCTTCAAAATCGGCAAAAGAGATTTCATCGTCGGAACTCGATTCGCTATCTTCTTTCTTTGTGGATTTGAATGCAATACCTGTAAGCTTAGAAGAAGACTTGGAAGAAACTTGATTAGTAGGAAAAGTCAATTCATAAGTTTGCAAAGCACCTACTAATTCCTCACACTCATCCATCTCGGATGACTAACGGTTTCAATGGCGGTAACCTTTGCCCTAAACCGTTCCGGAAGAGTCCGAAGTATCTTTCTTACAATTTTCGACTCCGGGATCTTTTCTCCTAAATTAGCACATGTATTATTACATCTTGAAGTCTAGTGTAATAATCTGTAAACAATTCATGCTCTTCCATATGAATAGAGTCAAATTTGACTTGTAAGCAGCTGGAGCTTTTGAATTTTTACAAGATTAGTACCCTCATGTGTAATTTTGAGAATATCCCAAATTCCTTCGCGGTTTCACACGCGGAATTCTTGTAAATTCAGTCGAGGAAAGAGAGTTAAATAAAGCGTTCATACCTTTCCCATTGTAAGAAGATCTTTCCAAATTCCTCTTTGGACCATCTAGAGCGGGTTTTGGGGTAGTAGAAATTTCCTACTTCCTCAACAGGATCACCCAACCGCATTCCACGGATTGCCATACTCGCTCATACAATTGCGATGAGAAAAGCTCTCATCCGCACCTTTCCAATAAGCATAATTAGTCCCATCAAAAAGAGGAGGTCTATAAATATTACCACTTTCACCCATCAAGATAGATAAACCTAAAACCCGCTCTGATACCAATTGTAGAGTTATTATGGATCCACAAGGATCTAAATAGGTACTATCAAACAACTAGAGGGGGGGGTGAATAGGTGTAATACTTAAAAACTCAATCTCAGTGCAAAATAAAAACCAATGTGCGGAAATAAAAAACAGCACACCGAGATATACGTGGAAACTCCAATCCAGGAGAAAAACCACGGGACCAACACGCAATAACAATCCACTAAGAATAGAAGAATAACAAGGTGATTACCGACTCCAACGACTCAAACCCTCCTTCAGCTTCTTCGACCTTGCGCTGACCGAGTTGGATATCCACGCAATAACAATCCTAAGAAAAGAAGAATAACAAGGTGATACCGTCTCCACGGATTTAACCCCTCCTTCAATTTCTTGGACCTCGCGCTCCACCGTTTTGCCCGTCCACTGCTCACGTTCGAATCCACGAACGCACGCTTCGAATCCACGAAACGCCTTTAGCACACCGATCCACGATGCCACGTCGAATCCACGACGCAAACTCAGTCGATAAGAATATTGACTTCGATGGTGATCCTCTGCTTAGATTCTCATTGAGGAACCGTAGAAGAAATCTCTAAGCAAAGATTAGATCAATTCGACAAAAGATATGTTCTTGAAAGAACCATCGAATTGACCTAAAAGAGGCTATGAAGAAGATCGATAAAAACCTAGCCTCTAGGGTTGCTCTCAAGTGTTTTATAAATTGATCGGCCGTAGCTCCCACGTTTTTGAGAAACCCTAAGTGTCTATTTATAGTTTAGAAACCTTTGGAAAGAGATAAGAATCAAAAACTTACCTTATCTGGAAATTTTCAGGACGGCGATCCGGATCGGATTTACTGCGATCCGGATCGTCGTAACGAGATTGACGATTCCAGAAAACCAAGGGTTTCGGGATCCGGATCGCATTGCCCGATCCGGATCGTTCATACAAATCAGAAAACTTAACATTCGGGATCCGGATCGGAAATTGCATGGATCCGGATCGAAGTCTTGTATGAAGCAACAACCTTCGGGATCCGGATCGTTGGCCCTGATCCGGATCCTGAACAGTCCGAACACCAGTTTTTGATTATATGAAATTAAAAATTCTTCCAAGTGTTTCTATACTATAAGAAAGTATTCGGATCACCAAAATTATTTAGTTAACCATACCTGATCCTTTTGAATACTTTCTTCTTGAGATTGATGTAACTGATCCACAATTCTTCAACTTCATCTTCAAGATTCAAGACACTGAGTGTCAACTTGAGCTCTTGTTGAATCTTCTCTAAGTCTTTGATTGCTGATTGACAATTTGATCCCTTTAAGACTCCGACTCAACTCACTGACTTGACTCATGAATATGCCAATACAAAATGCCGTAACAATCACATCCACGAATAGAAGGTTCAAAATGACCAAGAACACGACTAAAGCGACAAATCCCATCTGAGGGCCACTTATGATCCAGATGCTATAAACTACCAGGATTTCTGTGAAGACTCGAAATTTCCACCATTAGACTACTGTGCCATCTACAGCTTCTGGAGGCCTATGTGGCGTGTTGGTGGGATTTGTGCACCAATTGGACATTAGGGATGGACTATGTGTGTTAAATGGACCACGAGAGTAGTCTGATGACCCCGTCGGAAGTTTAGAAGTGGTTTCCGCGCGCAATGGATATTAAAAGTGGACTCAGTTGCGAAGTTTGGACCAAAGGAACACCTTTCCGGATGCCTTCGGCAATTTTTAGAGTTGGGAAATTTGGCAAATCGGACACCGGATTTGGACTCAGCGCGCGAAAACGGTCAAAATGGACTATTCACTTGTATTTTTTCGGAGCCCTGATGACGCGCGCCATTTTCGAGGCATCTTGGCACTGTTCCGGCGCCGCGGGCAGCCGCGGCGGCGGCGGAGCGCGGCGCGGGGCAGGTGCGCGGTCCACCGCGGGGGCGTGCACCGGTCCACGGGCCACGTGGCGGATTCCCGATTTGGGCCGGCGCGGGGGGCGCGAGTCCACGGGAAAAGGCGCGGTGCACGGTGGACCGGAGGGTGACACGTGGCGGCTCATGATTTGACGGTGCAGTGGACCGGGTCCACGGTGTGTGTGTGGGTGGCCTCGGGGCACGTGCCTGGCAGGGGGCGCAGGCGGCGCTGACAGCGCGCACAGTGGGCGTGGCAGCGACGCGTTGACTAGGTGCGTGCCACGTGTCGGCTGTGCAGTGAGCCACGTGTCGTGCAGTGGACGGTCTGGAGTGCTGTCCGCCTGTTTGGCGGGCGACGTGAGGCCCAGGGGAGTTTCGGGCTGCTACAGTGCGCGCCCAGGGAGGATTCGGGCTGCTACAGTGCGCGCCCGAAAGTCCCAAGCGCCCGGAAATTGGGACATATCCGGTATTATTTGAATTATTTCTGGAGCCTATTTAAAGACCCGAGCCTTCTTCTTCCTCCTCCTTTTCGCGTTTCTGAGCTTCAAACCGCCATGGCACCTTCAGCAAAGATGATCCCCGAGTTTTGCTGCATCCATCTGCAAAGTTTTGAGATTTTTGGTGGCACGCTTATCGAGGTTTCCATTTTTACGGCGCGGCGCGACGCTCGTCCATTTGGGTTCCCCTTCGTCGCGTTTCGGTGCGCGAGCTCCCCCGGCCTACTCCGACCACCTTTTCGAGCGATTTCTTCACCGCTGGATCCGCGACGGATAGATCTACGATCTACGTATTTTCAGCTTTCCCTCATTTCGCGCTTTTCGAGGTGTTTGTTCGAGCTTACTGTGACCCCATTTCTGTGAGGGAATTCTGGACAGCGGCGTGGTCTTTCGGCGTTATCTCCGCAACCGGGCATCGTATGGCGACGTTCTTATACATATTTTTCATCTACTCGATGCAAGGAATATCACTGTATTTTTCTTGGATTTTTCTGAGTTTTGCCCGAAGGTATATGTTCTTCCCCTTATCTGTAAATGGAATTACAGTTATGTTGCTGTGTGGTTTTGCGCACCTGTACTGTGGAATTTGTAGCTCGGCCTACGGGGCTCGGAATTCGACGTGCAGGTACTCGTTTCGAAGGTATCGACGCGAGGATTGCTGTGATATTTTTATTGGATTTTTTTGGGCAATTTCGGCAGGTGAAATAAGCATATCTTTGGGACTATTTTTCTGTGTGTTTGTGCGTGGTTAATTTTGGGAATAAAAGTGTGATGTTGGACCTTATTGTTGTACCCAGGGGTATTTACAAGTGTTGCTGGACCCGATGGATCTGTAGACTTTGATTTCGGGGTACTTATAGTTGTTTGGAGTCAAGGCTTGCGCGGCATGTACCGAGGATGCAGTTTCGTCAGAATTTGGACTGTGGGCGTCTGCGCTCTTCACCGACTTCAGGTTTGCCTTGGTTTAAGCGCTTCAGGTGGGTGAGCTTAATAGTGGTAACTGTATAAGCTGTTTATGTTATGACGATTATATATGTGCGCTTGCGGGGATGTCACCCCTCTATGATTGGGGACAAGCACAGTTGTGGTACGACCGATATGAGCGAGAGGTAAGCAAGGAATGGCCTAGATTATGTGGTTCTTGTACTTGTTTATGCATTAGCCTACTTGTGTGAGATTAGTACAGCATAGTTGGGACTTTTTAGCATGCTTTACTATTACATGTTTCACCCACTTCTATCATTTCTGAGGACAAAAGCATGCTTGTATGGTCATATAGTTAGGCCATCTTTTACTGCTGCACTACTTATTGGAACTTGATTTAGGAGAAACCATGCTTTTCCTTTCTCCTTCTTGTTTGTCAGGTAGTCAGTGTTGCTCGGGTGCGAGCGGGGGTCTGGGTAGTGCAGTCGGGACTTTGTGTCTGGGACAGGTTGGATTAGTTGTGGGGCTTTGCGGCAACCGCGGATATTGGGCTATTGACCGGATGCTTATCTATGCACCAGATTGGGTATCAGTTTTCTCTTGTGGATGGAGTTTCCCACTTATCGTTTAGTTGCATCCGACTGAGGTCGGGTCTTTCTTTAGTGGTTGAGTTTTCCCACTTTGATCAGATTGTGATCAAGTCCTGCTATACAGAGATACTTGTTACTTGTGATACTGATGACAGAGATACTTTACTCGTGTGGGTCGCTCCCCTCGAGTGCCACTCCGGAGGTAGGCTTTTCGGACCCAGCCTTGTGTGCCGGTCTGATACTTTTTGGGATGTGAGCCGTGCGGGCCGATCCTTTCGGACCCAGCCTTGTGTGCCGGTCTGATACTTTTTGGGATGCGAGCCGCGCGGGCCGATCCCGCGATTTCGAGCCTTGTGTGCAGATTCCGCTGAGCAGGCAATGCCAGTTTTACTGGTGGCACTAGATTGGGTGTATTACAGATATTTGCCTTTCTTGTTTCACTCGCGTCAGGGGGACCGAGTGGAGTCTGGTAGCTGTGTTTAGACCAGTGCTAGTGTTGTTGGGATCCATTTGGGGACTGTGGTCCCGAGGTCTTTGTGAGTTGTTGACCGTTGTGCGAGAGGCTTGGTGATCTTGAGTTTATCCATTCTGAGAGAGAGAGTGGATGTTGACTATAGCCTGCAAGAGCCACTACTCGATAGCGAGTTAGTCCGTTTGGACACCCTACGTAATTCCTGTCCGTCAGCGGGAGGTGGTTGTAGGTGGGCGTAGGTTTGACTGGACCAGGTGTGGCAGTCAGCTCGATTGGGTCGATTGTGCACTTCATGTGCTGGTGGTTGCATACCATTATTTGGTTCTCCCCTTTTGAGCATATAGTTAGAGACATGGTAGCTGCTGAGAGTCTCCAGTTTCCTTATTTCAGTCTTTACAGCTTTGGTCAGTTTTTGTCTCTCGGGGACTTAGTGGGCGGACCGTCGGGTCTGGCGGTGGTACCCACTGAGAACTCCCTTTTTGGTGTAGTTCTCACACCCTTTGGGGGTTTTCCCCCTCCTTTTTACTTCCTCTCCCTTGTTTTGCAGAGTCTTAGCGGGTGTTGCGGATTCTGCGGTGGTTGTTCGAGGTGAGGGAGTCGCGTGCTAGATCCCTACCCGTCGTTGGAGAGTAGCGGTACCCTTCAGAGGAGATCTTCTGTAGATTAGTTGTTTTATTCTTTTTCCTCTTTTGAGAGACTGATGTAGTGAGGATATATTTATGTATTGAGAGACTGTACACTGTTGTATTCATTGGAGTTACCTCCCGATTGGGTTTAGAGCTGTATTTGAGGATATTGTATTATTATTATTTTTGGGAGGCGAACATTGTTGTATTTTTTCCAGTTGTACAGTGTTTGATTTTAGTTATACAGTAGATTTTTATTTTTAGCTCTGATATCTGTTAGCTGTAGTACTTTTCTTGCAGGTAGGACGCTTCGCTTATGCAGGTTGGCATAGGTGGCGGATCTGTTGGCAAGCCCGGGTCGCAGTTTCGACCCCGGGGCGTGACAGATTAGAGTGGTATCAGAGCCTAGGTTGTAGGTCATGGTGGACTTAGAAACCCTAGGCTTATGGTTTGACCCTTGGTTGACTTCGTGAGAGTCGTGACTTTTAGCGAGAGTCCTGATTGAGTTTTGTACCTCTCCCAAGGGACGGGAGGAGGGATTGGCATGTTTATTCTCCTAAGTGATTATGTTGGCTGCAGACAACATAATGCTGTGGAATGGGTGACATGCTTTAGACTTTCGCTGGATTGGGTCGAGCGTTGTTGTGTGCTGTTTTGTAGTTTCGTCGTGGCGAGCGATGTCTCCCCGACGCTGGGTTTTGACCCGTGTGCATCCTGTCATAGCAGTTGAGCTTGAGCAGTTGGTTTTGGGCCGGATACCCGGATTGAGGTCAGAGAACTCCGGACCCAGATGACAGGATTATCAGAGGCTTATCAGCGGCCGAGTGGGCGGCTGGTCTTGGGGACACAGTTGTCGGAGCACTGAGTAACCCCCTCTGCGCCAATGTTTAGTGTCGAGGCACCGAGGCAGGGTGGATAGTTGACAGCAGAGGAGCTGTGGGACAGGATCGATCTATTGAGCCAGATTTGGCAGATGAACCACCCCGACTCGTAAGATTGAGTTTGGAGCCTCTGGAGGCAGGGTCGTGGTTGGTAGTGATGGAGTGATCAATTGAGAGCCTCCCTGTGTTAGAGAGTTATGCAGTTGTTGAACTGCGCGCTCCAGATTCGAGGGACGAGGCGCATAGGATATGTGTGGCTGGGAGTGGATTGCGCCCGGATACCTTTCAGTTTAGTTAGTCCATCAGTTACGGATTATTGACGCCTCGATGGTGTAGGCGTTGCGTATGGAGCGTGGCGCCGCAGTTCCTTTGGATAGGGATCTGCCGCTAGAGGCGAATTCAGGATATTGGCGCTTGGGGCCGGGTGATGGAGGACAGAGCGGCCGGCAGAGGCATTTCTGATTTCTTTTTCCAGGATAACGAGTTCCCGAGATGCCGGAGATCGGGTGGACCCCGATGGCAGCATCAGTATCGATATGGGAGTGGCGCAGCGGTAGCGTGGATTTGTTATTTGCGGAGGACCGTATCCGTTGCCTCAATGTGATCTGAGACAGAGGTCGTGCTCCCTATGGATAGTCCTGATTTTCAGGCAGATTGAGCGACAACCACTTGCTTTGAGCGGATGAATCTGTGTCGCCCGGTTGGAGGGCGCCACGGTAGTGGATCGAGTGTCGCGGGTGGGATTTCACCACAGCAGTCGGAGTTGGAGCATGTTTCATTCTTGCCTGGACTAAAGGCAGATTTGTTACCACGTGCACTAGAGGTACAGGTTCCTGTTGTTGTTGTGCATGTGGAGGAGGTTTTTGGATCATGTCCAGTGCGGCTGAGACCGCGAGTTACCGGCAGAATTATTGGAAATTGTAGCAATTCGGTGTTTCGACCCTGTGCTTGAGATTGATTTGCACAATGCCACGGAATGTTTGACTGCGGCGAGAGAGGACGTTGATCTTCGGCAAGGCGGACAGGAGAAGGCTTGCTTGTTGAGATTGTTAGAGCACACAGGTTTTAGCGACAGTGTGAGAGGTGCTTACGGCGGCACCGGGACTCAGGGATATCCTTGTTGCTCATGAGATCCCGGGTGTGATTTCACCTGAGCTGTTGATAATGCCGCCGGTTAGGGAGATAGAGATTGCCTTGGACGTGGTTCGGGGAACCACGCCACCCTCGACAGCACCTCATTGGATATCGCCTGTAGAGCTGAGAGAGCTGATGGCGCAGTTGCCGGATCTGAGGGATCGAGGGGTCTGTTTGACCTGATGCCACGCCGTTGGTATACGGCGGTGATGCCACGCCGTTGGTATACGGTGGTGATGCCACGTCGTTGATACACGACTGTGAGGGTCCTTTTATGGTTCGAGTGTAGTCAGGTCCGGGTGGTATCTAGGACCTTTTGATGGAGTTATACTCCGGCAGTTAGTGTATGATGCGAGTACCTATTTGGAATTAGACAGCCGAGGACTTCGCCTTGATGGCGTTCAGGACACGGTAGGGGCATTATGAGTTTATAGCGAGGCCCAATGGAATGACGAATGCCCTGTTGACTTCATGGTCTGAGGAATTGTATGTCCTAGTTGTGCTGGGACGGACTGGGAGTAGTGTTTTCCGAGGATATTTTGATTTACTCCCAAAGCGACTGGGAGCACGAGGAGCACTTGTGGATGTGCTACCATGCCCGTATGGATGAAACGGTATGCCAAGTTATTGAGGTACAAGTGGTAGCTCCAGAAGCATACCTTCTTGGATCACCTTATTCTAGCCATTGGAGCGGCGGTGGAATCCGACCAAATGGATGTTATTCGAGTTTGGCTGAAACCAACATTTATCCTTGAGGTAAGGAGCTTCTTAGACCTGGCAGCGCCGGGAGAGCATGGCCAATGGATAATAAGACTGATACCAGCGCCAATGCTAGTGTTTCCAGTGTTGGGAGATGGATTTGTGTGTTTTAGTGATGCCTCCCATTGTGGCTGTAGAGTTACCGAGGGTTGATTTTCGGTCCACACTTCATTAGTCCAACCCTTGTGAATATTGTGGCAGGACGAACCGCTGTTTTGCAGGCAGCTTGGATCCCACAGTTGAGCTTTTCAGTACGCCTATTATTTCCGGCTTTGATTGATATACCTGGGCGTAGGCCATGCCTGCTTGGCTATCGGTGCTGATTACTCAGCATTTCTGTTCTATTTTATGTGATGGATTCAGATTTCAGCTTCTATTTACAGTTCTACTAGGTGGCATCAGTGGAGCCTTCAGCTTGCAGCATTTGGTGTGGGATTTACGCGAATTGTCGTTGCTGGTTCGGATTTTTGATCGAGAGTTTGGGCATCAGCTTTATGATCGCCTTTTTAGCCAGTTTTCAGTCCCGTTCACTGACGGTTTGGTCCTCGTCAGGGTGTCCTTATTAGTTGAGAGATCGACTTCGACCCGTGGGTCTGTTGGGGTTATGTTGGCATGTTGAGTGACCAACTGTGGCATGAGATTGTGTCTCTTGAGGATCCCTTTTGAGGGTAGCCCGTGGTTGAGTAGGCCACTCGGGTGATTTTGGATCGGAAAGTAACCGAGTGAAGACCCCAGCTTATTGGACTCTTTTCTTTATAGGATGAATTTGTGCGTGTGCTTCGGGTCGCCTTGTTGAGATTGACACCAGGATGTGGTATGGTGCGTGTTGCACGGATGGTTATTCTGTTTCCCCCAGCTCTTGATGGAGCCTCTGTGTTGTTTCACGTCTCAGCTCAGGAGTGTTTTGCTTTTGGATCCCTCGCCCGTGATTGACTTGCCCCTTTTGTGATCTGTGATTGTTGGAGTACGAGGGACGCCCGTTGCGATTTCTGGCTCGAGAGATGAGAGAATTGCACATCGGGCCATGCCGTACTTGTTGTTGTTGTTGGTGGGGAGTAATCACGGGGAGTGAGTGGTGTTTCGGGAGCTGGAGGCGTTATTGATGGATACCTACCCGTGGTATTTGTGACTCTTGGTGGATTTGAGCTAGTTTCGAGGACGAAACTTTCTTTTAGTGGGGGAGGATGTGAAGACTCGAAATTTCCACCATTAGACTACTGTTGCATCTACAGCTTCTGGAGGCCTATGTGGCGTGTTGGTGGGATTTATGCACCAATTGGACATTAGGGATGGACTATGTGTGTTAAATAGACCACGAGAGTAGTCTGATGACCCCGTCGGAAGTTTAGAAGTGGTTTCGCGCGCAATGGATATTAAAAGTGGACTCAGTGCGAAGTTTGGACCAAGGAACACCTTTCCGGATGCCTTTGGCAATTTTTAGAGTTGGAATTTGGCAAATCGAACGCCGGATTTGGACTCAGCGCGCGAAAACGGTCAAAATGGACTATTCACTTGTATTTTTCGGAGCCCGGATGACGCGCGCAATTTTCGAGGCATCTTGGTACTGTTCCGGCGGCGGCGGGCAGCGGCGGCGGCGGCGGGCAGCGGCGGAGCGCGGCGCGGGCAGGCGCGGGCAGGTGCGCGGTCCACCGCGGGGGCGTGCACCGGTCACGGGCCACGTGGCGGATCCCGATTGGGCCGGCGCGGGGGGCACGGTCCACGGGAAAAGGCGCGGTGCACGGTGGACCGGAGGGTGACACGTGGCGGCTCATGATTTGACGGTGCAGTGGACCGGGTCCACGGTGTGTGTGTGGGTGGCCTCGGGGCGCGTGCCTGGCAGGGGGGCGCAGGCGGCGCTGACAGCGCGCACGTGGGCGTGGCAGCGACGCGTTGACTAGGTGCGTGCCACGTGTCGGCTGTGCAGTGAGCCACGTGTCGTGCAGTGGACGGTCTGGAGTGCTGTCGCCTGTTTGGCGGGCGACGTGGAGGCCCAGGGGAGTTTCGGGCTGCTACAGTGCGCGCCCAGGGAGGATTCGGGCTGCTACAGTGCGCGCCCGAAAGTCCCAAGCGCCCGGAAATTGGGACATATCCGGTATTATTTGAATTGTTTCTGGAGCCTATTTAAAGACCCGAGCCTTCTTCTTCCTCCTCTTTTTCGCGTTTCTGAGCTTCAAACCGCCATGGCACCTGCAGCAAAGATGATCCCCGAGTTTTTCTGCATCCATCTGCAAAGTTTTGAGATTTTTGGTGGCACGCTTATCGAGGTTTCCATTTTTACGGCGCGGCACGACGCTCATCCATTTGGGTTCCCCTTCGTCGCGTTTCGGTGCGCGAGCTCCCCCGGCCTACTCCGACCACCTTTTCGAGCGATTTCTTTACCGCTGGATCCACGACGGACAGATCTACGATCTAGGTATTTTCAACTTTCCCTCATTTCGCGCTTTTCGAGGTGTTTGTTCGAGCTTACTGTGACCCCATTTCTGTGAGGGAATTCTGGACAGCGGCGTGGTCTTTCGGCGTTATCTCCGCAACCGGGCATCGTATGGCGACGTGCTTATACATTTTTTTCATCTACTCAACGCAAGGAATATCACAGTATTTTTCTTGGATTTTTCTGAGTTTTGCCCGAAGGTATATGTTCTTCCCCTTATCTGTAAATGGAATTACAGTTATGTTGCTGTGTGGTTTTGCGCACCTGTACTGTGGAATTTGTAGCTCGGCCTACGGGGCTCGGAATTGGACGTGCAGGTACTCGTTTCGAAGGTATCGACGCGAGGATTGCTGTGATATTTTTATTGGATTTTTCTGGGCACTTTCGGCAGGAGAAATAAGCATATCTTTGGGACTGTTTTTCTGTGTGTTTGTGCGTGGTTAATTTTGGGAATAAAAGTGTGATGTTGGACCTTATTGTTGTACCCAGGGGTATTTACAAGTGTTGCTGGACCCGATGGATCTGTAGACTTTGATTTCGGGGTACTTATAGTTGTTTGGAGTCAAGGCTTGCGCGGCATGTACCGAGGATGCAGTTTCGTCAGAATTTGGACTGTGGGCGTCTGCGCTCTTCACCGACTTCAGGTTTGCCTTGGTTTAAGCGCTTCAGGTGGGTGAGCTTAATAGTGGTAACTGTATAAGTTGTTTATGTTATGACGATTATATATGTGCGCTTGCGGGGATGTCACCCCTCTATGATTGGGGACAAGCACAGTTGTGGTACAACCGATATGAGCGAGAGGTAAGCAAGGAATGGCCTAGATTATGTGGTTCTTGTACTTGTTTATGCATTAGCCTACTTGTGTGAGATTAGTACAGCATAGTTGGGACTTTTTACCATGCTTTGCTATTACATGTTTCACCCACTTCTATCATTTCTGAGGACAAAAGCATGCTTGTATGGTCATATAGTTAGGCCATCTTTTACTGCTGCACTACTTATTGGAACTTGACTTAGGAGAAACCATGCTTTTCCTTTCTCCTTCTTGTTTGTCAGGTAGTCAGTGTTGCTCGGGTGCGAGCGGGGGTCTGGGTAGTGCAGTCGGGACTTTGTGTCTGGGACAGGTTGGATTAGTTGTGGGGCTTTGCGGCAACCGCGGATATTGGGCTGTTGACCGGATGCTTATCTATGCACCAGATTGGGTATCAGTTTTCTCTTGTGGATGGAGTTTCCCACTTATCGTTTAGTTGCATCCGACTGAGGTCGGGTCTTTCTTTAGTGGTTGAGTTTTCCCACTTTGATCAGATTGTGATCAAGTCCTGCTATACAGAGATACTTGTTACTTGTGATACTGATGACAGAGATACTTTACTCGTGTGGGTCGCTCCCCTCGAGTGCCACTCCGGAGGTAGGCTTTTCGGACCCAGCCTTGTGTGCCGGTCTGATACTTTTTGGGATGCGAGCCGTGCGGGCCGATCCTTTCGGACCCAGCCTTGTGTGCCGGTCTGATACTTTTTGGGATGCGAGCCGCGCGGGCCGATCCCGCGGTTTCGAGCCTTGTGTGCAGATTCCGCTGAGCAGGCAATGCCAGTTTTACTGGTGGCACTAGATTGGGTGTATTACAGATATTTGCCTTTCTTGTTTCACTCGCGTCAGGGGGACCGAGTGGAGTCTGGTAGCTGTGTTTAGACCAGTGCTAGTGTTGTTGGGATCCATTTGGGGACTGTGGTCCCGAGGTCTTTGTGAGTTGTTGACCGTTGTGCGAGAGGCTTGGTGATCTTGAGTTTATCCGTTCTGAGAGAGAGAGTGGATGTTGACTATAGCCTGCAAGAGCCACTACTCGATAGCGAGTTAGTCCGTTTGGACACCCTACGTAATTCCTGCCCGTCAGCGGGAGGTGGTTGTAGGTGGGCGTAGGTTTGACTGGACCAGGTGTGGCAGTCAGCTCGATTGGGTCGATTGTGCACTTCATGTGCTGGTGGTTGCATACCATTATTTGGTTCTCCCCTTTTGAGCATATAGTTAGAGACATGGTAGCTGCTGAGAGTCTCCAGTTTCCTTATTTCAGTCTTTACAGCTTTGGTCAGTTTTTGTCTCTCGGGGACTTAGTGGGCGGACCGTCGGGTCTGGCGGTGGTACCCACTGAGAACTCCCTTTTTGGTGTAGTTCTCACACCCTTTGGGGGTTTTCCCCCTCCTTTTTCCTTCCTCTCCCTTGTTTTGCAGAGTCTTAGCGGGTGTTGCGGATTCTGCGGTGGTTGTTCGAGGTGAGGGAGTCGCGTGCTAGATCCCTACCCGTCGTTGGAGAGTAGCGGTACCCTTCAGAGGAGATCTTCTGTAGATTAGTTGTTTTATTCCTTTTCCTCTTTTGAGAGACTGATGTAGTGAGGATATATTTATGTATTGAGAGACTGTACACTGTTGTATTCATTGGAGTTACCTCCCGATTGGGTTTAGAGCTGTATTTGAGGATATTGTATTATTATTATTTTTGGGAGGCGAACATTGTTGTATTTTTTCCAGTTGTACAGTGTTTGATTTTAGTTATACAGTAGATTTTTATTTTTAGCTCTGATATCTGTTAGCTGTAGTACTTTTCTTACAGGTAGGACGCTTCGCTTATGCAGGTTGGCATAGGTGGCGGATCTGTTGGCAAGCCCGGGTCGCAGTTTCGACCCCGGGGCGTGACAATTACATTCCTTTAGCATAGTAAGATAACGAGGCAAGTCTGTGTATGACTGCTCCCAGCTCCCGTAAATAACCTGTAACGATTTACTCATTGCTTTCCATGCCTTCCAATATGTTATGTCAACATGCAAAGTTGATCGCACCGTTTTTTGAATTTCTTTTGGCATTATATTAAGTCTTACCTTTAATGTCGGGAGAATTATTTGACATATAAGGCTTGAATTACAATTATGGTGCGCCGCGTTCAGCATTGAAATTACACATGTATGTGGACCAGCATATATTTTTACTCTAAAGTACGTCTGTTGAGACCAAAATTTTCGCCACTTGAGAGAGTGACACGTGGCGTCTACCATCGGCTAAAAGATATCAGCCGCGTGAGGATGAGTCAACCAAAGAAGGATCCGCGTCCTGATCCGGACCGATCTTAGTCGCACAAGAATGCAGGAGACGACGAATGCCATCGGCTGAAGGCATTAGCCGATAGTAGAAGCAGCCGACAAGAAGATTGTCACCACAATTAGGAGCGATTTCGGCCAAATAAGGATATCACTCTGGTCAAATGACGAAGAAGGCGGAGTCAGAGTCAGCCTTCGACCGATCAAGCCGGAGAAGGAAGGTCCTAGAAAGGAAGGGTACGAGATTCGGGATACGAATCTCACAACGGACTCCGAAGCGGCAAGCAGGGTCCAGTATTGGAAAGCGTCGAAGATCACGCTTTAGAACGAGAATAAGGGGATGAACCTAGACGGAAGAACGTCTATTCCTATTTGAGGAAGTGTCGACTCAAAAGAAAGTAGTTGAGAATTTTATGGTAACTTCCCCCAAATCCCACCGATATTTCAAATTGGCGCCTATAAACATGGTTTGGGAAGTGTATAAATACCCGAACCATAAAAGAAGAAGGGGTCCTGCAACCTCGTAAGCCCGGACCACCCCCTACTTTTTCATATCTTTCAATACCTGCATTTACCGCTCTCCTAGATAGATTTACCGCATTTCAAGGAGTAGATTACTTATAATTTCTATCCCTTTTCCTCTCTGTATCCTCTTTCCTATCAATACAAAGCATTAATCGGCTCCTTAGCCGTGTCAATTTCTTGTTTCTACTATCTGGTTTGGCTACTCTAGGCCACACTCAGCTTCTCTCTCTATCTCCATATCCTGATTTCAGCTAATTTAAGCCAGACGGTTGCGAGAACGATTTCAGAAGAACCCGGCTGAGCAGATCCCTCCTCGGCCCGATCGCTTGATCCATTGGCACGCGACGCATCACATCTCAGTGGGTCAAACGAACGTACGGGGCCGGCCAACGACCGACGTTTTCGGCCCCACCAACCTTTTTGGCACGCCCGGTAAGACCCTGAGGTAACTTTTACCTTCCTGCCGTAAATATGTCGAAAATTTTTGAAACCAGCAGGAGGTCGGTACTACAGGAGCCGACCATGTCGCAACTATTCGGGCAAATGGCCCGAATGATAAGATCTCTCGAGGGAACACAGCTGTCTCTCGAGAGGGACGCCCTATGTTGGTTTATGGATCCCCAAGGATCTAAATAGGTTCTATCAAATACCTAGAGGGGGGGTGAATAGGTGTAATAAACAAAATACCAATCTCATGTGCAATTTAAAATAAATGCGGAAAGTCAAAACAACACATCGAGATTTACGTGGAAAACTCCAATCCAGGAGTAAAAAACCATGGGACCAACACGCAATAACAATCCACTAAGAATAGAAAAATAACAAGGTGATTACCGACTCCACGGACTCCAACCCCTCCTTCAACTTCTTTGGATCTTGCGCTCACCGACTGCACGTCGACTGCACACGTTCGAATCCACGAACGCCACTCGAATCCACGAGCAACACGTTTCGAATCCATGAAACGCCTTCAACACATCGAATCCACGATGCCGATTTTAGAAAATCGTTGTTTTTCTTGGTGATGATAATCCGCCGAATACTTAGATCAAGGATAGATCAGAAAACACCATCTAAGTATTCATCAATTTGATTCTACAAGAATTAGGAGTTTGGAAACCCTAGAATCAAATTGATCAATATAGACGAAGAAACATGAATTAATCATGTTTTCCTTTCTCCTCTATATGTGGATTTATCTTTAAAACCTTAACCCTAAAAAGATGAATGTTAGGGTTTATTTATAGGTTAGAAACCTTTGGAAAGAGATAAGAATCAAAAACTACCTTATCTGGAATTTTCGGGCTCGACGGTTCGGACTGGATTAGTCTGATCCGGACTGTCGTCATTAAACAGAATTTTTCCAGAAAAACAAGTTCGGGGTCCGGACTGGATTTCTCTGATCCGGACTGTTCATGCGATTTCAGCAAAACCATAGTTCGGGGTCCGGACTGAATGGAGGCTCATCCGGACTGAAATGCCGCATGAACTAAACTATGTTCGGGGTCTGGACTGGAATGATCTGATCCGGATCCTGAACATCCAACATGTCCAGTTTTTTATTTTTATACAATTAAAAATTATCCAAGTGTTTCTAAACTACAAGAATGTATTCGGATCACCAAAATTATTTAGTTAAACGTACCTGATCCTTTTGAATTCATTCTTCTTGAGATTGATGCATATGATCCACAATTCTTCAACTTCAATCTTCAAGACTCAAAACACTGAGTGTCAACTTGAGCTCTTGTTGAATCTTCTCTGAGTCTTCGATTGCTGACTGACAATTTGATCACTTCAAGACTCTGTAACGACCTAGCCCACTAGCAATAATAACTCGTTGGGCCCAACCCACAGCCCAAAATGCTTAAGCCCAGTTATTATTACTAGTGTCCATATCTCATACAAACACAATCACAATTCCATCCACATCCGATGTGGGACTATTGGGGGTGTCACAGACTCCCCCCGTTTAGGCCTGACGTCCTCGTCAGCCCAAACACACACACAGCAGCCCAAGATCACCAGGCGATGTGAGACTCGTCTCGCTAGTCCTGTCATCTTGACCCAGACTCAGCCGAGACTCGCCGCACACTTCCGGCTGGTTATTGGCACTGATACCAAATGTAATGCCCTACTTCCCAGGGGGTCACCCATCCTAGAACTACTCTAGCTCTAGCACACTTAACTCTCATAACCTCTTGGATCTTGCTACCATCCAAAATGCTATAGCCGGGTTAAGAGATTTAGTCGTATTATATTATTTATATATAGGACTAATACACATTCCAGGGGAGCGATCGAGAAAGGAGAAGGAAGAACGGGGGAATCCATCTTTCGGGGAGCTTTACGTTGGAGACGAGAGGGACGATCCTTCTTCCCCTTCCTCGTAGGATCGGTATGTGATCGTGTTGTTTTCTGTTTGCAATTTCTGTGGGGTCGAGGGTTTGGGTGGTGGTGGTTCGGTTGTCACGCGGTGTGGGTTTTGTGGTAACGGGAAGACGCCGCCGCCGTTGTTAAACGGGAGGTCGCCGCCGCCGTTATCGTACTCACGGGTTCGCCGCCGCAGTCGCCGTGTCCGCGGGGTCATCACCGGAGCCGCGGGGGACGAAATAGGGGTCACTATTCATCCCCGTATGGCAGCACCACCGCGCGGTCCACCTGGCCGGCGTGCGCCCGGCGCACGATTCCGCGACCCGTGGGTGCGGACCCGACGAACGGGAGCGTGCTATCACGTGTCGATCGTGTTGGTTCGACCGTGACATCCTTGGGGGCCACTTTTGGATGACATTTGGTAGGCATTTGGGTTGACAGAGTTACGGGTTTGCGAAGTTGGGACAATCCGTCAGGGTTGAGCCGTGGGCGAACCAACGGGCGCAATTCCCTAGCAATGGCCCATGCCATGACCATGGAATTGGTGCCGCATGCGGGGTTTCAAAACGTACCCCTCGGTGAGCACCTTTGTACCCCCGGGGTGCCAAAGGGGTGGATGCCTCGTGGGTTATATAGAGGAGGGGTTGGACACTTGCGAAGTGGCCCCGACTCCCCCGTTGGCCTATAGGACATAGGCCATCCCTTGGCGAGCAGAGTCGCCAAGCCTAAGTTCGTGTGAGCGGGATTTGATGGTCGTTGAGCACACGGGCTTAGGGTAATGCCAAAGACACGAGGTCGACGGCATTACGGAGCGGGGTTGGCCCAGAGGTTTTGCCTCTCGGTTCGCTTGCACTACCTTATGCCGTTTCGGATCTCTGTAGTGGAGCGAACGAGCGGATGAGGGACAGTCTTGCGAAGGTTGGTCCGCCTCAAGGGACAAGGCTTGCGAAAGCACGTATGTGCCGAGTGGGGATTCGTGAGGCGCGAGGCCTACGAAGTTTGCTAGGTGAAGGAACGGTCGGTCCGCCGTAAGGGACAAGGCTCGCAAAGGCAGCGATGCCGAGCGGGGATTCGTGCGGCGCGAGGCCCACGAAGTTGGAGGAGACAATCGATGCTGGTTTTCGTAAAGTGAGCCATGGAGTGGACCGAGGGTGTTGGCGGCCAGGCATGGCCGTGCAATGGAGGTGCCGAATGGCTAGCGAAGCGGAGCGAGGCTGATTCGATTGTGAGCGACATCCGTCAAGCAACCTTGGATGCTGGGCCGAGTGTGTTGGCGGCCAAGCATGGTCGTGCAATGGAGGTGCCAGGGGGTTGGCGACGCGGGGAGAATGTCGCTAGGTTGGCAAACCCTTGCGAAGGGAACACACGCGGGAACAAGTAGTGTGGGGTATTCGGGAAGCGGACCTTGGACCGAATCGGGAGCGATGACGGAACTAGGTGGCCGGCGGAACGGGTCATGCCCGACCTGACTATGGATCCTGTTGTGGGAGTTGTGTGGCGCGCGGCGCCTTGGCAAGGCAATGGGCTGGCGGACGGGCGAGATGCGTGGGAAAGGTCGCTCGGTTAAGCAGACGAGTGGAACGCGCAAGGACAGCTCGCTCGGGCCCATTCGAATGGACTAAGTTGGGAGAACTTGTATTGTCCTGGATGCTTGCTTCGGAGGCAAAGGGACATTCGGTTGAGTAGCACTCTCGAGGAGAGTTTGTCCGGCTAGGCGGAATATACTCGGCTTGAAGGCCAGCCTCGGTGGCGGGGTTATTTGTTCGGAACTCGCGGAGTTCGACAAAGGGTTCGACGTAAGGCGCGGCACCGGGCAGTCAGGCTCGTGGAGGAGTATGCTTGGTTAATGCTTGAGTTTGGATCCCGCTGTTTAAGTTCGAGGGCGTGTCCATGGCAAGGGGACTCGGGAAGGCTGGCTCGGGTGTGCGACACTTGAGCGCCGCATGGGGTAATTTTAAGGCGAAAAAGCTAACCCCATGACAAGTGGTATCAGAGCTAAGTTTAGCTCATGGGTTGAAGATTTGGCCGGAAGGTGCGACCTTGGCGGCGAAGTTGGTGTGAGTGGAGTCACTCCAACGAAGGTACTAGGCGTCGGCGAGGCACTGTGGCGGTACTACGCTTGTGGGAGATGCGGAGTCAGAGTGCAGCGGATTCTATTACGGTTACTTGTGAAAATGGCTAAGTCCTAAGTCGTGTGACAGGCGACGAGGCAATGATTGGGAGAATCATTATGTGGTCCGTGGTTGCGGTCACCACGGAGTGGAATTAGGCGGGTGCCTAAGGAACCTGAGCTCGTGAAGTGGCGTTCGCGGCTTAAGAAAGGAGAGGAACACGTTGAGCGGCAATGTGCTTCCAGGGTTGTGGTCTTGCAGCGAATGGATCTCTAGAATGGAAGGATTGGGATGCAGCACACGCGGCAGAAGGGTTACTTCGTAGTGACTGAGTTTAAGTATTTCAGTACAAGAAGATCGATGGGGAGGTCGATTACTCTTCGAGTGTGTACCCATGAATTGAATAGAGTTATCTCGGTGCGAGAAAGAGATCACAATTGGACCTTTACTCTTCGGGTAAGGAGAAGAGTCTGTATCTGGACAGGGCGGTGACAGCGTTGATTGTTCAGTGCAGCATCCACGTGTACAATGGACGGATGACGTGGATCCCGCTGATGGGTGTAGTCAAGGTTGTGGTAGAACCGAAACTTGCACAGCGGAAGTGGGCATTGCGAATGCCTGGGTTTGGTCTGAGTTCGCTCGGCGGTGCTTGCGACTCAGGGTGGGGGAGCACATTTGAGCAGAATGTGTCCCGATGTTTGGTGACTCGATAAAAGGGATCTCGTCTAAGGAACGTGGCGGATAAAACACACAGATCAGAAGAGTACACTTCGTGGAGCACAAGTTGGGAACCAAGACTGATCGGGTCCGTGGCAGTAGCAGCTAAGCTTTGGGCTAGGTTGTGAAGTGGGCCAAGGGTTGCTGGATGGTTTGGTGTTTCTCACTTGGGGCGAGAAGGCCGATGGGGAGATCGGTTGCTCTCGATGGTGTGGCCACAGGTTGGACGAATGACTATTCGAGCGAATCAAACGCTGAGATTGGACTGTGTTCAGAGGAACAAGGTAAGGAGCTATGTTCGGGAAAAGCAGTGACAGTGCTAAGGTCTCGAGATAGCGGGCACGTATCCGTGCGACGGATCGTGTGGGCTCTGCTGGCAGATTGCAAAGGTTGTGCGAGGACCTGAGCTTTTGGAGCGGAGAGACTGGGACTCGAGTGTAGACGAGGAGACAAGTCATGACACTCGGGTGGACCGTGGTCCAGGATCGCCTAGTGACAGGTTGCTGGGAGGGGAAAGACTCAGTTGTCAACTCAAAGGGTCGAGGTATCGCAATTTGTGAGGGGGTGGACGTTGGATGGCGACATCACCGTTATCAGCAGTTGTGAGAAAGACTAGCAGATGGGTTAAGCTTGGGTTCCGTTCAGCAGCTATTGCGAAGGTGATTGCTGGAGGTATGGAGGACGGCAAGTTTGAGCAATGGAAACGAGGTGTCGTTAGTCTCGAACTTGGCCGAGGACTTTGGTGGAGGACCGAAGTCGGGTTTAGCGAAAGCCTAGAGGGAGTGGGCTTGAGCGACCGGGAGTACTGAAGCCATAAGTGCTAAGCAGCAACGAGTAGCGAAAGTGCGGAGCAGTCAGGAGGCATAACAAGAGTTCATGGTGGAGCAAGTAGATGTGCGAAGTAGCCGAGGACAAGCTTGTCTCGACGAAAGACTCGAAAACTCGTGGAGACCATGGTGATGGCTTGACGTTATGTGATTGCAGTGGCATTTGTGAGGCAAAAGTTGTGTGCGGAGTGGCACGAGAAAGGCAGAAGTACTCATGGGTATTGGAAGGGGTTGGATGTGATCTGGCCCGACCACAGTTTGTGTCTAGGGTGTTCCAAGGTGGGGGAACCCTAGGTTACTATTGTGATATTTCGTAGTGGAGAAGCGAAGCCGAGCTGCGAGCTGATTCGTGTTGGATGCTCCAAGACGTTGGGACGTTTGGAGTTTGACCTCGGAGGGAGCGAGGGAGGGCCACTCTACTGATTTTCAAAGGAACTCGTGCACGCTTGGAATAGGTGTACTCGCGGAGTATACCGAGTGCACTGGTTGGTCCGGTAGCGTTCTGGGAAGAGATCGCTAGCTGGAAAGGGATTTCCCTGAGAGGGAGGCATAAGGTTGGCTACTAGCTGCAGGAGACTTGGGTTAAGTAGGGGCGAAAGGGACAGAAGGGCCGAGTAGCGCCTCGAGTAGGACCGAGTTGCAGTGGATTGCCAGTGCCATTTGGGTTGTCGTGAGCAGACGACGAAGTTAACATTCTAGTTCCGTGGAGGAGTTTTGTGGTGCGGGGGAGGCATCCGGAGCTGGGGAGCTTCAACTCAAGGGGACAGAATGGTTTGTACAGAGTATTGGGTCAGCGTGGCATGCGATGCCAAGGCCGTGGGCGGCTCTGATCTAGAATTGGTCGAGAAGGACCAGGGAGCTTCAGCAACGCGTTGGGTAGCGGACATACTCAATGGCGGGTCAGTGTGGCATGTGATGCCAAGGCCGAGGGCGGCTCTGATTGTTACGGAATTTGAGTTGGCGTAGTTTCGTGAAAGGTTCAAGTCTTGAAGATTGAAGGTGAAGAAAGTTGGATCATTTAACTCAATCTCAAGAAAGAAGAATTCAAAAGGATCAGGTATGTTTAACTAAAGTTTATTGGTGATCCGAATACTTCTTGTAGTGTAGAAACACCTGGAAGAATTTTTAATTGCATAAAAATCAAAAACTGGTGTTCGGACATGTTCACGATCCGGATCAGAGCCAACAGTCCGGATCCCGAAGGTTGTTGTTTCATACATTACTTCAATCCGGATCGCAGCATCTCACGATCCGGATCCCGAACGTTGAGTTTTCTGAAATGTATGAACGATCCGGATCAGGCATTCCGATCCGGATCCCGAACGTTTGTTTTCTGGAAACCGTCTTTATTGCTACTGCAATCCGGATCGCCCAAATCCGATCCGGATCGCCGTCCGTCAAAAATCCAGAAATGTTAGGTTTTTGATTCTTATCTCATTCCAAATGTTTCTAACCTATAAATAGACCCTATGATTCATTTTTCTAGGGCAAGCCGATAAAAGCGAAATAGCCGTCATATTCCAATATTCTTTTATACGGCCCTAGATCCACATATAGAGAAGAAAGGAAATCATTAGATAATACTCTATGTTTCTTCATCTATATTGATTAGTTTGATTCTAGGTTTTCATACTCACATCTTGAGTTGAATCAAACTAATGAATACTTAGATGGTATTTCCGATCTATCTTTGATCTAAGTATTCGGCGGATCATCACCACCCAAAAACAACGATTTACCCCAAAATCGGCGCGTGGATTCGCGTGTCCTTGTGGATTCAAGGTTCAACCGCTCTCGTGGATTCGGAGCGAGGCACGTTCGTGGATTCGAAGGGTGCTACTGGGTGAAGACCGTGGATTCGGTCGGACGTCGTGGATTCGACGTTGGACGCCGTGGATTCGGCGTTGGGCGCAGATCGTGGATTCGAGAAGCGTCGTGGAGCGAGCGGAGAAGATCCTCTAGGAGCGTATGGAAAAGGTTGAGTCGTAAGTGTGTACGGTAAATCACCTTGTACGTGTTTTAATTCTAGTGGATTTCGCCGTGTTATCGGTCCCGTGGTTTTTTACTCCGGTTTGGAGTTTTTCCACGTAAAAATCTTGCGTGTTATTTTTATTTCCGCATTGGGTTTTTATCGCAACGATTTTTGAGTGTTTATACGTTTACACCTATTCACCCCCCTCTAGGTGTTTCTTCCCCTATTTAGATCTATTTTATATATAACCCAACAAGTGGTATCAGAGCGGGAATAGGGTTGTAAACAATGGTTGAAGGTGGAAACATCAATCGACCCCCTTTCTTTGATGGAACAAATTATGCGGACTGGAAAGTACGGATGAAAGACTTTTTAATTTCCATCGACGAAAGGGTGTGGCAATCAATAGAGTTAGGATGGACTAATCCAACTGAAATTATCTCTGATGTTCGCACCTTAAAACCTAGGTCGAAATGGACCAAGGAAGAGTTAGATTCATCTTCTTACAATGGCAAGGAAATTAATGCTATTTTTAATGCCTTATCTCAAACTGAATTCTCTCGCGTCTCGGCATGTGAGACTGCGAAAGAAATCTGGGATGTTCTTCAGGTTACACATGAAGGAACTAACCTCGTGAAGATTCAGAAACTGCAAATGCTTACGAGCAAGTTTGACTCTATCTTGATGGCAGAAAATGAATCTTTCACGGACTACTATACACGATTGCAAGACATCGTAAACTCATGTGCTAACCTGGGAGAGAAGATTCCAGAATTTAAGGTTGTAAGAAAGATCTTAAGAACTCTTCCTGAACGATTTCGCCCAAAGGTTACAGCCATTGAAACTATTAAACACCCGGACGAAATACGTGTAGAAGAATTAGTTGGTTCATTACAAACTTATGAAATGACATTTACTACTAACAATTCTTCTGGAAAAGCATCCTCTTCTAAGTCTTCAGGTTATGCGTTGAAAACAACTAAGGAAGAAGACGCGGATACATCCTCCTCAGACGATGACGAGAATCTTTCTATGGAGGAATTTGAGAAGCAGCTCGCTCTCTTGACAAGGAAGTTTCGCCGCAACTTTCGAAGGGGTAATCAAGTAAATCTCCATCCTTCGGAAAGTCGAACAAAGGCAAGGGTACTTCAAGTTACAAGTCAAGAAAGCAAGAGAACTTCTCAAAGGATAAGAAAAGTTCAGAGGGACAACTACAATGCTTCAAATGTCGAGGCTACGACCACATTGCAACGGAGTGTCCCAACAAGTATCCGGCAAAGAAGAAGGCGATGCAAGTCGTCACTTGGGATGACAACTCAACGTCAAATGAGTCGTCTTCAAGTGATGAAGAAAAGAGCACCACGGCATTCCACGCGTCCACATCTTCACCCTTCATGTGCTTTATGGCAAGTACGTCCGAGTCATTGTCCAACTCCACTGTTGAAAAGATTGCAACGGACAACGAATCGGATGATTCGGAAGGTGAAGATTTTGCTCTAGCCTACCACAGACTTTTGAGGGATTCAAAGAAAGTGGCTAAGCAAAACAAGAGTTTGAGAGGGAGATTGCATGATCTCGAAGAAGAAGCAAAAAGAGCAACTTCTCTCTCAAACGCTCTTGAAGTGGAAAGGGAAAATCTGATAAAGCTAAATGTTTCCCTTCAAGAGTCCAATGAGCTTCTTGGGAAGGAACATACAAATCTGGTGGATAAAGCGGATCACTTCTCAAAGCTCTACAACGAGGCTCGACAGGATAACCTGGAAATGACAAAGACCATTTTCCAACTCAAGGATGACTTGCAGCGATTCTCTTCAGGAAGGGAGTAAGTTGGATAGGCTTCTTGGTCTTGGTCAAACAAATCGGTTCGGCCTCGGGTACACTCAAACTGGAAACAGTCCAAGTTCGAGTGGGACAGTTTTTGTGCCTCAGTCGGTATCTCCTCCTCCGACACCGGAATTCAAGACAAACAACGACAACAAACCTACTTCATCCTCTTTGGGATCGTCAAGATCTAAGGTATGTTTTCGTTGTGGTGTTTCAGGGCACATAAGAAGATATTGCAAGACGGGAGTCAAACGCTCACTTCAAACACCTCTTGCAATGACTACCACAAAGGTGATTCCTCGGAAATCAATTGCAATTCAATTGAAGGAAAAGAACCTTGGTAGTTTACCGCGCAAGACGACCTCATCAAGGAGCGGCAATCGTTTTAACAAGACGCTTTCACCTAGGCATATAACTTCACGACAACCAACGACAACAAGCCTCCTTCACCCTTTTCGGAATCGTCAAGCACAAAGGTATGTTTTCGTTGTAATTTTGTAGGGCACATTGAAAGAAATTGCAAGATTAGACCTCAAAGATCAAATCAACCACATCTTGCAACTCCTACCAATAAGTTCACTCCCCGGAATTCAAAGAAGGATTTTTCAAAAGAAAAGAACATTGGTAGTACTTCAAACAAGACGATGACAAAAGAAATGGATCAATCATACAAGACGTCTTCATCAAGGAAAATTTCTCAACCATTGCCAACATACTCCAAAACTCAAAAGGTTTGGGTATGCAAAGGTGAAATCCTTCCTTGTCTTTAATCATTCTACGATTAAATGTTGTGTAGTTTATGTAGACTATTTTTCTTTCTTTTGGCCAACTCGTCAACCATCTTTGGGAGGTAAATGGTATATTTTCTTGATGATTGATGATTTCTCTCGGTATTCTTGGGTAGCATTTTTAAAAGAGAAAGCTGATACTTTTGATTCTTTTCACGTGATTTGCCTTCGTATTATGATTGAAAAGAATGAAAAGATCATTCGTGTTAGAAGTGATAGAGGTGGAGAATTCGTTAACTCTAAATTCATTGACTTTTGCACTTCAAACGGTATTAAGCATGAATTCTCTGCACCCTATACACCTCAACAGAATGGTGTTGTCGAGCGCAAAAACAGGGTTGTTCAAGAGATGGCACGTGTTATGCTTCACAGCCGAAATTTACCGCTACATTTTTGGGCTGAAGCTGTGAACACTGCAATCTATGTAATTAATCGAGTTTATTTGCGCCCGGGAACGTTAAATACACCATATGAACTATGGTGTGGTAGAAAACCCAACATCAAATATTTTCGCATCTTCGGGAGTCGGTGTTACACTTTACGTGACCGTGAAAATCTTGGAAAGTTTGACTCTCGAAGTGACGAAGGGATTTTCTTGGGGTATTCTACAAATAGTAGAGCATATCGAGTTTTTAACTTGGAATCTAAGACGATCGTAGAATCTATAAATGTTAAAGTAGATGAAGCTTTTCACTTTGGATCTGGAAAATCTACCCTCGATATCTCTCTAGATGATGATTCACCTGCCATTGCATCTTCTCATAATAATACTTCCAATATTAATGATGCATCTAATGGTTCTTCAAGTTTATCTGATGTGCAGGAATCATCTCATGTACCTCCGAGAACTCCGTTTCAACAAACGCTACGAATCTCCAAGGATCATCCGGAATCGAATATTATTGGGGATCCACAAGAAGGAGTTAGAACTCGGAGGCAGTTGGTTTGTGGATTCGCTTGCTACGTATCTTTAATCGAACCAAAGAACATAGATGAAGCTCTTCAGGATGACTACTGGATTAAAGCAATGCAGGAAGAGCTCCATCAATTTGAGCGAAACAAAGTCTGGGAATTAACGAAGCCTCCAAAGCAACATAATGTGATAGGTACCAAATGGATTTTCAAGAACAAGAAAAATGAGGATGGTACTATCATCAGGAACAAGGCACGATTAGTTGCTCAAGGCTACTCTCAAGTAGAAGGTATAGACTTTGATGAAACATTCGCCCCTGTAGCTAGACTCGAGTCCATTCGTATACTATTTGCTATTGCTTGTCATTTTAAAATCAAATTATTTCAAATGGACGTTAAGAGCGTGTTTCTAAATGGGTTTTTAAATGAGGAAGTTTATGTGGCTCAACCGAAAGGTTTTGTAGACCATAAACAACCTAACCATGTTTTTTCGTTTGAAAAAAGGCTCTTTACGGTCTGAAACAAGCACCGCGAGCATGGTACGAAAGGTTGACAAAGCACCTTTTGGAGAAGGGCTATACTCGAGGGGGAGCTGACAGGACTCTCTTTGTGAAGCGTTATCAAAGCAATTTCATTGTAGCACAAATCTATGTCGATGATATTGTATTTGGCGCAACAAGAGATAATGATGCTTCTAAATTCGCGGAGGACCATAGAAAGCGAATTTGAGATGTCCATGATGGGCGAATTGACTTATTTTCTTGGATTGCAAATTAAACAAAATGATGAAGGTATTCACTTGAGTCAATCCAAGTATGCAATGGAGTTGGTTAAAAAGTTTGACTTAGAAAATTCGAAGGATTTTCCGACTCCAATGGGAACTAGCCACAAGGGACTTGGAAGTGAATCACATAGTGAGAACGTAGACGAGAAACTGTATCGAAGTATGATTGGAAGTCTACTTTACCTCACGGCTAGTCGCCCGGATATATCCTTTAGTGTTGGGATTTGCGCGAGATATCAATCAGCACCAAAGGAGGTTCACCTGAAAGCGGTGAAAAGGATCATCCGGTACATCAAAGGATCAATTAATTTCGGAATTTGGTATCCTATGGGAATAAGTTTGGATATTGTTGGATACTCAGATGCCGATTGGGCAGGATCAGTGGATGATCGGAAAAGCACGAGTGGTGCATGCTTCTATCTCGGCCATTGCCTTGTTGCATGGCACAGTAAAAAGCAGAATTGCATAGCACTCTCGACTGCCGAAGCGGAATACATTTCAGCGGTAGTTGTTCAACCCAACTCATTTGGATGAAGAGTGTGTTGAGCGACTTCCGGATTTCAGCATCTTCGGTAACAATTCTTTGTGACAACACAAGTGCAATTAACATTTCTAAAAACCCTGTGTTGCACTCTAGAACAAAACATATTGAACTTAGATATCATTTTCTTAGAGAGCTAGTTGAATCAAATACTCTTCAACTTTCATATATTTCAACTGAAGATCAATTAGCTGATATTTTAACAAAACCTTTGGATCAAAAACGTTTTATTCATTTGCGAAAAGCAATTGGAATGCTTTCCTTGAAGTAAACTTCTTTTTGAAACCTTTGCTTAGGTTAGGTTTTGTTTTTGTTTGTTTTGTTCATTATCTATGTTTGTACATAGGACACTAATTGAGCATATATCATAATTGACTTTAATTGCATCTTTTCGCACATTTAGAAATTTATTATGCTTTTGCCATCATAATATTTCACTGTTGCAATGATCATTTATGTTAATTAAATCATCTTCTAAGTGATCAAAGTCAATTTCTCTCTCAATGATCTCTTGGTATAGTCATTATCTTATTTGACTGCTTAGTCGAGTATGAAATCGAGATCAATTTTTGGTTGAATACTTTATATCTTAAATAATTGATAGCCAATTGAGGGGGAGTCAAAGAAATGTAAAATGCTCAAAAGATGTGGAAAGAGTTACATCCCAATGAGGAGTGTGAAAACTACCACCACATGGAGGAAAGAGCTACCACCTCGGTCGTCCGAGTATTGTGTGCAGCTACCACATGTATACCAAGCATGGTTGTTCAATTTTTGATTAAGTAAAATGCATGATTAAAATTCTTGACTCCGTCAAATTTCAAGGTTGGTATAAGGTGGGGTTTTAAAGAAAGATGCTCAAAGAGCCACTCTCTTCAACAGATTGTCTAGAAAAATTATCTACCATATTTGGGATTTCAAACATCTATTGATCTTTGTATTTCATTTTCTTTACCGAACTGATGATTTGATAAAGGCATTACTCATAAGATCAAGTTAGATGTAATTGAAGGTGTTCAACTTTAAGGGATTTAATTCTTGTAAATTCTCGTTTCATTTTTGGATATTATTGATAGATTTGGCATAATCTAATTCTTGTTGTATGAAACGATGATTTTTGTTTAAAGTTGATACACAATTGTGCTTATAATCTTTTTCTGGTTTTCCTTGAATTTCTCTGAAATTTTTCTGAAGAAAAAGTTGGAGCCGATCCGGATCGGGCAAGATGATCCGGATCCCGAACGCAGGCTTTTTCCTGCGGCTGGCCGATCCGGATCGAAATCTCGATCCGATCCGGATCACGGCTAGGGTTTTAATAAGAACAAGAGGGTTTTGATTTCTTTTACCTTAATCTTTTGTTCTCAAGTCTCTAGAGCCTCTCTCTCTAGAACTATTGCACCTTGGAGCTTTCCAAACTCAAGTTCTTCGAATACAAGTAAGTTTTATTGATCAAAATCTCAGGTTTTTCACCCGTTTTTTTCTCTTCTCCTCCTCAAACGTGATGAATTTCTTGGATCAATTTCATTTGTGGATGGTTTTTGGTCAAATTTCTTTTGAAATAAGAACTCTGGGTAGATTAGTTTTGATTATATGCTAGGTATTCTCCTGATTAACGGATTTTTAGGCTTCGATTTCTAAAATTTCGGTTTAGGGCATATAATAAGGATTTTAGAAAATCATGCAATTGATCTATTTTTAAAATGTCCTTTTGCAAAACTAATTTGATTCTTAGTCTCTCTACATGATTATGATTGTTTGGGTACAATTTTTCAAATTTTTGAAAATTAACAATTTTTCATGTGTTCTTGAGTTGGTCTTCACAGGATACATTTTTCACTAGCAATCAAAATGGTGATCACTTGGATTATTTTCCTACTTGCTGCCATGGTACATGTCAAGGACACTGTCAAGCCCAGAGGGCTAAGAAGGCTAAGAAAGCGAAGAAAACTAAAGATGATTCCAATACAGAATCTGAAACGGAATCAATTGATTGGGATGAACTGCAAGTTGAAGCAACGACTGTTCCCACTGCTTCAAAGGGAAAAGCGCCTGCGGAAACATCGAAGGCTCCGCCTACTGCTGCTGAAAAAGGCAAAGCTCCAATGGAAGAAACTTCTGGGAAGACAAGAAGAAAGAGTGTTGCTCGCAAAAGAGGGAGTGCTCGAGGAATCTCCATTGAGCAACCAGCTGCTAGCCAAGCACCTCCACAAGACTTTATCAGCTCGGCTAGGATTAAGGAAAATGAAGAGGGTAGTGGAATTCAAATTACTGAATCCCTCTCTAGAGCATACTCTGTACCCAGCGAATCCGCATGGACTGAAGACCAGCATGCATCATCTGCCTCTACAACTCGTCCAGCGACTTCCAAGAGAAAACGCTCTAGAAGCTACTGTATTGGCCGCCATTCAATCAGGACCAAAGAAGACTTTCTGCTGACCAAGAGAGATTGGCATTAGGTCTCCGACAAATGGCCGCTGACCAAAACAGATGAAAAAGAAATGTTCCAAATTATCGCGAATGCTGAAAGGAATCTTGAACAAGATAGACGATACTAGCTCAGACAGTTTTGATTTGGCTTGATCTTTTATACTCTAACCCTTATCGTTTCTATTGCAGGTTTTTAAGTTTTATGTTTTAGTTTTAGTTCTCAGGATTTCTTGTTTGTGAACTTTTAACTCTCCTTAAAGTTTTTGTAATTTTGGCTTTGTTTGTGACAAAAAGGGGGGAGAGAGTTTAGAGAGAAAACTTGAAACAATGATTGAACAATGATGATGTGAATGAGTGAACATCAATGTAAGTATCACTTCAACTTTGACTTTGGTGAAGGGTAAGTATCACAACTTTGGTTTTTATCTTGTGATTTGTTGCATGTTCCTACTAACTATTCGACTAACTATTTGGAATGATTATTGTACTAACAAGTTGTGTGATTACTAACAAAGC
>CM055077.1:14213615-14276536 GCA_029204045.2 Tillandsia leiboldiana | reverse complement strand
TTTGTGAAAGGTTCAAGTCTTGAAGATTGAAGGTGAAGAAAGTTGGATCATTTAACTCAATCTCAAGAAAGAAGAATTCAAAAGGATCAGGTAGTTTAACTAAAGTTTATGGTGATCCGAATACTTCTTGTAGTGTAGAAACACTGGAAGAATTTAATTGCATAAAAATCAAAAACTGGTGTTTCGGACATGTTCAGGATCCGGATCAGAGCAGCATCCGGATCCCGAAGGTTGTTGTTTCATACATTACTTCAATCCGGATCGCAGCATCTCACGATCCGGATCCCGAACGTTGAGTTTCTGAAATGTATGAACGATCCGGATCAGGCATTCCGATCCGGATCCCGAACGTTTGTTTTCTGGAAACCGTCTTTTTGCTACTGCAATCCGGATCGCCCAAATCGATCCGGATCGCCGTCCGTCAAAATTCCAGAAATGTTAGGTTTTTGATTCTTATCTCCTTCCAAATGTTTCTAACCTATAAATAGACCCTATGATTCATTTTTCTAGGGGAAAGCCGATAAAAAGTGAAATAGCCGTCATATTCCAATATTCTTTATACGGCCCTAGATCCACATATAGAGAAGAAAGGAAATCATTAGATAATACTCTATGTTTCTTTCATCTATATTGATTAGTTTGATTCTAGGTTTTCATACTCACATCTTGAGTTGAATCAAACTAATGAATACTTAGATGGTATTTCCGATCTATCTTTGATCTAAGTATTCGGCGGATCATCACCACCCAAAAACAACGATTTACCCCAAAATCGGCGCGTGGATTCGCGTGTCCTTGTGGATTCAAGGTTCAACCGCTCTCGTGGATTCGGAGCGAGGCACGTTCGTGGATTCGAAGGGTGCTACTGGGTGAAGACCGTGGATTCGGTCGGACGTCGTGGATTCGACGTTGGACGCCGTGGATTCGGCGTTGGGCGCAGATCGTGGATTCGAGAAGCGTCGTGGAGCGAGCGGAGAAGATTCTCTAGGAGCGTATGAAAAGGTTGAGTCGTAAGTGTGTACGGTAAATCACCTTGTACGTGTTTTAATTCTAGTGGATTTCGCCGTGTTATCGGTCCCGTGGTTTTTTACTCCGGTTTGGAGTTTTTCCACGTAAAAATCTTGCGTGTTATTTTTATTTCCGCATTGGGTTTTTATCGCAACGATTTTTGAGTGTTTATACGTTACACCTATTCACCCCCCTCTAGGTGTTTCTTCCCCTATTTAGATCTATTTTATTATAACCCAACAAGTGGTATCAGAGCGGGAATAGGGTCTGTAAACAATGGTTGAAGGTGGAAACATCAATCGACCCCCCTTTCTTTGATGGAACAAATTAGCGGACTGGAAAGTACGGATGAAAGACTTTTAATTTCCAATCGACGAAAGGGTGTGGCAATCAATAGAGTTAGGATGGACTAATCCAACTGAAATTATCTCTGATGTTCGCCACCTTAAAACCTAGGTCGAAATGGACCAAGGAAGAGTTAGATTCATCTTCTTACAATGGCAAGGAAATTAATGCTATTTTTAATGCCTTATCTCAAACTGAATTCTCTCGCGTCTCGGCATGTGAGACTGCGAAGAAATCTGGGATGTCTTCAGGTTACACATGAAGGAACTAACCTCGTGAAGATTCAGAAACTGCAAATGCTTACGAGCAAGTTTGACTCTATCTTGCTGGCAGAAAATGAATCTTTCACGGACTACTATACACGATTGCAAGACATCGTAAACTCATGTGCTAACTGGGAGAGAAGATTCCAGAATTTAAGGTTTGTAAGAAAGATCTTAGAACTCTTCCTGAACGATTTCGCCAAAGGTTACAGCCATTGAAACTATTTAAACACCCGGACGAAATACGTGTAGAAGAATTAGTTGGTTCATTACAAACTTATGAAATGACATTTACTACTAACAATTCTTCTGGAAAAGCATCCTCTTCTAAGTCTTCAGGTTATGCCGTTGAAAACAACTAAGGAAGAAGACGCGGATACATCCTCCTCAGACGATGACGAGAATCTTTCTATGGAGGAATTTGAGAAGCAGCTCGCTCTCTTGACAAGGAAGTTTCGCCGCAACTTTCGAAGGGGTAATCAAGTAAATCTCCATCCTTCGGAAAGTCGAACAAAGGCAAGGTACTTCAAGTTACAAGTCAAGAAAGCAAGAGAACTTCTCAAGGATAAGAAAGTTCAGAGGGACAACTACAATGCTTCAAATGTCGAGGCTACGACCACATTGCAACGGAGTGTCCCCACAAGTATCCGGCAAAGAAGAAGGCGATGCAAGTCGTCACTTGGGATGACAACTCAACGTCAAATGAGTCGTCTTCAAGTGATGAAGAAAAGGCACCACGGCATTCCACGCGTCCACATCTTCACCCTTCATGTGCTTTATGGCAAGTACGTCCGAGTCATTGTCCAACTCCACTGTGAAAAGATTGCAACGGACAACGAATCGGATGATTCGGAAGGTGAAGATTTTGCTCTAGCCTACCACAGACTTTTGAGGGATTCAAAGAACGTGGCTAAGCAAAACAAGAGTTTGAGAGGAGATTGCATGATCTCGAAGAAGAAGCAAAAAGAGCAACTTCTCTCTCAAACGCTCTTGAAGTGGAAAGGGAAATCTGATAAAGCTAAATGTTTCCCTTCAAGAGTCCAATGAGCTTCTGGGAAGGAACATACAAATCTGGTGGATAAAGCGGATCACTTCTCAAAGCTCTACAACGAGGCTCGACAGGATAACCTGGAAATGACAAAGACCATTTTCCAACTCAAGGATGACTTGCAGCGATTCTCTTCAGGAAGGAGTAAGTTGGATAGGCTTCTTGGTCTTGGTCAAACAAATCGGTTCGGCCTCGGGTACACTCAACTGGAAACAGTCCAAGTTCGAGTGGGACAGTTTTTGTGCCTCAGTCGGTATCTCCTCCTCCGACACCGGAATTCAAGACAAACAACGACAACAAACCTACTTCATCCTCTTTGGGATCGTCAAGATCTAAGGTATGTTTTCGTTGTGGTGTTTCAGGGCACATAAGAAGATATTGCAAGACGGGAGTCAAACGCTCACTTCAAACACCTCTTGCAATGACTACCACAAAGGTGATTCCTCGGAAATCAATTGCAATTCAATTGAAGGAAAAGAACCTTGGTAGTTTACCGCGCAAGACGACCTCATCAAGGAGCGGCAATCGTTTTAACAAGACGCTTTCACCTAGGCATATAACTTCACGACAACCAACGACAACAAGCCTCCTTCACCCTTTTCGGAAATCGTCAAGCACAAAGGTATGTTTTCGTTGTAATTTTGTAGGGCACATTGAAAGAAATTGCAAGATTAGACCTCAAAGATCAAATCAACCACATCTTGCAACTCCTACCAATAAGTTCACTCCCCGGAATTCAAGAAGGATTTTTTCAAAAGAAAAGAACATTGGTAGTACTTCAAACAAGACGATGACAAAAGAATGGATCAATCATACAAGACGTCTTCATCAAGGAAAATTTCTCAACCATTGCCAACATACTCCAAAACTCAAAAGGTTTGGGTATGCAAAGGTGAAATCCTTCCTTGTCTTTAATCATTCTACGATTAAATGTTGTGTAGTTTATGTAGACTATTTTTCTTTCTTTTGGCCAACTCGTCAACCATCTTTGGGAGGTAAATGGTATATTTTTCTTGATGATTGATGATTTCTCTCGGTATTCTTGGGTAGCATTTTTAAAAGAGAAAGCTGATACTTTTGATTCTTTTCACGTGATTTGCCTTCGTATTATGATTGAAAAGAATGAAAAGATCATTCGTGTTAGAAGTGATAGAGGTGGAGAATTCGTTAACTCTAAATTCATTGACTTTTGCACTTCAAACGGTATTAAGCATGAATTCTCTGCACCCTATACACCTCAACAGAATGGTGTTGTCGAGCGCAAAAACAGGGTTGTTCAAGAGATGGCACGTGTTATGCTTCACAGCCGAAATTTACCGCTACATTTTTGGGCTGAAGCTGTGAACACTGCAATCTATGTAATTAATCGAGTTTATTGCGCCCGGGAACGTTAAATACACCATATGAACTATGGTGTGGTAGAAAACCCAACATCAAATATTTTCGCATCTTCGGGAGTCGGTGTTACACTTTACGTGACCGTGAAAATCTTGGAAAGTTTGACTCTCGAAGTGACGAAGGGATTTTCTTGGGGTATTCTACAAATAGTAGAGCATATCGAGTTTTTAACTTGGAATCTAAGACGATCGTAGAATCTATAAATGTTAAAGTAGATGAAGCTTTTCACTTTGGATCTGGAAAATCTACCCTCGATATCTCTCTAGATGATGATTCACCTGCCATTGCATCTTCTCATATAATACTTCCAATATTAATGATGCATCTAATGGTTCTTCAAGTTTATCTGATGTGCAGGAATCATCTCATGTACCTCCGAGAACTCCGTTTCAACAAACGCTACGAATCTCCAAGGATCATCCGGAATCGAATATTATTGGGGATCCACAAGAAGGAGTTAGAACTCGGAGGCAGTTGGTTTGTGGATTCGCTTGCTACGTATCTTTAATCGAACCAAAGAACATAGATGAAGCTCTTCAGGATGACTACTGGATTAAAGCAATGCAGGAAGAGCTCCATCAATTTGAGCGAAACAAAGTCTGGGAATTAACGAAGCCTCCAAAGCAACATAATGTGATAGGTACCAAATGGATTTTCAAGAACAAGAAAAATGAGGATGGTACTATCATCAGGAACAAGGCACGATTAGTTGCTCAAGGCTACTCTCAAGTAGAAGGTATAGACTTTGATGAAACATTCGCCCCTGTAGCTAGACTCGAGTCCATTCGTATACTATTTGCTATTGCTTGTCATTTTAAAATCAAATTATTTCAAATGGACGTTAAGAGCGTGTTTCTAAATGGGTTTTTAAATGAGGAAGTTTATGTGGCTCAACCGAAAGGTTTTGTAGACCATAAACAACCTAACCATGTTTTTCGTTTGAAAAAGGCTCTTTACGGTCTGAAACAAGCACCGCGAGCATGGTACGAAAGGTTGACAAAGCACCTTTTGGAGAAGGGCTATACTCGAGGGGGAGCTGACAGGACTCTCTTTGTGAAGCGTTATCAAAGCAATTTCATTGTAGCACAAATCTATGTCGATGATATTGTATTTGGCGCAACAAGAGATAATGATGCTTCTAAATTCGCGGAGACCATAGAAAGCGAATTTGAGATGTCCATGATGGGCGAATTGACTTATTTTCTTGGATTGCAAATTAAACAAAATGATGAAGGTATTCACTTGAGTCAATCCAAGTATGCAATGGAGTTGGTTAAAAAGTTTGACTTAGAAAATTCGAAGGATTTTCCGACTCCAATGGGAACTAGCCACAAGGGACTTGGAAGTGAATCACATAGTGAGAACGTAGACGAGAAACTGTATCGAAGTATGATTGGAAGTCTACTTTACCTCACGGCTAGTCGCCCGGATATATCCTTTAGTGTTGGGATTTGCGCGAGATATCAATCAGCACCAAAGGAGGTTCACCTGAAAGCGGTGAAAAGGATCATCCGGTACATCAAAGGATCAATTAATTTCGGAATTTGGTATCCTATGGGAATAAGTTTGGATATTGTTGGATACTCAGATGCCGATTGGGCAGGATCAGTGGATGATCGGAAAAGCACGAGTGGTGCATGCTTCTATCTCGGCCATTGCCTTGTTGCATGGCACAGTAAAAAGCAGAATTGCATAGCACTCTCGACTGCCGAAGCGGAATACATTTCAGCGGGTAGTTGTTCAACCCAACTCATTTGGATGAAGAGTGTGTTGAGCGACTTCCGGATTTCAGCATCTTCGGTAACAATTCTTTGTGACAACACAAGTGCAATTAACATTTCTAAAAACCCTGTGTTGCACTCTAGAACAAAACATATTGAACTTAGATATCATTTTCTTAGAGAGCTAGTTGAATCAAATACTCTTCAACTTTCATATATTTCAACTGAAGATCAATTAGCTGATATTTTAACAAAACCTTTGGATCAAAAACGTTTTATTCATTTGCGAAAAGCAATTGGAATGCTTTCCTTGAAGTAAACTTCTTTTTGAAACCTTTGCTTAGGTTAGGTTTTGTTTTTGTTTTGTTTTGTTCATTATCTATGTTTGTACATAGGACACTAATTGAGCATATATCATAATTGACTTTAATTGCATCTTTTCGCACATTTAGAAATTTATTATGCTTTTGCCATCATAATATTTCACTGTTGCAATGATCATTTATGTTAATTAAATCATCTTCTAAGTGATCAAAGTCAATTTCTCTCTCAATGATCTCTTGGTATAGTCATTATCTTATTTGACTGCTTAGTCGAGTATGAAATCGAGATCAATTTTTGGTTGAATACTTTATATCTTAAATAATTGATAGCCAATTGAGGGGGAGTCAAAGAAATGTAAAATGCTCAAAAGATGTGGAAAGAGTTACATCCCAATGAGGAGTGTGAAAACTACCACCACATGGAGGAAAGAGCTACCACCTCGGTCGTCCGAGTATTGTGTGCAGCTACCACATGTATACCAAGCATGGTTGTTCAATTTTTGATTAAGTAAAATGCATGATTAAAATTCTTGACTCCGTCAAATTTCAAGGTTGGTATAAGGTGGGGTTTTAAAGAAAGATGCTCAAAGAGCCACTCTCTTCAACAGATTGTCTAGAAAAATTATCTACCATATTTGGGATTTCAAACATCTATTGATCTTTGTATTTCATTTTCTTTACCGAACTGATGATTTGATAAAGGCATTACTCATAAGATCAAGTTAGATGTAATTGAAGGTGTTCAACTTTAAGGGATTTAATTCTTGTAAATTCTCGTTTCATTTTTGGATATTATTGATAGATTTGGCATAATCTAATTCTTGTTGTATGAAACGATGATTTTTGTTTAAAGTTGATACACAATTGTGCTTATAATCTTTTTCTGGTTTTCCTTGAATTTCTCTGAAATTTTTCTGAAGAAAAAGTTGGAGCCGATCCGGATCGGGCAAGATGATCCGGATCCCGAACGCAGGCTTTTTCCTGCGGCTGGCCGATCCGGATCGAAATCTCGATCCGATCCGGATCACGGCTAGGGTTTTAATAAGAACAAGAGGGTTTTGATTTCTTTTACCTTAATCTTTTGTTCTCAAGTCTCTAGAGCCTCTCTCTCTAGAACTATTGCACCTTGGAGCTTTCCAAACTCAAGTTCTTCGAATACAAGTAAGTTTTATTGATCAAAATCTCGGTTTTTCACCGTTTTTTCTCTTCTCCTCCTCAAACGTGATGAATTTCTTGGATCAATTTCATTTGTGGATGGTTTTTGGTCAAATTTCTTTTGAAATAAGAACTCTGGGTAGATTAGTTTTGATTATATGCTAGGTATTCTCCTGATTAACGGATTTTTAGGCTTCGATTTCTAAAATTTCGGTTTTAGGGCATATAATAAGGATTTTAGAAAATCATGCAATTGATCTATTTTTAAAATGTCCTTTTGCAAAACTAATTTGATTCTTAGTCTCTCTACATGATTATGATTGTTTGGGTACAATTTTTCAAATTTTTGAAAATTAACAATTTTTCATGTGTTCTTGAGTTGGTCTTCACAGGATACATTTTTCACTAGCAATCAAAATGGTGATCACTTGGATTATTTTCCTACTTGCTGCCATGGTACATGTCAAGGACACTGTCAAGCCCAAGAGGGCTAAGAAGGCTAAGAAAGCGAAGAAAACTAAAGATGATTCCAATACAGAATCTGAAACGGAATCAATTGATTGGGATGAACTGCAAGTTGAAGCAACGACTGTTCCCACTGCTTCAAAGGGAAAAGCGCCTGCGGAAACATCGAAGGCTCCGCCTACTGCTGCTGAAAAAGGCAAAGCTCCAATGGAAGAAACTTCTGGGAAGACAAGAAGAAAGAGTGTTGCTCGCAAAAGAGGGAGTGCTCGAGGAATCTCCATTGAGCAACCAGCTGCTAGCCAAGCACCTCCACAAGACTTTATCAGCTCGGCTAGGATTAAGGAAAATGAAGAGGGTAGTGGAATTCAAATTACTGAATCCCTCTCTAGAGCATACTCTGTACCCAGCGAATCCGCATGGACTGAAGACCAGCATGCATCATCTGCCTCTACAACTCGTCCAGCGACTTCCAAGAGAAACGCTCTAGAAGCTACTGTATTGGCCGCCATTCATCAGGACCAAAGAAGACTTTCTGCTGACCAAGAGAGATTGGCATTAGGTCTCCGACAAATGGCCGCTGACCAAAAACAGATGAAAAAGAAATGTTCCAAATTATCGCGAATGCTGAAAGGAATCTTGAACAAGATAGACGATACTAGCTCAGACAGTTTTGATTTGGCTTGATCTTTTATACTCTAACCCTTATCGTTTCTATTGCAGGTTTTTAAGTTTTATGTTTTAGTTTTAGTTCTCAGGATTTTCTTGTTTGTGAACTTTTTAACTCTCCTTAAAGTTTTTGTAATTTTGGCTTTGTTTGTGACAAAAAGGGGGAGAGAGTTTAGAGAGAAAACTTGAACAATGATTGAACAATGATGATGTGAATGAGTGAACATCAAGGTAAGTATCACTTCAACTTTGACTTTGGTGAAGGGTAAGTATCACAACTTTGGTTTTTATCTTGTGATTTGTTGCATGTTCCTACTAACTATTCGACTAACTATTTGGACATGTATTATTACTAACAAGTTGTGTGATTACTAACAAAGCAAAGTTATGACATTTGGAATTTTATTGCTTAGAAGATATGTCAATGTTTGATTGTGATCTTATTACATATCTGAATTACTCAATGTCATGGTGAGCATAAACTCTATCTCTGTTAGGTTTTGAATGCTAAATATTCTTGAGGTATCTAACGATCTCTTTTTGTCAAGAATGATTTCTTTGTGCAGAGAGTACAGATGTCTAAGTCTAGAGTCTGTTTTAGGAGTTTATCTCATGTTTTTAAATTTTTGGATCTCCATTGTAAATTTTTGTTGTATGGTGATAGCAACAAAAATATCTTTTTGAATTTTCTTTAGTGGATCTGTGTTTTGTCACGAAACCGCCAAAGGGGGAGATTGTTACGGAATTTGAGTTGGCGTAGTTTCGTGAAAGGTTCAAGTCTTGAAGATTGAAGGTGAAGAAAGTTGGATCATTTAACTCAATCTCAAGAAAGAAGAATTCAAAAGGATCAGGTATGTTTAACTAAAGTTTATTGGTGATCCGAATACTTCTTGTAGTGTAGAAACACCTGGAAGAATTTTTAATTGCATAAAAATAAAAAACTGGTGTTCGGACATGTTCAGGATCCGGATCAAAGCCAACAGTCCGGATCCCGAAGGTTGTTGTTTCATACATTACTTCAATCCGGATCGCAGCATCTCACGATCCGGATCCCGAACGTTGAGTTTTCTGAAATGTATGAACGATCCGGATCAGGCATTCCGATCCGGATCCCGAACGTTTGTTTTCTGGAAACCGTCTTTATTGCTACTGCAATCCGGATCGCCCAAATCCGATCCGGATCGCCGTCCGTCAAAATTCCAGAAATGTTAGGTTTTTGATTCTTATCTCCTTCCAAATATTTCTAACCTATAAATAGACCCTATGATTCATTTTTCTAGGGCAAGCCGATAAAAGCGAAATAGCCGTCATATTCCAATATTCTTTTATACGGCCCTAGATCCACATATAGAGAAGAAAGGAAATCATTAGATAATACTCTATGTTTCTTCATCTATATTGATTAGTTTGATTCTAGGTTTTCATACTCACATCTTGAGTTGAATCAAACTAATGAATACTTAGATGGTATTTTCGATCTATCTTTGATCTAAGTATTCGGCGGATCATCACCACCCAAAAACAACGATTTACCCCAAAATCGGCGCGTGGATTCGCGTGCCCTTGTGGATTCAAGGTTCAACCGCTCTCGTGGATTCGGAGCGAGGCACGTTCGTGGATTCGAAGGGTGTACTGGGTGAAGACCGTGGATTCGGTCGGACGTCGTGGATTCGACGTTGGACGCCGTGGATTCGGCGTTGGGCGCAGATCGTGGATTCGAGAAGCGTCGTGGAGCGAGCGGAGAAGATGTGACACCCCCGGAATTTGGATTAGTCCTCTATATAAATGATATAATAGGACTAAATCTCTAACCCGGCTATAGCATTTTGGATGGTAGCAAGATCCAAGAGGAACATGAGAGTTAAGCGTGCTAGAGCTAGAGTAGTTCTAGGATGGGTGACCCCCTGGGAAGTGGGGCGTCACAGTTGGTATCAGAGCCATTCACCAGCCGGAAATGTGAGATGAGTCTCGGCTGAGCCAGGGTTATATAGCGGGTAGAGCGAGGCTCCCCGGCTAATGACCGTTGTGAGTGGAGTGCAGCTCCTCACAAGGTCGGCTAAGGCTAGCGAGACGAGTCTCACATCGCCTGGTGCTTGTGAATGTGCTTGAGCCTGACGTGGACGTCAGGGCTTAAAGGGGGGAAGAATGTGACACCCCCGGAATTTGGATTAGTCCTCTATATAAATGATATAATAGGACTAAATCTCTAACCCGGCTATAGCATTTTGGATGGTAGCAAGATCCAAGAGGAACATGAGAGTTAAGCGTGCTAGAGCTAGAGTAGTTCTAGGATGGGTGACCCCCTGGGAAGTGGGGCGTCACAGAAGATCCTCTAGGAGCGTATGGAAAAGGTTGAGTCGTAAGTGTGTACGGTAAATCACCTTGTACGTGTTTTAATTCTAGTGGATTTCGCCGTGTTATCGGTCCCGTGGTTTTTTACTCCGGTTTGGAGTTTTTCCACGTAAAAATCTTGCGTGTTATTTTTATTTCCGCATTGGGTTTTTATCGCAACGATTTTTGAGTGTTTATACGTTTACACCTATTCACCCCCCCTCTAGGTGTTTCTTCCTCTATTTAGATCTATTTTATATATAACCCAACACTGATCTGGAGTAGTAGTTGGCAGCTATCAACAAAGCTGGAGAATGGATGGACATCGACGAGGACGTCGATAACTTGGGTGGGGGAGTCTGTCACGTGTCGATCGTGTTGGTTCGACCGTGACGTCCTTGGGGGCCACTTTTGGATGACATTTGGTAGGCATTTGGGTTGACAGAGTTACGGGTTTGCGAAATTGGGACAATCCGTCAGGGTTGAGCCGTGGGCGAACCAACGGGCGCAATTCCCTAGCAATGGCCCATGCCATGACCATGGAATTGGTGCCGCATGCGGGGTTTCAAAACGTACCCCTCGGTGAGCACCTTTGTACCCCCGGGGTGCCAAAGGGGTGGTTGCCTCGTGGGTTATATAGAGGAGGGGTTGGACACTTGCGAAGTGGCCCCGACTCCCCCGTTGGCCTATAGGACATAGGCCATCCCTTGGCGAGCGGAGTCGCCAAGCCTAAGTTCGTGTGAGCGGGATTTGATGGTCGTTGAGCACACGGGCTTAGGGTAATGCCAAAGACACGAGGTCGACGGCATTACGGAGTGGGGTTGGCCCAGAGGTTTTGCCTCTCGGTTCGCTTGCACTACCTTATGCCGTTTCGGATCTCTGTAGTGGAGCGAACGAGCGGATGAGGGACAGTCTTGCGAAGGTTGGTCTGCCTCAAGGGACAAGGCTTGCGAAAGCACGTATGTGCCGAGCGGGGATTCGTGAGGCGCGAGGCCTACGAAGTTTGCTAGGCGATGGAACGGTCGGTCCGCCGTAAGGGACAAGGCTCGCAAAGGCAGCGATGCCGAGCGGGGATTCGTGCGGCGCGAGGCCCACGAAGTAGGAGGAGACAATCGATGCTGGTTTTCGTAAAGTGAGCCATGGAGTGGACCGAGGGTGTTGGCGGCCAGGCATGGCCGTGCAATGGAGGTGCCGAATGGCTAGCGAAGCGGAGCGAGGCTGATTCGATTGTGAGTGACATCCGTCAAGCAACCTTGGATGCTGGGCCGAGTGTGTTGGCGGCCAAGCATGGTCGTGCAATGGAGGTGCCAGGGGGTTGGAGACGCGGGGAGAATGTCGCTAGGTTGGCAAACCCTTGCGAAGGGAACACACGCGGGAACAAGTAGTGTGGGGTATTCGGGAAGCGGACCTTGGACCGAATCGGGAGCGATGACGGAACTAGGTGGCCGGCGGAACGGGTCATGCCCGACCTGACTATGGATCCTGTTGTGGGAGTTGTGTGGCGCGCGGCGCCTTGGCAAGGCAATGGGCTGGCGGACGGGCGAGATGCGTGGGAAAGGTCGCTCGGTTAAGCAGACGAGTGGAACGCGCAAGGACAGCTCGCTCGGGCCCATTCGAATGGACTAAGTTGGGAGAACTTGTATTGTCCTGGATGCTTGCTTCGGAGGCAAAGGGACATTCGGTTGAGTAGCACTCTCGAGGAGAGTTTGTCCGGCTAGGCGGAATATACTCAGCTTGAAGGCCGGCCTCGGTGGCGGGGTTGTTTGTTCGGAACTTGCGGAGTTCGACAAAGGGTTCGACGTAAGGCGCGGCACCGGGCAGTCCGGCTCGTGGAGGAGCATGCTTGGTTAATGCTTGAGTTTGGATCCCGCTGTTTAAGTTCGAGGGCGTGTCCGTGGCAAGGGGACTGGGAAGGCTGGCTCGGGTGTGCGACACTTGAGCGCCGCATGGGGTAATTTTAAGGCGAAAAAGCTAACCCCGTGACAGTGCGCCAGTCCGGCCCGCAGGCGCGGTCCACGCCCGGGCGTGCACCTGGCGCTGCCTCCGAGACCGGGGAAGCGTGAGCCCGGTTCGCGCTCCGCGCGTGCGCCAGCCCGGCTCGCAGGCGCAGTCCACGCTGGGCGTGCACCCGGCGCTGCCTTCGCGACCGGGGAAGCGTGAGCCCGGCTCGCGCTCCGGCCGTGCACCAGCTCGGCCCAAAGTGCCTGGTGCACGCGCACGGGGTGAGCCGGGTCTGCGCCGCTGCCGCCTTGTGTCGTGGACCCGGTCCACGCCTGTACCCGTGCTCCAGCCCCCAAGTTAGCAGTACAGAAGCTCCGTTTTTGGCCCGTTTCGCCCCGTTTTTGAGTGTTTTTGACCGCGACGACGTTTTTAACAATAATTCTTACTGTAGCTTTTTCGGGCACAGGGTGGGAGTGTTTTAGCGGGAGTTTCTGCACACACTTCTTCTTCGCGTTTCCGGTGGGTACCCCTTAGAACCCCTTTTTGCATATTCTCGTTACTATTATGTTTCATTGTCATCATATTTGTGGCGACCGAGGGTCACGGTACACGAGGATACATCCCGTTGTGGGGAATTTTTTCGGTGTTTGAATTACGGTATTGTGGGAGAGGTGTAAGAGTAAGTAGTTGCATCATTTAATATTGTTAACTCCCGTTATCATTTATCATATGCTCTTATCGACATTATAGCGACCAAGTGTCGCGGTGCCCTATATTATGTATACGTATGTGGGTACTCGTTCTGAGGTTTAGTGTCGGGATTTGAAAACTGTAAATATATTTCACTTGCTCAACTAACTGTGTTAATCTTTGGTGATCTCTATGGTTCATTATTATTGGTTTTGTTTCGTGTACTTGGTTACGATGCTCGAGGCTGCAGCACGCGCACCCGTGGTTTGGCCACCGCAAAGGGTGTGCTTTTCCGGAAAAGTGGTCGATGACCCGTGTTACCCCACGAGGTGACTTAGTGGGGGGACCCGTAGGTGGGGGGTTTGAGGCGCCAAGGTGTGAGCGGTGCTACCCGTCGAGGTAGGTGCTCGGCGTGGTTTACCGAGGTAGGTGCTCGGTCTGGTTTCCCGAGGTTGGTGGTCGGTCTGGTTTGCCGGGGCAGGTGCCCGGTCCAGGTTATGCAGGGGGAGGGGATATTGTCGATTGCACGATGAGGAGGGCGGTTGCTCTGGTTTTACGGCGGTTTGCTTTATTTATAGCCCTAGTTGCTTTCGTGCTTTATTTTCTGGTCACTGACTTCCCACTCTGTGACAGGTTTCTCGGGGGTGAGAGCTAGGGCGACGGTGAGGTCGTGGCAGGAGCACTTTTGGTCCTTCGAGGCCATAGACTGTAATTACTTCTTATATTGCGCATTTCATTACTTGTTAGTAGCTTACGATGTGGATTGCGATACCCTTGTGGGGTCGATGTGGATGTTGGAATGTCTTTTTATTATCCTTGTGGGTGGTTGTTTTGCTTTTCCTGATTGGCCGCTTTCAAACTACAAAAGAAAAGAAAAAGAAAATATTTTGAAAACTGTTTTAAAAATGTGGGTGTCGTGTGGGCACCATTTTAAAACCCTGTGGATTTATGGATTGCGAAAACCGTTTTGAAAATCTGGGTGTCGTGTGGGCACCATTTTAAAACCCTGTGGATTTATGAATTTCGAAAACCGTTTTGAAAAACCTGGGTGCCGTGTGGGCACCGTTTCTAAAAACTTATGGATTTATCCTTTCAAAATTAGTCGGCCTCTTTAATACTTATGGAAATTGGCTATATGTATTCGACTGTTGAACTAGTGTGGTTAAAGTGATAATTGTATGGTTGTTGTAATCAGGACGTCGTGCATATACAAAGGAGACTCTGCCCGTTCGCAGAGTGAATTTGTATATGCGGCGGGTCTGGGTTAGGACGCCGTGCATATACAAAGGAGACTCTGCCCGTTCGCAGAGTGAATTTGTATATGCGGCGGGTCTGGGCACGCACTGGGGGAGGTTGGTTTCAAAAAAAAAAATGTATACGCAAATTCAATCTTTTCGTTGGTCGTCTTCCGCTTAATGAAACCCCCGGGGCGTGACAGATTAAGATAGTATCAGAGAGAAACAGCTTTAACCACAGTAGTCGCTGTCCAACATCCACAGGAGCACATTGCCACTGGCTACTAACTAATGAAATGATCAGGGTATAATTGCGTAGAGATGCGAGAGTGCGGGACTGTTGAGTTTTGTTTTTCGGTTTAGCTCGGGTGTTGTGCTAGTGTAGTCGGGTTGATTTGGAGGTTGGGGTCGAGGCCGGCTGCCACCGGGGCCATGATGGTTGCTATGAGTAAATGGATTAGGCAACTAGCATAGGACACGGTGGGTCTGCTGACGGTGTTTATGCACTTGGTACGGCTGTTGGCACGGCAGATCGTTGCACCAGCTTTTGTTTTTTTTTCCGAACCCCTTCCTCTGCCGACCTTCGGGTCGTCGTCTGTACCAGTGACGGGTGGTAGTGCAACCTACCGGTGTTCGTTAGTGTGTCAGCCGTTTATCGGTCGTGGGTAACTGGACAGCCGTTTGTCTGAACTTGTACCTTCTAGGTCTTCTGGTGTTAGCTTATAGCAGGTAATCGGCCGATTCCTTTTGCACCATGGGCAAGGTATGGGTGGGAATGAGGATTCTTCCCCTATGGTTGTTACCCATAGTTCGGCTTTTTACCGTAGACACTGCGATGGTTGTAGAAATTATCGTGATGGGGTCTCGGGGTGCTCCTTTGGGTTAGAAAGGGAGACCACCGGGGCTAGTAAATCTTATGCGTTTGGGCTCGTTTTCGGGTTAGAGAGGTCGTGTCTTGTTTCGTACAAGTGTGCGTAAGTGGCGACTTTTTTTTGGTGGGTTGGCGCGTGATCCCTCGAGTGCGTTTAGTGAACCTAGGCAACTTTTGACAAGGTTCTTCTCGCTGTTTTCGTAACTTGTCTTCTTCCGACCCTTTAGGTTTCAGATGGATAGTCTACAGTACCTGGAGGTCATTGTTGAGCGGACCTACAGCTTAGATTTTCTCCTAGTTGGGAGTGTCACGGTTTGGTCTGGAGGGTTACCGCTCGATTCGATGCCCGGTGCTTGGAGGAGCGACGGTTTGGGACCGAGAGTTAGTGGTTATTTAGAGTGTCGCACCCCGTCGGTGCCAGGACGGAGGTAGGACCTTACCTTGTGGGTTTTGTCGCCAGCTTCCCATGACTAAAGCATAGCCTTGAGGCCTAGTTTGGGAGCGTTTTGGGTCGTTGATCTTTTGGGGCAGGTGTGGGTCAAGGGGATCTGTCGACTACTCGGAGTTTTGGCACTGGTCACTTTCGGCTAAGAGGCCCTGTACGCAGCTCTTTCTGTGGGGTAGACCTTGTGGTAGGTCTTAGAGCTGAAACCTAACGTTAGTTTTGACCGTCACCTCGGTAGGACGGACAGTCGGAATGAGTGGTCCGGGATGGTGGTTATGCTCCGAGCTTGTGGCCCGTGTTGGTGACGGGTGGAAGTGGTCCGTGTTGGTGACAGGTGAGTTCGTTGTTTTCAGGGGGGAAATTTTGGGTAGTTAGTAACCCAATCTGTTTTGTTGGCACCTCTTGGAGCCTGGTGAGGGCGTTAGTGTGGTTTTTTTTCCTTGTCGTCGGGTTAGTTGTTTTGGACTTTTAAGGGTTCATCAGACCGAGTGTGTCGCCCTGGGACGCGCCCGTGCTCTTCGTGCGAAAGAAGAGCGGAAGCCTACGTCTACGCATCGACTACAGGGAGATAAACAAGGTTACAGTGAAGAACAAGTCCGGGATTGATGACCACTTCGATCAACTACGAGGGGCACTTGCAGATTTTTCTCTGGACTCTCAGTGTCACGCCCCGGGTGTAAACCGGAACCCGGGCCCGTCTACAGATCCGCCGTGCACACGGTATTTCCCGCGTACACGAAGCGCCAAACCTGCTCTGATATAAGAGATAATAATAAAAGAGCAATAAAAACAGAGCTGAACTAAAACTAATACATCTCAGACTGAAGCTGGAAATAAAATACAATACATATGTATAAACGATACATCTGTCTCTCCCAGCTCACCAAAATAAATACAACCTGCTGGCAAAAACCAGTCCCAAATGTAAAAGTACAATCGTCTGAGGAAACATGGGTACATCAACAGTCCAGCTAACCAGCTCATCCTGCCTCGAGATCTATCTACTCAGCCGTCCTCTCTCCTCGACCCGCCGCTGAAAGCCCAGCAGCACCCGCAGAAGACACTGCAAAACAAGGGAGAAGAAAAGAAGAAAGAAGAATGGGGGTGAGAACTACTAGTAAACCAGTAGCCTCCCCTAGTGGGTAAAATCTCAAACTCTGACACACCCACTAGGTCTACCAGAGGCAAAAAGGAAAGAAGAGTGGTAAGCAATGAAACTGCTGAAAAAGGGAAATCTACCAATACTATGCCTCTAAAATACAGTCCTAGACTGTAATAACCGTATACAACAATAACCAACCGTCCCAGATGAACCCAATCTGTACCGCCCTCATCATCGGCCAAGTAAGCCGCGCCGATGTGATAGCAAAACTCCTGCTGCCGCCCTCATCATCGGGCAAATAAGCCGCGCCGATGTGATAGCAAAACTGTCCATAACTGTCTGTCCCCGGCCTCCGGAGGGGAACTCGAGGGGAGCGACCCACACGAGGAAAGCATCACCGGGCAATAACCGCGCCGGTGTGATAAGTATCAAAAGCAGGACTGGATCACAACTATAAAGCCCCAGTGGAACACAACCCTCCACTAAAAGAAAACTGATTCCCAATCAGATGCAAAAGTAACCATCCGGTCAATCGCCCAATATCCGCGATTGCCGCAATACCCCAAAATCCACGACCAGGTCTCACCACTGACCTCCGGTCAACCGCCCAATATCCGCAGTCGCCGGAATAACCTACAATCACAATCATGTCCCACATCCGACATCTGGTCCACCGCCTACTATCCGCGGTTGCCACAAAACCCTCTTTACTATCCGCGGTTGTCATAAAACCCTCTAGTCCATAATCATGCCCTATCACCGATGTCCTATAACCGACATCCAGTCAACCGCCCAATATCCGCGGTCGCCGCCAAAACCCATAATCCATAATCCAGGCCCCGGCTACACTATCCCAAACCCCTGCTCAAACCCGAGCAACAAATACCACCTGACTAACGAAAGGAGAAAAGAAACAAACAAGGTTTCTCCTAAGTCAAGTTCCAGCATGAAAGTGTAGCGATAAAAGATGGCCTATCTAGATGTCCATACTAGCATGCATGTGTTCTGAAGGAAATATAATTTAAGTCATTGATCATTAACAGTATCCACCTATGCATGTCACCTACCCTCAAGTAGAACCACTAACAGGAAAATCATATAGTCCAAAATAAATATTCCATTCCACATGCAAGGTTAAACGCTATCAAAGCAACCCAATCCTCACACAGGCATGCATAAACCCAACCGCGATCATGATTAATCAAGATGTCCAAGTAAAGGGGGTCACTCTAATATTCCTAGTGAGCATGTCAAAATAGAGGTAAGCAACAACCACCCACCTCGAGCGCTAAGTCCTGGTCCCAACAGTGAAGTCCACGCCCGGTCTAAGCAATCACCACAACACTGCACAAAGCACCCCAAAAGGACATACACAATTAACATACAATGCTCACACAAAATCTGTCCCAAACACAATTGTCCACACTTTTGCCTTTTTCACCTGCGAGATCTGCTCGAAAAATTCCAGGAAAAATACTGTCACGATCCTCGCGACGAACCGGTCGAAATGAGTACCCGCACGATCAAATCCGAGTTTCCTACGCTGAGATACAAATTCGACAAGGGAACCACCCCGAAATAAACCAATCACAAAATCTGAATCACAAGGTTCTGTCAACAGGAACTTGTCACCTTCGGAGAAAATTCAGAAAATTCCAAGAAAATTTGGAGATATTCCTCGTGAGGTGTAGATGCAAAACGCCTTCTGAATCACCCCAATCCGATGCCTGTGCGCGAAGATATCGCCGAAACACTGTGGTGATGTCCAAAACTCCGCCCACGAAAATGGGTCAAAAGAAAGCTCGGGAAACTCCAAGATAAACTCGAAAAGAGGGGGAGCTTAAAACACAAAGATCGAAGCCCTACCTGTCGTGAGTCCAACGGTGCAAGAATCGCCTCAATCGGAGGTCGGAGTAAGCCGGGGGAGCCCTCGCACCAAAACGTGATGAAGAAGATCACAAACGAACGAGCGTCGCGCCGCGCCGTAAAAATGCAAACCTCGGGATGCGTGCCGCAGAAAAATCCTGGAATCTGCAGATGGATCCGGCTCTGGGAGAGGAAGAGATCTCGTGAAGGTTGCACAGAGAGATGAGGAGCAGGAAAAGAGTTCCAGGGTGAAGTTCGGGCTCTATTTATAGGCCCAAAATGACAAATCCAAAAATTCCGGATTTGTCCCAACATTCGGGCGCAAGACCACTTTCGGGCGCCCGAATGCCCCACGGGCCGGCCCGCGACGAGCGCCTGGAACGCCCGGGAAGCGCCACGTCACCCCGAACAGGCGACAGCGATTCCCGCCGCACGCGAGCCGCCGCATGGCCACTCCCGGTCAACGCCGAGGGTGGCGCCCGCGAATTAGCGGGCGCCACGTGGCCCGCACTAAGTTCCCCCGACCAACCCTGGCGCGCCGCCTGGCACGCCGCCTGGCGACCCTGCCAGGCACGGTTCCCGATGCCACCTCCCGCGCCTCGGTGAACCCTGTTGGGTTATGTATAATTGGATCTAAATAGGAGAAAAAACACCTAGAGGGGGGTGAATAGGTGTAAACAATAAACACTCAAAAATCTTTGCGATAAAAAACCCAATGCGGAAAAATAAATAACACGCAGAGATTTTTACGTGGAAAACTCCAAACCGGAGTAAAAAACCACGGGACCGATAACACGGTGAAATCCACTAGAATTAAACACGTACAAGGTGATATACCGTACTCACAGACGACTCAACCTTTTCCATACGCTCCTAGTTGATCTTCTCCGCTCGCTCCGCAACGTTTCTCGAATCCACGATTTGCGTCCAACGCCGAATCCACGGCGTCCAACGTCGAGTCCACGACGTCTGACCGAATCCACGGTCTTCACCCAGTAGCACGTCTCGAATCCACGAACGTACCTCGCTCTGAATCCACGAGAGCGGTTGCACCTTGAATCCACAAGGCCACGCGAGTCCACGCGCCGATTTGGGATAAATCGTTGTTTTTGGGTGGTGATGATCCGCCGAATACTTAGATTAGAAATAGATCGGAAATACCATCTAAGTATTCATTGATTTGATTCTACTCAAAATATGAGTATGAAAACCTAGAATCAAATCAATCAATATAGATGAAGAAACATAAGATAAAATCTAGTATTTCCTTTCTTCTCTATATGTGGATTTTAGGCCGTATTTTGGATTATATTTGATTATGACGGCTTTTCGGATTAGCCCTAGAAAAAGAATCATAGGGTCTATTTATAGGTTAGAAACCATTGGAAGAGGATAAGAATAAAAAACCAACCTTTTCTGGAATTTTTCAGGACGGCGATCCGGATCGAAGTTCGGCGATCCGGATTGCTGTAGCGAGACAGACAGTTTCCAGAAAAACGAAGGTTCGGGATCTGGATCGAAGTGCCTGATCCGGATCGTTCATACAATTCACCAAACACCAACGTTCGGGATCCGGATTGAAATGCATATGTACTAACACCCTTCGGGATCCGGATTGGAATATCTGATCCGGATCCTGAACATGTCCCATGTCCAGTTTTTGATTTTTATGCAATTAAAAGTTCATCCAAGTGTTTCTACACTATAAGAAGTATTCGGATCACCAAAGATAATTAGTTAAACATACCTGATCCTTTTGAATTCTTCTTTCTTGAGATTGAGTTATATGATCCAACCTTCTTTACCTTCAATCTTCAAGACTTAACCGAATTCACGAAATACGCCAACTCAAATTCCGTAACAATCTCCCCCTTTGGCGGTTTCGTGACAAAACATAAATCCACTCAAGAAAATTCAAAAAGATATTTTTGTTGATATCACCATACAATAAAAATTTACAATGAGATCCAAATAAAGATAGATACATGAGATAAACTCCTAAAACAGACTCTAGACTTAGACATCTGTACTCTCTGCAAAAGAAATCATTCTTGACAAGAGAAATCGTTAGATACCTCAAGAATTTTATGTCATTCAAAAACCATACACAGAGATGAAGTTTATACTCATTTATACTTATCGTGACATTTATACATTCAGATATGTAATTAGATCATAATTAAAAACCAACATATCTTCTATGCAATCAAGATCCAAATGTCACAAAATTGTTAGTAAACATCAACTTGTTAGTTATATTACATGCCCAAATAGTTAATCGAATAGTTAGTCGAGGCATGCATTCAAACACAATACAAAACCAAAAGTTGAAGTTATACTTACCTTTCAAGTTGAGGTTATACTTACCTCCATAGTTTCAAGTTTCTCACAAACATTGTATCATTGTTTTATACTTCTCTCTCCCCCTTTTTGTCACAAACTTTAGCCAAAAGTGCCAAAATGGAGAGAATAGTTAACAGTTCAAGTACCAAAAGTGTGAGAACTAAAACTAAAAACTAAAACTTAAAACCTGCACAAAGAAAAGATTAAAAATCTGCACAAGAGAAAAAAAACTTTGAGAAATCCTTTAAGCACAAATCAATCATCTGATTCTGAGTCTTCAGAGCTCGTGCAGCCCATCTTAGAAAACATCTTCTTCACCATCTTGTTCATTGAGTTGACCTTCTTAGTTATGGTGATATGAGCTGCCGTGATGAGCTCAAGCTCATTAGAAATTCTCTTCTGTTCCTTCGAAATCTATTCCTGCTCAAAGGATAATCGTTGTTGTTCTTTGTAGATGGATGAGACTGACGCTTCATCCGCCGGTGCGGGTGCTGGTTGTGATGGTGATGCGGAAGTGCCTGTACTGTGTTTCGTTCCGCATGGAGGAACTGGAGTGACATGAGGCAACTTATGAAGGGACTTGACAATGGTGGACTCATCTATCATGCCCAAGCAGTGATGATAAGTTGTTGAACTAATATCAACCTGAAATTTCTTTAAGATTCTCATTATAATCAATGGAAATGGGATTCTTTCAGTGGGATGAGGATGCTCAACATATCTCGTCATTCTATTCCAAATAATGTATGGAATATTGATATTTAATCCCATTGCCTCTGACGGATGTCCTAAGAGATACAAAAATAGCATTCGATCCCATCTCAAGACTTTCGTCTGCATATTTGGAAGGATATTGTAACATGTGATGAAGTTTAGGAACCGGTACTCAAGACGAAGTTCTTTGGATTTGACAGATTTCTCCGTTGATTGAGTTCTCTCCAAACATATTCCCTTTATAACCTTTTGCCACATCGTGTTTGTCAAACTCGTTTCCTTCAAGTAATTAACTCCTGTCTTGCTGGCTTGCATTCCCAAAACCTCGCCAATCAATTGTGGAGTAATTTTAAACCTTGTGCCTTGGATATTCGTGTAAAACTCCATCGGACCGTTTTCATTTTCTCGAAGATGCCGTGCATTTGTATAGAAGGTCCTCATGTGATGCAGACAATATCCAAGCATTTCTGGGAATCGGCATACTTGAATAAGGTTTGCTTGTTCAATCAGAATACCAAACTTAGGGGAGTGGTCTCGTAGAGCCTCAATATTAACATGCCTCTCGCCAATGCATTCACGATTCTCAAACGCCCTTAGGCGATCCGCATTAACGAACACTTGTTCCTCACGAGGTGGAGAATCCGGAATTATTGGTTCGTTAATCTCGAAACCTCGTGCTCGTCGAAACCGTCGAGCCAGTCTTTTTCTTTTCATTGAAATAGATGATGTCATTGGTGCTTTACCTTTATCCATAGCAGTCTTTCCTTTTAGTGAGTCAGGGGTCTTTCGCATCGACTTGATAGGCATTGTTTCGTCGTCCATCAATTCGTCCCAATTCACCTCTTCATTTTCAGATTCAGTCTCTGAGTCTTCAATAAGAAGACATTCTCCCTTTTTCAAAGGTTTCTTTGCCCTCTTCAATTTATTAGTTGCTCTCGTGTGCACCATAGCAGTCAGAAGGAAAATGATCCAGGTGATCACCATTGCTACTAGCTTCTTGTGAAAAGAAATCCTGTGGGAAACACCTCAAGAACACGAAAAATTGTTAATTTTCAAAAATTTGAAAGATTGTACCCAAACAATCATTATCGTGTAGAGAGACTAAGAATCAAATTAGTTTTGCAAAAAGAATTTTAAAAATAGATCAATTGCATGATTTTCGAAAATTCCCATTATATGCCCTAAAACCGAAATTTTTGAAATCGAAGCCCAAAAATCCGTTTATCTTGAGAATATCTAGCATATAATCAAAACTAATCTAGCCAGAGTTCTTATTTCAAAAGAAATTTGATCAAAAACCATCCACAAACGAAATAGATACAAGAATTTCATCACGTTTTGAGGAAGAATATAAAAAAACTGTGAAAAACCGAGATTTTGATCAATAAAACTTACTTAGAGTCGAAGAACTTGAGTTTGAAAGCTTCCAAGATGGATGAAATCTAAAGAGAGAAGCTCTGGAGACTTTGGAACAAAAGATTGAAGTAAAAAGAAATCAAAACCCTTTTGTTCTATATAAAACCCTAGCCGCGATCCGGATCATTTCGTGAATCCGATCCGGATCGGCTACCCGTAGAAAAAATCTGCGTTCGGGATCCGAATCGGCAAATCCAATCCGGATCGTCTGCCCGCAGAAAGATATATGCGTTCGGGATCCGGATCGGCAGGTCCAATCCGGATCGGCTCCAACTTTTTCTTTAGAAAAATTTAGAAAAATTCCACTAAATCCAGAAAAAGTATGTAAGCACTTTTGTGTATCAACTTTAAATAAAAATTATCGTTTCATACAACAAGAAATAGATTATGCCAAATCTATCAAAAATATTCAAATAACGAAACGAAAATTTATAAAAGTTAAATCCCTTAAAGTTGAACAACTTCAATTACATCTAACTTGATCTTATGAGTAATGCCTTTATCAAATCATCAATTTGGTAAAGAAAATGAAATACCAAGATCAGTAGATGTCTGAAATCCCAAATATGATAGATAATATATCTAGACAATCTGTTGAAGAGAGTGGCTCTTTGAGCATCTTTCATTAAAAATTTCCACCTTATACCAACCTTGAAATTTTGACAGAGTCAAGTATTTCAACATGCATTTTACTTAATCAACCTTGAAAAACCTTGCTTGGTATACATGTGGTAGCTGCACACAGTACTCGGACGACCGAGGTGGTAGCTTTTTCCTCCATGTGGTAGTAGTTTTCACACTCCTCATTGGGATGTAACTCTTTCCACATCTTTTGAGCATAACACTTTTTCTTTGACTCCCCCTCAATTGGCTATCAATTATTTAAGATATAAAGTATTCAACCAAATATTGATCTCGATTTCATACTCGACTAAATAGTCAAATAAGATAAAAACTATACCAAGAGATCATTGAGAGAGAAATTGACTTTGATCAAAACAAAGATGATTTAATAGAAATAAATGATCATTGCATCAACTGAAATATTATGATATCTAAAGCATAATAAATTTCTAAACATATAAAAGGATGCAGTTAAAGTCAATAAAACTAATGCTCAATTAATGTTCTATGTCTAAGCATAGATAATGAACAAAAACACAAAAACAAAACCTAACCTAAGCAAGAGTTTCAAAAAGAGGTTATTTCAAGGAAAGCATTCCAATTGCTTTACGCAAATGAATAAAACGTTTTTGATCCAAAGGTTTTGTTAAAAGGTCAGCTAATTGATTTTCAGTTGAAATGTAGGAAATTTGAAGAATATTTGATTCAACTAGCTCTCTAAGAAAATGATATCTAAGTTCAATGTGTTTTGTTCTTGAGTGCAACACAGGGTTTTTGGAAATGTTAATAGCACTGGTGTTGTCACATAAAACAGTTACCGAAGTTGATGAAATCCGGAAGTCGCTCAACACGCTTTTCATCCAAATGAGTTGAGTTGAACAACTACCCGCTGAGATATATTCCGCTTCGGCAGTCGAGAGTGCAATGCAGTTTTGCTTTTTACTATGCCATGCAACAAGACAATGGCCAAGATAAAAACATGCACCACTCGTACTTTTCCGATCATCCACTGATCCTACCCAATCGACATCTGAATATCCTATAATGTCAAGACTTGTTCCCATAGGATACCAAATTCCGAAGTTTACAGTTCCTTTGACGTACCGGATGATCCGTTTCACCGCTTTCAGGTGATCCTCCTTTGGTGCTGACTGATATCTCGCGCAGATCCCAACACTAAAGGATATGTCTGGGCGACTAGCTGTGAGGTAAAGTAGACTACCAATCATACTTCGATAGAGTTTCTCGTCTGCACTATCACTAAGAGATTCACTTCCTAATCCCTTATTGCTAGTTCCCATAGGAGTAGGAAAATCTTTAGAATCTTCTAATCCGAATTTCTTTACCAACTCCTTTGCATACTTGGATTGACACAGATGGATGCCTTCACCATTTTGTTTCACTTGCAATCCAAGAAAGTATGTCAGTTCGCCCATCATGGACATCTCAAATTCGCTTTCCATGGTTTCTGCGAATTTAGAAGCATCATTATCCTTTGTTGCTCCAAATACAATGTCATCGACATAGATTTGTGCAACAATGAAGTTATCCTGATAATGCTTCACAAAGAGAGTCCGATCTGCTCCCCCTCGAGTATAGCCCTTCTCCAAAAGGTGCTTTGTCAACCTTTCGTACCACGCTCGCGGTGCTTGTTTTAAACCGTAAAGAGCCTTTTTCAAACGAAAAACATGGTTAGGTAGTTTACAGTCTACAAAACCTTTCGGTTGAGCCACATAAACTTCCTCATTTAAAAACCCATTTAAAAACGCGCTCTTAACGTCCATTTGAAAGAGTTTTATTTTAAAGTGACAAGCAATAGCGAATAAGATACGAATGGACTCGAGTCTAGCTACAGGGGCGAACGTTTCATCAAAGTCTATGCCTTCTATTTGAGAGTAGCCTTGAGCAACTAAACGTGATTTGTTCCTGATGATGGTACCATCCTCATTTTTCTTGTTCTTGAAAATCCATTTAGTACCAATCACATTGTGTTGCTTCGGAGGCGTCGTTAATTCCCAGACTTTGTTTCGTTCGAACTGATGGAGCTCTTCCTGCATTGCTTCAATCCAGTAGTCATCCTGAAGAGCTTCATCGACGTTCTTTGGTTCAATCATGGAAACATAGCAAGCGAATCCACAAACCAACTGTCTCCGAGTTTTGACTCCTTCTTGTGGGTCTCCAATGATGTTTGATTCAGGATGATCCTTGGAGATGCGTAACATTTGAGGTAATGGAGTACTCGGAGGTATATGAGATGATTCCTGCACATCAGATAAACTTGAAGAACCATTAGATGCATCATTAATATTGGAAGTATTATCATGAGAAGATGCATTTGCAGATGTATCATCATCAAGAGAGATATCAGGGGTAGATTTATCAGATGCAAAGTGGAAAGCTTCATCTACTTTAACATTTATAGATTCTACGATCGTCTTAGATTCCAAGTTAAATACCCGATATGCTCTACTATTTGTAGAATAACCCAAGAAAATCCCTTCGTCACTTCGAGAGTCAAACTTTCTAAGATTTTCGCGGTCACGTAAAATGTAACACCGACTCCCGAAGATACGAAAATATTTGATGTTTGGTTTTCTACAGAACCATAGTTCATATGGTGTATTTAACGTTCCCGGGCGCAAATAAACTCGATTAATAAGATAGACAGCGGTGTTCACAGCTTCAGCCCAAAAATATAACGGTAAGTTCCGGCTATGAAGCATAACACGTGCCATCTCTTGTACAACCCTGTTTTTGCGCTCGACTACACCATTCTGTTGAGGTGTATAGGGTGCTGAGAATTCATGTTTAATGCCATTGGAAGTGCAAAAATCAATGAATTTAGATTTTATGAATTCTCCACCTCTATCACTTCTAACACGAATGATCTTTTCATTCTTTTCAATCATAATACGAAGGCAAATCTCGTGAAAAGAATCAAAAGTATCAGCTTTCTCTTTTAAAAATGCTACCCATGAATACCTAGAGAAATCATCAACCAATAAGAAAATATACCATTTACCTCCCAAGGATGGTTGACGTGTCGGCCCCATAAGATCCATATGCAATAATTCTAAGGGCCGTTTGGTACCGACGTAGTTCAAGGATGAAAGAAGAATTCACCTTTGCGTACCCAAACCTTTCGAGTTTTGGTGTACGTCGGAAATGATTGTGAAGTTGATACCTTTGGTGAAAGCGTCTTGTTTGATCCATTGCTTTTCCTTGATGTCGTCGTCGTCTTGTTTGATGAACTACCAAGGCTCTTTTCCTTCGAATAATTTGCATTTGATTTCCGAGGAATCACCCTTTTGGTAGTCGTTGCAAGAAGTGCTTGAGTTGAGCGTTTGGCTCCCATCTTGCAATTCGTCCTTATGTGCCCTGCAATACCACAACGAAAACATACCTTAGTGCTTGACGATCCCGAGGAGGATGAAGTAGGCTTGTTGTCGTTGCTTGTCGTTAGTTCCGGTGTCGGAGGAGGAGATACCGACTGGGGCACAAAGACTGTCCCAACCGAACTAAAATTGTCTTCAGTTCGATTGTATCCGAGGCCGAATTTGTTTGTTTGAACAAGACCAAGAAGCTTATCCAACTTACTCCTTCCTGATGAAAATCGCTGTAAGTCATCCTTGAGTTGGAGAATGGTCTCTGTCATTTCCAATTTTTCCTGTCGGGCCTCGCCGTTGAGCTTCAAGAAGTAATTCGCTTTGTTCACCATATCTACATAATTCTTCTCGAATTGCTCATTGGACTCTTGAAGGGAAACATTTGCTTTTATCAGATTATCCCTTTCCACTTCAAAATCGGTCGAGAGAGAAGTTACCCTTTTTACTTCTTCTTCGAGATCCTGCAATCTCCCTCTCAACCCCTTGTTTTGCTTTGCCAGTTTCTTTGAATCCCTTAAAAGCTTATTGTAGGCAAGAGCAAAATCTTCACCTTCCGAATTATCCGATTCATCGTCCGTAGCACTTTTTTCAACGGTGGAGTTGGACAATGACTCTGATGAATTAGCCATTAAGCACATGAAGGGTGAAGATGTGGACGCGTGGAATGCCGTTGCGTTATCTTCTTCATCACTTGACGATGACCCATTTGACGATGAGGTGTCATCCCAAGTGACGGCTTGCATCGCCTTCTTCTTGGACGGATTCTTATTTGGACACTCCGTTGAGATATGGCCGTATCCTCGGCACTTGAAGCATTGGACTTGTCCTTCTGAGCTTTTCTTATCCTTTGAAAAGCTTTCTTGCTTTCTTGATTTTTGACTTGAAAAACCTTTGCCTTTCTTCCACTTTCCGGAGGATGAAGTTTTACTTGAATTACCCCTTCGAAAGTTTCGGCGAAAATTTCTTGTCAAGAGAGCAAGCTGCTTCTCAAAGTCCTCCATAGATAGGTTCTTGTCATCGCCTGAGGAGGATGAATCCGCGTCTTCTTCTTTTGTTGTTTTCAACGCTAAACCTGAAGACTTAGAAGAGGATGCTTTTCCAGAAGAATAGTTAGTAGGAAATGTCATTTCATAAGTTTGTAAAGAACCAACTAATTCTTCTACACGGATTTCGTCCGGGTGTTTAATAGTTTCAATGGCTGTAACCTTGGAACGAAATCTTTCAGGAAGAGTTCTTAATATTTTTCTTACAACTTTAAATTCTGGAATCTTCTCACGCAAGTTAGAACATGAGTTTACGATATCTTGCAATCGTGTGTAATAGTCTGTGAACGATTCATTTTCTGCCATGAAAATAGAGTCAAACTTGCTCGTAAGCATTTGCAGTTTCTGAATCTTCACAAGGTTAGTTCCCTCATGTGTAACTTGAAGAACATCCCAGATTTCTTTCGCAGTCTCACATGCCGAGACGCGAGAGAACTCAGTTTGAGACAAAGCATTAAATAGAGCATTAATCCCTTTGCCATTGTAAGAAGAAAAATCTATCTCTTCCTTGGTCCATTTCGACCTAGGTTTGATGGTGCGAACATCAGCAATAATTTCAGTTGGATTAGACCATCCTAATTCAATTGATTGCCACACCCGTTCGCCGATGAAAATTAAAAAGGCTTTCATCCGTACTTTCCAGTACGCATAATATGTTCCATCGAAGAACGGAGGTCTGTTGATGTTTCCACCTTCAACCATTGTTTACAACCCTATTCCCGCTCCGATACCACTTGTTGGGTTATGTATAATTGGATCTAAATAGGAAAAAAAATACCTAGAGGGGGGTGAATAGGTGTAAACAATAAACACTCAAAAATCTTTGCGATAAAAAACACAATGCGGAAAAATAAATAACACGCAGAGATTTTTACGTGGAAAACTCCAAATCGGAGTAAAAAACCACGGGACCGATAACACGGTGAAATCCACTAGAATTAAACACGTACAAGGTGATATACCGTACTCACAGACGACTCAACCTTTTCCATACGCTCTTAGTTGATCTTCTCCGCTCGCTCCGCAACGCTTCTCGAATCCACGATTTGCGTCCAACGCCGAATCCACGGCGTCCAACGTCGAGTCCACGACGTCTGACCGAATCCACGGTCTTCACCCAGTAGCACGTCTCGAATCCATGAACGTACCTCGCTCCGAATCCACGAGAGCGGTTGCACCTTGAATCCACAAGGCCACGCGAGTCCACGCGCCGATTTGGGATAAATCGTTGTTTTTGGGTGGTGATGATCCGCCGAATACTTAGATTAGAAATAGATCGGAAATACCATCTAAGTATTCATTGATTTGATTCTACTCAAAATATGAGTATGAAAACCTAGAATCAAATCAATCAATATAGATGAAGAAACATAAGATAAAAGCTAGTATTTCCTTTCTTCTCTATATGTAGATTTTAGGCCGTATTTTGGATTATATTTGATTATGACGGCTTTTCGGATTAGCCCTAGAAAAAGAATCATAGGGTCTATTTATAGGTTAGAAACCATTGGAAGAGGATAAGAATCAAAAACCAACCTTTTCTGGAATTTTTCAGGATGGCGATCCGGATCGAAGTTCGGCGATCCGGATTGCTGTAGCGAGACAGACAGTTTCCAGAAAAACGAAGGTTCGTGATCCGGATCGAAGTGCCTGATCCGTATCGTTCATACAATTCACCAAACACCAACGTTCGGGATCCGGATTGAAATGCATATGAACTAACACCCTTCGGGATCCGGATTGGAATATCTGATCCGGATCCTGAACATGTCCCATGTCCAGTTTTTGATTTTTATGCAATTAAAAGTTCATCCAAGTGTTTCTACACTATAAGAAGTATTCGGATCACCAAAGATAATTAGTTAAACATACCTGATCCTTTTGAATTCTTCTTTCTTGAGATTGAGTTATATGATCCAACCTTCTTTACCTTCAATCTTCAAGACTTAACCGAATTCACGAAATACGCCAACTCAAATTCCGTAACAAACCCCGCCTCCTGAGCCCGCCAACAGGAAGCTGCCACGTGTCCCTGCGCCGGGTTCATGCACCCGCGCGGGGAACTCCGTGGACCGCGCACCTAGCGCCAGCCAACCGGGTTCGACACGTGTCTCCCGCCCGAAACCCTACACCGCAGTTCAAAACCCTGCACCGCCGCACGAACTTCGTGGACCGCGCCCGCTGAACCGACCCTACCGCACGCCGCCACGTGTCCAAAGCGCTCCCGTGCACCGCGCGCTGCCCGCGCCCGCGCGCTGCCCGCGGCCGCTCCGCCGCCTGCCCTAGCCCGTCCGCCGCGCTCCGCCGCTGCCCGCCGCGCTCCTCCGCTGCCCGCCGGCAGCCGGAGTTACTGTTCCGGCGTGAACAGTAACCAGTTGCGCAAAATATCAAGTAGATAGTCCATTTTTACCGTTTTCGCGCGCTGAATCCGAATTTGATGTCTGTTTTGCCAAATTCTAACTCCAAAATTTGCCGAAGGCATCCGGAGAGGTGTTCTTTTGTCCAAACTTCGCGCTGAGCTCAATTTTAATATCCGTTTCGCGCGAAACACTTCTAAAGATCCGACGGAGTCAATCGATCACCCACGTGATCCATTTAAGCCCGAAGTCCGCCACTTGTGTCCAATTGTTGCACAAACGCCTCCAACACACAGTACAGGCCTCCAGAAGCCACCCAACGCACTGCAATAGCTCTGCGGAGATCCAGGTCATCACATCCTCCCCCTCTAAAAGAAAGTTTCGTCCTCGAAACTAAAATCATTCCTCAAGCCGGAACCTCAACCAAGTAGGGGGGTAAATATCCAATCATCCACCACTCAAGCTCCCAAGGCTGTCTAATACCTCTTCCAGAGACGCGATGCACTCCTCGGGTCTCTAACTAGAACAAAAATAAAGGCGGGCACTCCTGAAAACCGCACCACCTCAACCAAGTACAGCTGGGCTAACCGCTCGAGCTATCAAGTAGTCTGCATCGGTACAAGCATCCGCTCCTCCCAGGGCCCCCGATAATCCAACCACAAGTCCATCGGCACAAAGGCTTGATCCAAGTACCTCTATACTCCCGAGGTATCCAACATAAGTCCCCCAACTGAACACGTAGACTCTGATCTCAAGTCTTTAAACCGTCGGGATGTAGAAACAATTCCCCGGCTCTCCGGCATCAACACACAGCCATATGCAGTCGAGAAAACCAGATTGCAAATCAACCTTCAGGAAGACCCGGGACCCTTACAACCGGTAAATCAAATCCTCCATGCTCGACAAGGGTGCTAGCTCCAGATGGTCACTTCATCTAATTCCCGGGGATCCACACAAAGCCGAAGTGAACCAACCTTCCACAACTCGAATAGCACCGGCGCCCCCAAAGGCGACACACTTGGTCTGACAAAATTCCCAGAACATCGAATCCTGGAGTTGTGTTCTCAACTCTCAAACTAGTGACATGCTAGACAACTCCGATAGGAGAACAGCCAGGAACTCGCAACCAAAGGGGGTATCCCCGAGTCCCACGCCGCCATAGGTCCCTCAACCACACCAGCCAAAAGTCTACTCATCCACTGCGAAACATCCGCCTCGCACCCGAAGTCAAAACTATAGAGGCGAAGATAACCCTCAAGCAACTCAGGTACACCAACACCTCCGGGCCTGGCTCCCCAAGAAAACTGTCCTCGCAGCGTAATCAACCGCCGCGAAAGAAAACCGAACCAGCCAGCCCAACAAGTACCACAACTACATCCCGCAGCTGAGCCAAGACCATCAGGTCTACCGGCAAAATCCAGGACTCAAGCTGCACCGGGCAGGACCAACAACTCTCCTCTACGTGCTAAGCGCGATCGGGAAAATAAGCCTCCCGTGCGCGTGGTGACCATCCTGCCCCCTAACCCAAGCAATGAAGCAAAAGCACTACCCACCAAGAAGGGAATTCTCCCGTATCAAGAAGATACGAACCCAAAAGTCCGGAACAACTCAAACCTACCACCACACCGACCGCTGTAACATATGTGCTCCGACAGTCTCAGAAAATCCACTATCCTGGAAAAAGAGATTGGGAATGCCTCCTCCGACTAATCTGTCCTCCATCACCCGGCGCCAAGCGTCTCAATCAGAACTCGCCTCAGGCGGTAGATCCCAATCCAAAGGAACTACAATGCCACGCTCCATACCCGGCGCCTACTCCAATGAGGCGTCCCTAATCCGTATTGGAGGGACCCAATGAGTTAAAAGGTATCCTGGCGCAATCCACTCTCAAACACTCATATCCTATGCGCCCCGTCCCTCTACACATGGAGCGTGCAGTTCAGCAACTGCGTTAACTCTTGCCATAAAAGGCCTCCAAGTACTCTCTATCCCCCACCGAACAAGACCCTGCCTCCAAGGGCTCCATACTCAATCCCACGAATCGGAATGACTCATCCGCAAAAACTGGCTCACTCGATAGTCGCAATCCCACAGCTTACCCGCTGTCAACTATCCACCCTGCGTCGGTGCCCCAACACTAAACGTCGGCACGGAGGGGGCTACTCGCAACTCCGACAACTGTGCCACTGCTCCGACAACTGTGCCACTGCGCTGATCCGACAACTGTGTCATTGCTCCGTTGATCTGCCTCCAACACACCTACCCTTCGGGTCCGGAGCTCTCAGACTCCAATCTGGGTATCCGGCCCGAAACAACCGACTCAGACCCAACTGCCGCACCAAGGTGCACCCGGGTCAGGGCCCAACGTCGGGGAGACACCGCTCACCACGACAAAACCGCAAATCAGTACACCCCAAACACTCGACCCAATCTAGCGAAAGTCAAGGACATCCCTCTATTTTTGTAACTTTATGTTGTCTGCAGCCAACATAACTGTCCCACAAAAATAGGATATGTCGATCCCTCTTCACTCACAGGAAGAGTCAAACAAAGAAATCACCGACTTTCGCAAAATGTCGCGTCTCTCACGCACTAACATCCTAGGGTCCACCGAAAAGCCTAGGGTTTCCTAAGTCCCAACTGACCTATCCCTAAGCTCCGATACCACCTAATCTGTCACGCCCCTGGTGTAAACCGGAACCCGGGCCCGTCTACAGATCCGCCGTGCACACGGTATTTCCCACGTACACGAAGCGCCAAACCTGCTCAGATATAAGAGATAATAATAAAAGAGCAATAAAAATAGAGCTGAACTAAAACTAATACATCTCAGACAGAAGCTGGAAATAAAATACAATACATCTGTATAAATGATACATCTGTCTCTCCCAGCTCACCAAAATAAATACAACCTGCTGGCAAAAGCCAGTCCCAAATGTAAAAGTACAACCGTCTGAGGAAACATGGGTACATCAACAGTCCAGCTAACCCGCTCATCCTGCCTCGAGATCTATCTACTCAGCCGTCCTCTCTCCTCGACCCGCCGCTGAAAGCCCAGCAGCACCCGCAGAAGACACTGCAAAACAAGGGAGAAGAAAAAGAAGAAAGAAGAATGGGGGTGAGAACTACTAGTAAACCAGTAGCCTCCCCTAGTGGGTAAAACCTCAAACTCTGACACACCCACTAGGTCTACCAGAGGCAAAAAGAAAAGAAGAGTGGTAAGAAATGAAACTGCTGAAAAAGAGAAATCTACCACTACTATGCCTCTAAAATACAGTCCTAGACTGTAATAACCGTATACAACAATAACCAACCGACCCAGATGAACCCAATCTGTACCGCCCTCATCATCGGCCAAGTAAGCCGCGCCGATGTGATAGCAAAACTCCTGCTGCCGCCCTCATCATCGGGCAAATAAGCCGCGCCGATGTGATAGCAAAACTGTCCATAACTGTCTGTCCCCGGCCTCCGGAGGGGAACTCGAGGGGAGCGACTCACACGAGGAAAGCATCACCGGGCAATAACCGCGCCGGTGTGATAAGTATCAAAAGCAGGACTGGATCACAACTATAAAGCCACAGTGGAACACAACCCTACACTAAAAGAAAACTGATTCCCAATCAGATGCAAAAGTAACCATCCGGTCAATCGCCCAATATCCGCGATTGCCGCAATACCCCAAAATCCACGACCAGGTCTCACCACTGACCTCCGGTCAACCGCCCATTATCCGCGGTCGCCGGAATAACCTACAATCACAATCATGTCCCACATCCGACATCTGGTCAACCGCCTACTATCCGCGGTTGCCACAAAACCCTCTTTACTATCCGCGGTTGCCACAAAACCCTCTAGTCCATAATCATGCCCTATCACCGATGTCCTATAACCGACATCCGGTCAACCGCCCAATATCCGCGGTCGCCGCCAAAACCCATAATCCATAATACAAGCCCCGGCTACACTATCCCAAACCCCTGCTCAAACCCGAGCAACAAATACCACCTGACTAACGAAAGGAGAAAAGAAACAAACAAGATTTCTCCTAAGTCAAGTTCCAGCATGAAAGTGTAGCGATAAAAGATGGCCTATCTAGATGTCCATATTAGCATGCAAGTGTTCTCAAGGAAATATAATTTAAGTCATTGATCATTAACAGTATCCACCTATGCATGTCACCTACCCTAAAGTAGAACCACTAACAGGAAAATCATATAGTCCAAAATAAATATTCCATTCCACATGCAAGGTTAAACGCTATCAAAGCAACCCAACCCCCACACAGGCATGCATAAACCCAACCCCGATCATGATTAATCAAGATGTCCAAGTAAAGGGGATCACTCTAATATTCCTAGTGAGTATGCCAAAATAGAGGTAAGCAACAACCACCCACCTCGAGCGCCAAGTCCTGGTCCCAACAGTGAAGTCCACGCCCGGTCTAAGCAATCACCACAACACTCCACAAAGCACCCCAAAAGGACATACACAATTACTATACAATGCTCACACAAAATCTGTCCCAAACACAACAGTCCACAGTTTTACCTTTTTCACCTGCGAGATCTTCTCGAAAAATTCCACGAAAAATACTGTCAAGATCCTCGCGACGAACCGGTCGAAATGAGTACCTGCACGATCAAATCCGAGTTTCCTACGCTGAGATACAAATTCGACAAGGGAACCACCCCGAAATAAACCAATCACAAAATCTGAATCACAAGGTTCTGTCAACAGGAACTTGTCACCTTCGGGGAAAATTCAGAAAATTCTAAGAAAATTTGGAGATATTCCTCGTGATGTGTAGATGCAAAACGCCTTTTGAATCACCCCAATCCGATGCCTATGCGCGAAGATATCGCCGAAACACTATGGTGCTGTCCAAAACTCCGCCCACGAAAATGGGTCAAAAAAAAGCTCGGGAAACTCTAAGATAAACTCGAAAAGAGGGGGAGCTTAAAACACAAAGATCGAAGCCCTACCTGTCATGAGTCCAACGGCGCAAGAATCGCCTCAATCGGAGGTCGGAGTAAGCCGGGGGAGCCCTCGAACCAAAACGTGACGAAGAAGATCACAAACGAACGAGCGTCCCGCCGTGCCGTAAAAATGCAAACCTCGGGATGCGTGCCGTAGAAAAATCCTAGAATCTGCAGATGGATCCGGCTCTGGGAGAGAAAGAGATCTCGTGAAGGTTGCACAGAGAGATGAGGAGCAGGAAAAGAGTTCCAGGGTGAAGTTCGGGCTCTATTTATAGGCCCAAAATGACAAATCCAAAAATTCCGGATTTGTCCCAACATTCCGGCGCAAGACCACTTTCGGGCGCCCGAATGCCCCACGGGCCGGCCGGCGACGAGCGCCCGGAACGCCCGGGAAGCGCCACGTCACCCCGAACAGGCGACAGCGATTCCCGCCGCGAGCCGCCGCGTGGCCACTCCCGGTCAACGCCGAGGGTGGCGCCCGAGAATCAGCGGGCGCCACGTGGCCCGCACTAAGCTCCCCCGACCAACCCTGGCGCGCCGCCTGGCACGCCACCTGGCGACCCTGCCAGGCACGGTTCCCGAGGCCATCTCCCGCGCCTTGGTGAACCCCGCCTCCTGAGCCCGCCAACAGGAAGCTGCCACGTGTCCCTGCGCCGGGTTCATGCACCCGCGCGGGGAACTCCGTGGACCGCGCACCCAGCGCCAGCCAACCGGGTTCGACACGTGTCTCCCGCCCGAAACCCTGCACCGCAGTTCAAAACCCTGCACCGCCGCACGAACTCCGTGGACCGCGCCCACTGAACTGACTCTACCGCACGCCGCCACATGTCCAAAGCGCTCCCGTGCACCGCGCGCCTGCCCGCGCGCTGCCCGCGCCCGCTCCGCCGCCTGCCCGAGCCCGTCCGCCGCGCTCCGTCGTTGCCCGCCGGCAGCCGGAGTTACTGTTCCGGCGTGAACAGTAACCAGTTGCACAAAATATCAAGTAGATAGTCCATTTTTACCGTTTTCGCACGCTGAATCCGAATTTGATGTCTGTTTTGCCAAATTCTAACTCCAAAATTTGCCGAAGGCATCCGGAAAGGTGTTCTTTTATCCAAACTTCGCGCAGAGCTCAATTTTAATATCCGTTTCGCGCGAAACACTTCTAAAGATCCGACGGAGTCAATCGATCACCCACGTGATCCATTTAAGACCGAAGTCCGCCACTTGTGTCCAATTGTTGCACAAACGCCTCCAACACACAGTACAGGCCTCCATAAGCCACCCAACGCACTCCAACAGCTCTACGGAGATCCAGGTCATCACACTCAGGGACCAGAGGCTGTTTGCTAAGTTTAAGGAATGTGAGTTCTGATTTCGCGAAGTGGGCTTTTTGGGGCACACAGTTTCAGCAACGGGAATCGTAGAGAATATGAGCGGAAATACCCGACACACGATCAGGAACGGGCAGCAGTCGCCTTCGTTTTAAAGCTTTGGGAGACATCACCTTTTTCTTGGAGTTCATCGTAATGTGTCTTCGGATCGCTTGAGTCTTAAGTTTTATTCGTATAGAAGAATTTTCTTCTGCGGCAGAGGCATTGGTTGGAGTTGCTTCCCCGATAGGCGCCGTCCCTGGCGTCTCGCCGGATGTGGTCGACACCCTCGAAATCCTGAGTCAGTAGGCCTAGGCGCTCAGTGAGGGTTAGCATTTGCCCTGCTATGTCGCGTAGCTGGTTGCGGAGTAAGCGGTTGGCTGCGGCTACGGGATCCATCCTATCCATTGAGAATGGTTAGCACTCGGTGGCCGGATCCTGGCCGTTGTCTGCTGTGATACAAAGAAACCACGTTAACCCTAAGGTTATAACCCTAACACCCTGTCTTATGATTACACCTACATTACGTCCCCTTTTCCTCGTACTCTCACGTACTACGCACCTATACCTTGGTTATCTCATGTCTAATTTGCTTGTGGCACCCTACACTGTGGATGTGGATCACGTCTACTATGGTTATGGTTGTTTTCTCTGATACCATTTAATCTGTCATGCCCCCGGGGGTTTTTGAGTCTATCAAAGCGAAAAATCGCGTGTATATTTTTTTTTTCTTCTTAACAAGGTAATTTAAACCTCATCCCCGGTGCGTGCCAGACCGCCACATACACAAATTCTCCCTGCCCACGGACAGAGTCTCCTTTGTATATGCACGGCGTCTCATTTACAACAACATACATCAAACACCAACCATCAACCATACAATAGACCTACATTGTCAAGCGGAATATTAAAGCGGCATCAGTGTTTAGAAAGGGTAAAGCCAGCGGTTGCAAAACCCGTGCCCACACGGCACTTCGTTTTGAGAAAACATTTTCGAAATCATTTGGTTTATCATGAAAACGTGCCGCGTAAGAAAACATCACTAAAAGAATCGAAATATGAAAGTACACCTCATCCACAGCGCTAAGAAATACATGTCCACGAATGATACGACCCACAAGCAAATTAACTAATTAAAGCATAAGAGAAATGAGATAATAAACCAAGTGTCTGACTACGGTCCTCGCGACGCAGTCTCACCGCCCTCTCGGCTAACGCACCTCGTAACACCTGTCACGGAGTGGGTAATGTCAGTGACAAACAAAGTAGATGTCTAAGATCAATAAGGAATAAGAAGCAAACCGAATACACTGGAACCTTTCGCTAAAACCATGCACATATTAAGCTGGGCCCCAACCCCAGATTTATCAATTAAGTTGGGCACCAACCCCAGAGTATTTGTCGGAGAGACTAAAGTCTCCCCTCGTGCGCAAACACCTTTTTGATGCATTTAACCCCTTCACGGTGCTGGTGTGCTATTCCCAGCGAGCGCGAAGAGGTCCTCACGGCTCCCACCCCTTTGTGAGGAACATGGGTCATAAGAGACCACTTCTCCGGAAAAGTACACCCATGCGGAGGCCAATCCGCCTGTGTACGTGCAGCATCCGAAAACGGATTTGCCGAGATCGGCGTGTAGTGAGCACCGCGACCGTAGCCACTTCAATTGTTAGATAAAACACAATTATGCGAAAGGTTAAACTGTCCATCTACTTTGTTAGATAATTTAAGAGCATTTTAATGACGATAGATGCACTTACTGCACTTGTTGCACTTATCGCAACCGTACCCACCTATTTGAAGAGAAATCGGAACACCTGAATCCTTCGCGCACCCCCGCTGCGCACTTGGACCTAAAGAAAGTCCGCAAGGATAACTATAGTCAAAAACGTGTACTAACATCCGAAAACAAAAGACCCAATTTACTCTTTTCGACGGAAAAGTCCAACACCGTCCGAGTTGACGAAACGGAAATCCCGCGCCGCCGTCGTCGTCCGCCGGAGCCCCGCGCGGTTCGGAACCGCGCGGCGCGTCTCCGCGGCGACGCCCACGCGGCGCGGTGCCTCGCGCGGGTGTTGCCCGTGCGGCGGCCGCGCGGTGCCCGCGCGGGTGTTGCCCGTGCGGCGGCCGCGCGGTGCCCGCGCGGGTGCGGTCCCGCACGGCGCCCGCGCGGTTGCGGGTCCGCGCGGGTGCCTCCCGCGCGGCAGCCGCGCGGCGCCCACGTGGTGCCCGCACGGTTGCGGGTCCGCGCGGGTGTCGCCCGCGCGGCAGCCGCGCGGCGCCCGCGCGGTGCCCGCACGGTTGCGGGTCCGCGCGGGTGCCGCCCGCGCGGTTGCGGGTCCGCGCGGCAGCCGCGCGGCGCTCGCGCGGTTGCGGGTCCGCGCGGCAGCTGCGCGGCGCCCATGCGCTGCCCGCGCGGTTGCGGGTCCGCATGGGTGCCGTCCGTGACTCTCCTCCGCGCGATGCCCTAGCGGCACCGTGCGCCTCCGCCGTCCGTTCCGTGCCCTAGCATGATGACGACGACGGCGACGGTAACGGATACGACGGAGAAACCAAGAACTCAAACAAAAGAGACGACGGAAAAATCCCAAATAAATTATAACAATTATTTTACTAACGGAAGATCGACGGGAAGGTTGTCCGGTCGCGTTCTTGCCTTCGGTTCGGTGTCCGGGAAGATCGGGCTCCTTCTCTTTCTCCTTTCCCTTTCTTCCGGCTAGGGTTCCGTCTTTTCTTTTCTTTTTCTCTTCTCACCGATTAGGGTTTTTATTTCTTTTTTTTCTTTTCTTTCCGATAATCGGGATCCCTTATATAGCTCGTATAAAATCTTTAATTAATTCCCTTTTTAATTAGTACGTAAGAGAATTTTATTTTCCCTCATGGATAATTAATTAACTAATTAATTATCCCCTACGAGATAACCCACCTTATCTCTAACGGGTGCAAGATATTTTGCACGGATTCCGATGCATGACTTAATCACCGTATCACTAGGAATTCCGTTCCGGGAGATCCCGATATCGGATTTCAGATCCGATCGCACCGTCGGCTTTCTTTTTCCGCGCTCTATCGCAGAAAAATACCAGCACCTCACAATGGCCAACTTTTAAGAATTGAATAATTTTATTTCACTTAAAGGCTTAAATGACTATATGTAAGTCAAAAATACCCCGAAAGGCCGGATCACTACACCATAACTCCGGAAACCAAGACAATGGAAGAGTCTCCACAACGACCCACAGTCGCCATAACTATAAAGATAATAAAATACAAACCTTTACCGGAGTTAACAATATTCCACATGTCGAACTTTACTCTTACCAATCATCCTCACTTCCGACTCCTGGATTGTCGAACGAGGAACCCACCTTCCCAATTCTGAAAGGTCACGTCGATCACCGTCCCCCAACGCTAGTGTGCCCCGAACAACCCTACCGTTGTTCGGGGAGGGCGAACTGCCCGCCCGGTCTTCTACCGCGACAGCGGTAAATCCGGAGGTCCACAACACCCACCAAACCCCTTAACAAAATAACATAGCAACAACGAAACTGCGCATAAAGAGATTCTAAGGGGTACCCACCTGGAACGCGAAGAAGAAGGTGCACGGAAATTCTAGTTAAAACCCTCCCACCTTGCGCCCGAAAACTAAAGTAAGAATTAAAGTTAAAAACGTCGCCGCGGTCAAAAATACTCAAAAACGGGGCGAAACGGGCCAAAAACGGAGCTTCCGGACTCTTTGGCTGCAGGCTGGTGCACGGGTCCAGGCGTGGACCGGGTCCACGACAGAAAGCGGCGGCGGCTCAGACCGGGAGCACCGCATGGTGAGCCGCTGGAGCACGGCCCAGCATCGTGGACCGGGCTCACGGCCACAGCGACGGCGGTCGCAGACCGGGCGCACCCCTCAGCAGGGTGAGCCGTTGCGGCTTGGGCTGGGCCGCGCACGGGAGAAAAGCGCGGACCGCGTCCACCCGCGCGGCCGCGGTGGCGAACGCCGGGTGCACGCCTGGTGCGTGCACCGCGCATGCGGGCGGGGCTGGCGCACGCGCCCGTACGCCGGGTCCGCGCCCGCGGGTCGCGGGGGCGTGCGACGGGCGCACGCCTGGCCAGGTGGACCACGCGGTGGATCTGCCGTACGGGATTGAACAGTGAACCCTATCTTGACCCCCGCGGCTCCGGTGATGATCCCGCGAACACGGCAACGGCGGCGGCGGCCTCCCGTTCAACAACCCGTGTCGCCGCGACATCGACAAGAGACCCCCAAAACGAAAAACCGGAAAATATGAACCACTCACCTTGATTCGTTGGAGAAGGAGTAAGAAAAATAATCGTCCCCTCCTCGCCTCCTTACTCGATCAAAACCGCCGAAAGGGAGCCGTTCTCCTTCCCTCTCCGTGTCTCTCCGCCTGGATTCCCTACGCCGCCTTCTTGTTAGGAGAGAAAAAGTGGATTAGGGTTTTCCGCTCCCACTCAGAAAGACCTAACGCACGACCAAAGAGAAGTGGGAAAGAACCCAAAATCCCCAACTCAAGAATAAAATCGATAGGGTGCGGACCAGTGGTCCAATTTACCTCGAAAAGCGTGCCGATCGTCCGCACGCCTTCTGATGCACCCGGAACAGCTAGCAACTTTCCAAAATTTATTCTGGGAGATCCCGGGGTCGGAATTCGAATCCGATCGCGCTACCGATCTCCATTTCGCGAGCTCTAACACCTAAAAATACCCGCGAGCCCCGACGGTCTGCCCAGAAATTTTCGAATTTCAACCCCCCCTAACAACTTAAAAGATTCAACTAGGACCGAAAACGGAAAGCCGGAGGGTCGAGGTACTACAAAATAAATAAAATAATCCAGTGACATAAAAAGATGAAAAGTCCGTTCGTAGAAGAATCCCGTCCGATCACCTCGAAAAGCGTGCCGGCCACTTAGCACGGATTCCGATGCACCACTCAAAGGCAAACGCTTTGACCCCCATTCCGGGAGATCCGTACATCGGAATCCGAATCCGCTTGCTTTGCCGTCCTCCGGTTTCTTAGCTCCATCGCAGAAAAATACTCGCGGTCCAGGCCAGTCCATTGCAGAAAACACAGTGAAAAGTTTTCCTAACAATTCCGTCATAAAAAGGAGGTATACAAAGGCATTGGAACGACAGGACTCTACATCACTCACTACTAAAAAAAAAGTTTCGTCCTCGAAACTTAACCCTGGTCCGCAACGAATAAATCTGGGTAGCACTCCCTCATCTTTGACTCCAGTTCCCAAGTTGCTTCACGTTCTTCCTGGTTGCTCCTCAGCTCCTTCACATAGGGGATCGTCCGGTTGCGCAATCCTTTTTGTCCTCTCGTGCTAAGATCCGCACCGGTGTTCCGTCGAAGCTCAGGTCCTCTCTAGGCTCAAAAGTAGTGACCATCCACCACCCAAATCACGTACGCAGGCTCGGAGCACATCTTCGAGGGCCGGGTTCTCTTGCTCGGACTGTCCATCGGTCTGGGGGTGCAATGCCGTGCTGAAGTGTGGTTTAGTCCCTAGGGCTCGTTGTAGACTTTGCCAACGGTTCGACACCAGCCGAGTGTCTCTAGTCCACATCGTACGGATGGGTGAGAAAAGAGTCGACTTCGTCAGTCGATCCACTGTGACTCAAACTGCCTCGTGCCCTTTGATGCGATGCAGACAACCTGTGACGAATTCCATGCTGATTCACTCCCATTTCCACTCTGGTACAGGTAGAGATTGTAGTTTTCCCCGCTGGCGCTGGTGTTCGAACTCTACTCGTTAACCATCAAAATAGCGAGCAGCGAACTGTGTTACATCCCCCTTTGGTTAGTTCACAAAACAAAAGAATTCTGCTCGAGGTCCTCGTACATCTTCGTGTCACTTGGATGCGCCGCACAGGGAGCGCAGTGCGCCTCTGACAGTATCTCTTTCTTCAACTCTGGCAGCTCGGGCACGCAATTCCGCCCTCGAAACGTACTGTGTCGTTCGCACTCGCCGAAAAGTCGCTCGCGTGGTCCGGGGGGTCTTGTCTCGAATAGGTTGTATCTGTGCGCCTGTCTTCTGACCTTCCAGGATTTCTCTAATAGGGTTGGCTCGACCATCAAGGACAAGAGTCGCGCGACCGTACCGATCCTGCTTAGTAATCGCGCTCATCGGTTCCTCCTCGATTTGACCCTTTCCGCTCCAGACATCCGCTACTACACTTGCTTTCCGGGGTGATACTGAATGGACAAGTCGAGTCCTTCAACAACTCCAACCAACGCCTCCGCCGCAAAACAACTCTTCCTATGTGAACCAAACCTAAGGCTCAGGCGATCCGAAAACACATCACGATGAACTCCAAGAGGTGGTATCTCCCGAGCTTTAGAACGATGATGACTGCTGCCAGTCCCGAATCGTGTGTCCGGCAGTTCCGCTCACATTCCCTGCGATTCCCGTTGCTGACACAATGTGCCCCCAAAAAGCTCACTTTGCGAAGTCAGAACTCACATTTCTTAGACTTAGCAAATAGCTTCTGGTCCCTGAGATTTCGAAGGGATATCCGCAAGTGCTCCTCGCAGTTGGTTGAAGAGGTCATCGATCCTGGGCTTGTTCTTCACTGTAGCCTTGTTCATCTCCCTGTAGTCGATGTGCCGACGTAAGCTTTCGTCCTTCTTTCGCGCGAAGAGAACGGGTGCGCCCCCAAGGCGACACCCTCGGCCTGATGAACTCCTTGTCTAGAATGTCTCCTAGTTGCGCCTTGAGTTCCCTCAGTTCCACGAAAGCCATTCAGTAAGGCGCCTATGTGATGGGTTGTGTGCTTGGTAGAAGCTCGAAGGGGAGGACGACCCCTCGCTCGGGGGTATCCCCGGCAGTTCAGTCGGGAAGACATTGGAAGTCATCCTTACCACCGGGGTGTCTCGGAGGGATGCAGAGGGTCGGGTCGCTAGGCCCACAGAAACCAGGTAGCTACACCCCCGCCTGATGCCTCATAAACCAAACCATGCCCGGCACCACGTCGCATTCCTGTTTCCCGACTTGGAGTTCCCCGTAACAACGCCACCGGTCCGCAGACCACCTCTGCCGGCGCAGAGCAGTCAGCAACAAAAGTCTCGCGATGCGTCGAGGTACCCCAGTCATACCGCCCAACCCGCACCGAAGAGCCCCTAAAAGTCCCACACGACTAACCCGACAACAAGGGAAAGACCACGCTAACACCCTCACGAGGCTCCAAGAGGTGCCAGCCAAACAGGCTGGGTTACTAACTACCAGAAACCTCCCCTGAGAGCATCGAACTCACCCGTCACCAACACGGACCGCGCCCACCCGTCACCAACACAGGCCACCTCCACCCGTCACCAACACGAGTCACACGCTCGGAGCATATCCACCGTCCCAGATTACCCACTCCGACGGTCCGTCCGACCGGGCGACGGTCAAAACTAAAGTTAGGCTTCAGCTCTAAGGCCTACCACACAGAAAGGGCTGCGTACCAGGCATCCTAGCCGAAAGTTACCAGTGCCAAAGCTCCAAGCAGCCGACAAATCCCCATGACCCACACCTGCCTCACATGATCTACGACCCGAAATGCTCGTAACTAGGCCTCATGATTATGCCTTGGTCACGGGAAGCTGACGACAAAACTCACAAGGTCGGGTCCTACCTCCGTCCTGGCACCGACGGGGTGCGACACTCTGATAAACCACTAGCGCTCGGTCCCAACCCGTTGCCCCTCCAAGCACCGGGCATCGAATCGAGTGGTAAAAGTCCAAACCAAACAGCGACACCCCCACTAGGGAACTTCTAAGCTCAAAGCCCACTAAAACAGCGGCCTCCAGGTACAATCGACTATCCATCCAAAACCTATCGGGTCGAAAAGAAAACATGCAACGAACCAGCGAGACAGACCTGTCCAAAAAGGTTGCATAGGTTTTCCAAGCGCACTCGAGGGAACACGCGCTCACCCACCCGTAGGACAACCTAACCGTCCCTCTTGTGCGGAACACAGGAACTCGACCCGGAGCTACCGGGCATCACCCAGCGTCAAAAGCTAAACCCCCCCAAAAAAAAGTCGGCACTTACGCGCACTTGTGCAAAGCGAGACACGACCTCTCTAACCAAAATCGAGCCCAAACGAACAAGATTTACTAGCCTTGGGGGTCTCCTTTTTCAATCCAAAGGAGAACCCAAAGACCCCCATCACGTCGATCTCTACAACCATCGCAGTGTCTACGGTAAAAAGCCGAACTATGGGTAACAACCGCAAGGGGAAGAGTCCTCGTTCCCACCCCTACCTTATCCAAGATGCAAAACGAATCGGCCGACTAGCCGCCGTAGCCTAACACCCGAAGACCCAGAAGGTACAAATTAGACAAAAGGTGTCACGCCCCGGGGGTTTTTAGGTAAAGATAAGCGGAAATGTGCGTGTATAAATTTTTTTCCTTAATAAATAAGCATCAGCCTCGTCCCCAGTGCGTGCCAGACCGCCACATACACAAATTCACCCTGCCCACGGACAGAGTCTCCTTTGTATATGCACGGCGTCTCATTTACAACATCAACATACAATCTTTAACCACACAGTCACAGTCAACAAGTACGAGAGTGTAAAGACATTTAATCACATTAAGAGGAACCTACAAGTTTGCAAACGGTGTCCACTCGACACCCATTCATTTAAAAACGTCTACTCATTCACAGTAAGGCGGCTACATCGTTTCGGAAAGGATAAATCCACAGGTTTTCAAAGCAGTGCCCACACGACACTTGGTTTTGGAAAATATTTTCGAAACCCCTTTTTGTTCGGTATAAAACATGCCGCTTATAAATCATTAAGGAACATTATAAAAACCACATCACAAAACCGTCTCTCAATCCAACATCCACAACATTCCACAATCAAGCAATTGAGAACTTAAACTTAGATAACAAGGGGAAGAGATAACCCAAGCAAGAATAATGGAATAAACCTCATCCAGCTAATGTTCTTTAATCGCTGCCTCACCGTCGTCCCGACTACTACACCTAGTCAAACCTGTCACGGAGTGGGTAAAGTCAGTGACAAACAAAGTAGATGTCTTAACGATTAACATAGATTCAAGAACAAACCGAAATACACCAGAACCTTTCGCTAAAACCCTGTCACCAAATAAGCTGGGCACCAACCCCAGAGTACCTGTCGGAGAGACGGAAGTCCCACCTCGTGCACAACCCCATTGATGCTTTTAACCCCTTCACGGAGCTAGTGCGGCCACCTTAGCTGTCGTGAAGAGGTCCTCACGGCTCCCACCCCTTTGTGAGGCACACGGGTCAAAAGAGACCACTTCTCCGAAAAAGTACACCCATGCGGAGGCCAATCCGCCTGTGTACGTGCAGCATCCCACCCCAATATTTGCCGGTGTCGGCGTGTATTGAGCACCGCGACCGCAGTCGCTACAATTATCATGTTAGAATGAAAAGAAACATTTAAGCGAAAGATTTAACATTCCATCTACTTTGTTAGACAATTTAACGAGCCTTTTTATGATGATAGATGCACTTACTGCACTTGTTGCACTTATAGCAAGGGTACCCACCTAGTTGAAGATATACGACCGCGCCCGCGACCCTCCTAAGCAAATCAGGACTCCTCGCTGCCTACTAAAATATCCAAGAGCACAAATTAACACCTTACCCTAATCAGGAAAAATCAGTGGTCCCCACCCACTGTAACAATAAACCCACAAAACCGAAACCACTGCACCTAGAGGACCGGGACGTAAATAAAAAACCCAACAAATCAAAACTGTCGAGTAAATCCGAAAACTTAGATCAAACCGGGTCCCCGACGATAAAACTGATGGTTAACAGCAACCGGACCGCGACTATATCATCGCGGACTCCGTCGGAACCCAAAGATCGCTAACGGAAAACCAACAAAACCCAATCCCCAACCGGTAGGCCACTCGGGACGTCAATGGTTAAATCAAAAAGGCCCCGACGGCAAAAACGATGAGAAAAGGGACCCGACGGAGCTATCGAACTTTGGGCTGTCGGGTGGTCGGCGAAATCGGCACCCAACAAAATAAAATAGTGACCAAGAAGATCCCAAGTGGCCATGCCAAGAAAACCGCGGAGATTGTGATCCCAACGGCGAAAACGGCGCTCAAAACGGTGGAAAAACGGACCCAAACGGAGCTATCGAACTTTGGGCTGTCGGGTGGTGCACAGGAGCATCCGTGGACCAGGTTCACGGCGTCAGGCGGCGGCGGCATGCGCCGGGTGCACGCGGGAAACGTGCACCGCGCATCTCGGGCCGGGCCGGTGCACGACCCGAGCGTGCACCGGGTCCTTGCTCTTCGGCCGCAAGCGCGCGCGCCGGGTGCACTCCTAGGGCGTGCACCGCGCACACTGTGCAGCCCGGCGCAAGGTTTCGTGCACCGGGTCTGCGCTTTTGGGACAGCGGGGCGTGCACCGGGTGCACGCCCGGGGTCCGTGGACCGCCGCCGTACGGACAGCACAGTAAACCCTAACTTTTCGCGTTCTCTCTCCGTTTTCGCTCCCGTTTCGCGATTTCTTCTCCGTTTTCGCTCCCGTGCGACCCCGGCGAAGATCCCGCGGACATGGTAACGGCAACGGCGGCCTCCCATTTAAAAACGGCGGCGGCGGCCTCCCGTTAACCCACTATGTTCCGACGAAACATCCCCAAAAATTCTCGAATAAATACACGATAATTCTAATGACTAAACCAACGATCGACGAACAACCAAAACGTCGATCGGAAGCCCGATAAAAAGAAACCGATTAAAAACCATCGATCACCCTCGATCAAGAACGAGAATAAAACATGGATCAAAACCCGACGAAAATCCGCGATCGATGTACCAATTAAAACGACCTTACAAGAACACGGAAAACCCCCGATTAATTTGACAACGAAACGATGATCACTAACCTTAATTTATCGGAATTAAAGAACCGATCTTGGTCCTCGCGGCGTTGGAGATCCGGATCCGCTCCCCGTCGACGATCTCGTTCTCCGGTCTCCGGACGTCAATTGGGGCGATCGGGTTCCTCGGCTTTCTCCTTCTTTCCTTCTTTTCTCCTCCGGTTAGGGTTTCCTTTTTCTTTTCTCTCTTTTCCAACTAGGGTTTCGTTGGGTTTTCGGTACGCACGAAAAAGGAGGATTTGAGAAGGCGGTATTTTAAATTAGGGTTTTTTCCGCTTTCCGGTGACCGGGGTTTAAATATCCTCTTATTAATTTAATTTCCCCTTTTATTTTATTCTTTTATTTCCCTTTTATTATTCGTACGTAAAAAGGAAAAGTCCCGAATATTCGGATATTTATCTTCTAACAATAAATATCTAATCCCACGAGATAAACCCCACCATTTTAAATCCTAGTCACCGATTAATTAATTTCCTAATTAATGAATATAGGGAATAAATTCCCAGATTTAATTTCGCGTCATTGATTAATTAATTCCTTAATTAATTAATCACACGGAATATCCAAAATTCCTCAAAAAGCGTGCCGGATATTTTACACGAATTTCGATGCACGCTTTAAGTCACTGCGATCTTAGAAACCCCATTCCGGGAGATCCGTACATCGGATTTTGGATCCGATTGCACTGCCGTTCATCGTTTTTCGAGCTCTATCACCGAGAAATATCCGCACCGCGTGTTAGTCAACTCTAAAGAGCACGATATTTTAATTTCCTCTAACTCACACTCTATTAGCAGGAGGGTAAAATATCACTAGAAAAGTCGTGTCATTACAAAAGGCTAGCCAGTTACTGACGACCGACCAAACGGCCGACACACTAACAAACGCCGGTGGGTTACACTACCACCCGCCACCGTTACTAATGATGACCAGAACGTCGGCGGAGGAAAAGGGGTTCGGGAAAACGAGAGCCGGCGCAACGATCTGCGGTATTAACAGCTGCAGCAAGTGCACGAACACCGTCAGCAGACCCACCGTGTCCTGTGCTGGTTGCCTAATCCATTAATTCATAGCAACCATCAAGACCGGTGGCTGCCGGCCTCGACCCCAACCTCCAAATTAACCCGACTACACTAGCGCAACACCCGAGCTAAATCGAAAAACCAAACTTGACAATCCCGCCCTCTCGCATCTCTACGCATCTATACCCTGATCATTTCATTGGTTAGTAGCTAGTGATGATGTACCCCGTGGATGTTGGACAGCGTCTACTGTGGTTAAAGTTGTTTTTCTCTGATACCATCTTAATCTGTCACGCCCCGGGGGTTTTTACGCGAGGAAGGGTAGCCACCGATGATCCCAAAATTTTTCATATATATATTTTTTTGAAACCAATCTCCCCCGGTGCGTGCCCAGACCCGCCGCATATACAAATTCACTCTGCAAACGGGCAGAGTCTCCTTTGTATATGCACGACGTCCTGATTACAAAGTTCACATAAACATGCCTTTAACCACACTAGACCGATTGCCAATCACATACAACCATTCTCAACAACATACAATCAATTTCCACAAGTAATAAAGAGGCCGACTATTTTCGAAAGGATAAAACCACAGGGTTTTGAAAGCGATGCCCACTCGACATCAGGTTTTAATAAAACTATTTTCGAAACCACATAAATCCACAGAATTTGAAAGCGGTGCCCACACGACACCCATATTTTTAAAACAGTTTTCACAACAGTTTCCTTGTTCCTCGTTTGTAGTTTGAAAGCGGCCAAGCCAAGAAGTAAGAACAAAACACCCATCGAAAAGAGTTATCGAATAGCCCAACATCCACATCGATCCCACGGGGGTATCGCGATCCACAACTAGCTACAATGCGTAATGAAATGAACAAAGGAGGTAAAGAAAACAGTATCTGTAGCCTCTAAGAGCCAGAAGATCGTTCACGCGGCCTCACCAACGCCCTAGCACTCGCCCCTGGACGAACCTGTCACGGAGTGGGAAGTCAGTGACCAGAAATAATAATAATAGCGATAAGGGCTAAAGTAAGGCAAACCACGGTAAAAAACCAGAGCAACCACCCTCCTCAACGTGCAACCAACAGTGAAGAACCCTGTACAAACCAAACCGGGCACCTCCCCCGGCAACAACACCGAGCACCTGCCTCGGAAACCCCTGGTGAGCACCTGCCTCGGCATCACCGCTCACACCCCCCACCCATGGGGGCCCCCATTACGTCACCATCACGTGGGGTACACGGGTCAACGTACCACTTTTTCAGAAAAGCACACCCTCGCGGTGGCCAAACCGCCGGTGTGCATGTAGCAATCTCGAGCCTCGACCGAGCACCAACCTTGGCCCACCAGACCGACCACCAACCTCGGTAAACCAGACCGAGCACCTGCCTCGGCCATCTCCCAGAACATGATGTATCGTTGAGCACAGCGACCCTTAGTCGCCATAAACGTAGTGATAATAAAACATAAGCATAAATGGGGGTTAGCAAATGTAAACATGCACTTACTAAGATCCTACACCTTTTCCCATAACTCTGGAAACCAAGACAATGGAAGAGCCTCCACAATGGAAGAGTCTCCACTCCGGGCAGCGGCAGCAAGGAGGGGCCCCGCGCGGGTGCAGGCCCGCACGGCGGCGGCGGCGCCCCGGGTGGCACCAAGCCACGCGGGCGGCGACGGCAACGCCCCGCGTGGCACAAAGCCACACGGGTAGCGGCGGCGCAGCAGCGACGGCACGGCAGCAAGGAGACGCCCCGCGGGGGTGCAGGCCCGCGCGGGCAGTGGCGGCGCCCTGCGTGGCACCAAGCCACGCGGGTGGCGACGGCAACGCCCCGCGTGGCACAAAGCCACGCGGGCAGCGGCGGCGCGGCAGCAAGGTGGCGCCCCGCGCGGGTGCAGGCCCGCACAGGCAGCGGCGGCGCCCCGCATGGCACCAAGCTACGCGGGCTGCGACGGCAACGCCCCGCGTGGCACCAAGCCACGCCGGCGGCGACGGCAACGCCCCGCGTGGCACAAAGCCACGCGGGCAGCGGCGGCGCGGCAGCAAGGAGGTGCCCCGCGCGGGTGCAGGCCCATGCGGCGGCGGCGCGGCAGCAAGGAGGCGCCCCGCGCGGGTGCAGGCCCGCGCGGCGGCAGCGGCGCCCCGCGTGGCACCAAGCCATGCGGGCGGTGACAGCAACGCCCCGCGTGGCACAAAGCCACGCAGGCAGCGGCGGCGCGGCAGCAAGGAGGCGCCCCGCGCGGGTGCAGGCCCGCGCGGCGGCGGCGGCGGCCCCCCGCGTGGCACCAAGCTACGCGGGCGGCGACGGCAACGCCCCGCGTGGTACAAAACCACGCGGGCAGCGGCGGCGCGGCAGCAAGGAGGCTCCCCGCGCGGGTACAGGCCCGCGCGGGCAGCGGCGGCGCGGCAGCAAGACGGCGCCCCACGCGGGTGCCGGCCCGCACGAGCATCGGCGGCCCGGCAGCAAGGCGGCAGCCCCATCTCCCTTCTACAACGTGACAAGAAGAAGGAAAAAGAAGAAAGGAAAGGAAGTAAACAGGAAGGAAAAGGGAAGAGAAGGGAACACGAAGGCTCACCTCGAGGTTCCCGCGGAAGAATCCGATCCCGTATCGTCTTCTGCCTCCGGTACGCACCAAGCGAGGAGACGAGGTTCCCCCTTCCCTTCTCTCAGACGGCTAGGTTAAACGCCTTTCCCCTTGGGGAGTCAAAATACGTCGCATTTAAATACTCCCAAGGAAAAGAAACCCTAACCCTCCTCGAAACCCTAACCTCGTGCATATCGTACCGGGTGAGGGTTAGTTTGGTCACGGTAGGAACCCCTTATTCGAATTTTCAAATTTCGAAAGTCCTCTCTCACCGTTCACGTTCCCGAAAGAAAAGAAAAAGAGAAAGAAAAGGTTACTGCAAAAAGGGGGCGATGTAAATAAAATATCCTCCAAACCCTAGACCCAGATTTGACCCAGACTTCCTCAAAAATCGTGCAGATTACAGTGCGCGAATCTCGGTGCACTTCACGGTCACCGAGAGCTTCAAACCCCCATTCCGGGAGATCTGTAACTCCGATTTCAGATCCGATCGCACCGCCGATCCTCTTTTTTTGAGCTCTAACACCGAAAAGAATTAACGTGCACCAAAACACAACCCACTAAAAGTCGATAAAAAGGGCACCTACAACTAACATTAAACGACAAGGATCACCAACGACACTAGAAAAGACAGGATACTACACCGGCCGCACGCGGGCTTGCCCCGCGCGATGCCTGCAGCACGGCGCGGGCGCCTGCCCCGCGCGGCGCTGCAGATGGCGCCACCTACAGTACAACGCGGGCTACAGCCCCGCTCGGTGCTGCGGGCGGCCCGGCCACGCGGGCTTGCCCCGCGCGGCACCGCCTGCAGCGCAGCGCGGGCGCCAACCCCGTGCGGCACTGCGGGCAGCCCGGCCGCGCGACTTTGTCCAGCGCGGCGCCGTTCGGGGCGCGGCGGCAATCCCGGGATGGCGACGGCGGCGGCGGCGGCGAAACTACATACGACGACAAAAATCCCGAAATGAAAACCGAAAGAGCATCGCTTACCGTGATTCGTCGGAGAAGGCGATCCGTTCACGCTCCCGACCTCGGCACGTTCGTCAAAGACGATTCGGATCCTTCCGTTTTCTCCTTCTTTTCTCCTTTTCTCTTCCGGTTAGGGTTTCGCTTTTACCCCTTTTCTTTCCTTTATCTCCGGCTAGGGTTTCTTTTTGGGAATTATAATTTCTCTTTTCTTGGTACGTACCATAGAAATCCACCTCGGGTATTTAATATTAACTCAATTATTTAATTATTTCCTTAGAGATAATTCTTTATCTCCTCGAAAAGCATGCACGATCTCTTGCATGGATTCCGATGTACACCACGGTTACCGCGATCCTAATAACCCCTTTCTGGGGGATCCGTAAGTCAGAATTCGGATCCGGTCGCACCGCCGTTCACCATTTTCCGAGCTCTATTACAGAAAAATACCCGCACCTCGAGAATATCAACTTAAGAAAACCCATAACTCAGTTTCCTCTAACTTATACTTTATTAGCAGGAGGGTAAAACGTTACATGAAAAATTGTGATGTTACAGCGGCGCCGGGATTAAAGGATATCTTAATCGTCGAGAAATCCCGGGTGTGAGTTCACCTGAGTGGATGTTGATACCGCCGGTTAGAGAGATTGAGTTTGAGATTGTGATTGATGTGGTTTTGGAAACTGCGCCAACCTCGGTAGCGCCTCATGGAGTATCACCGGTAAGCTGGGAAAGCTGATAGCGCAATTGCGAGATCTGATGGATCGAGAGGTCTGTTGACCCAGTGCCATGTCGTTGAGATACGATGGTGAAGATCCGAGAGTAGAATACCTGAGTATGCTTCCACGCCATTGATACACGGTGGTGATGCCATCCCGTTGATACACGGTAGTGATGCTACGTTGTTGATACACAACAGTGAGAGTTTATTGTGGTTCGAGCACAGACAAGTTTAGGTTGTATTCTGGAAGTTGCTCTTTTGTGAGGCAGGTATCTTTATGGAATCATACAGCCGAGGGCTGTGCCCAGATAGTGTTCAGGACCCGGTAGTTGCATTATTAGCTTACCGCGAGGTCAAGTGGATTGACTAATGCCCTGCCGTCTTTAGGATTTGAGGAATTGCGTGTTCCAGTTGTACTTGGACGGGTTGGTAGTGGTACTCTTCATGGATGTTTGGACTTATTCCCGAAGTGACATAGAGCATGAGGAACAATTGAGGATAGTGCTGCAACTTCTGAAGGAAAAGAAGTTGTATGCCAAGCTGAGAAAGTGAGCATTTTTGGACTTCGGAAGGTTCGTAGTTAGGCCATGTGATTTCAGCTGCAGGAGTGACAGTGGACCCAACGAAGAGTGATGTCGTTTGGGAATTAGCCTAAGCCTACGATAGTGACAGAGGTCCGAAGCTTTTGGACTAAGCAGTGCCAGAGTAGCTTCGACGAGTTAAAGCTGAGGACGATATCAGCATCGATTTGGATGATTGCCAGTGGTCAGAGTTATTGGAAATGTAGGATTGATTTTGCAGTATTATCCCGACGAGGACATTATGGTCATGGACGCCTTGATTAGGCGAGCAGTGCAACCTTGGAATGAGGTAACCGTTCAGTGGATGCCACTGTTGGAACTTTGGAACATGGAGTGTTAGTCGCAACAGGAACAACTCCAATGCCCTTTCCCCATTTTCTATTTATGCCGAGGCTTGACGAACTGATCGACGATTTCGAAAAGCTGCTCCAGGAATGGAGAAGGTGCCGGAGCCTGTTCTTGTTTGATTGGGGTGAAGGCACTAGCCCTTAGAGGTTTTCGAACTTTTCGCCGTTTTCGGCTGGTTTTCAAATTTGAGAGTTGGGGGTTGGGGAAATGTTCCTGATGTTGGGTTTCTTTCCGTGTTGATGGAGGCGAGAGTGTATTTGCTGAGTTTTGAGCAGTGGTTTGCTGAGTATTTGTCCTGAGGAATGTATGGATTTGATCCCTCTCATGTTTTGGATTTCACTTCCTTGGAGTTGGACGAGGATTTGAGTTATCAGGAGCAGTCGATGCAAATTCTTGCTCGTGAAGCTAAAGAATTATGCAGTCGGGTCTTACCTTTTGTGAAGGTCCTATGGAGCCATCATGATGAGAGAAAGGCCACTTGAGAGCCTGAGGATGAGTTGAGAATTTCCTGTCCCCATCTATTTGAGATACCTTCCCGAGATTTAGATTTATTCTGGTTTCGAGGACGAAACCCTTTTAAAGAGGGGAGAGTGTAGAGTATCGGGACTTCGTATAGTGCACCGATCTCGCAAGATGGCGTGGTGCGGGGAAAATCGCCTGGAGCGTGTTCCATTCGTGTTTACAGATGAGTTTGGGTTGATTCGGATCGACGCGGAAGCCCCAGCTTGAATCAGCATTTTCAGGGCATTGCGTACCTGTAGAGTATTGGATTTGGATAGAGCACCGACTCCGCAGTTGTGCACAAAAAATTGGAAAATACTTGGGACATGTGTATTTTATGATTACAGTGGAGTTCGGGAGGTTTCGGAGTGATGCGGAAGCTTCCAGGGCAAAAAGTGAGTCGGCGGCGAAGAAAACAGAAGCTTCAGCTGAGATTGTGGATTTGGAGCATTGGGTTCCGGAACTGCATGCTGGGTTCCGGAACCAGCTGCTTGGTTCCGGAACCAAAGAGGGGGTACCGGTACCCAGCTTGTGGTACCGGTACCCAGCTTCAGAAAAACCAGAATTTGGTCTGGTTTGGATTTTTAGTGGAGGGTACTTCGGTCTTTTCACCTCCCAGCTGCCCTGTACCCCACGCCACCTTCTATTTATACCCAGCCACCCTGCCTCTTCTCCACTTCAACCAGAGGAAAAAGAAAGAGAAGAGAAGAAGAGGAAAAAGAAAGAAAAGAGAAGGTGAGAAAAGAGAAGTGAAGAGTGAAGGTGCAAGTGGTGTTTTCCTGCTGCTTGGTCTTGAGCGGAGTTGCGCGCGCGTCGAGCAACATCCAAGGTAAGTTGGCAGATTGTTTTCCAATTTGGATTCTTGGATTTATTTTGTGGATTGGAGTAAGGTTTTGAGTTGGAAGTGGTGGTTTTCCTTCTCTTTTTCCATTTTTACCATGAGAAGCAGCTTGAGGTGCTTTTGGCTGTGAGCTTTGGAATTACACTGTGCGGAGCCGAGGGTGCATGCATGCATGCACACGTGCTGTGAGCTGGCTGTGGAGTGAGCCAGAGCGCGCCAGATTTTATTAGAGGACTCGGGAGGATTGTTTGAGCTTTCGGGGATTTTTCAGTGGTTCGCTGCAGTGTGCGCGCGCGCGCGGCGCGGTTTGGAGTTTCGGCAGATTTTTGGATTCGGCGCTTCCCCGACTTCGGCTTTGCCTACGGAAAGCATTTTAGGTGGGTTGAAAATTCTTCAAGATGGGTTGAAAATGCCTTCTAAAGCTATTGTATGCATGTTTAGCATGTCTAGCTTGATTGCTATTATAGCTGGTAAATCTGATAGTTGCCTAGAAAATTGTAGGAAGACATTCCTGAGCCCCAGATATTTTTAGCATGATCTAGAGATGGTTTGACACTAAACTGCATATTTTCTTGTCATTCGGGTTGCATCTGGACCTTCATAATATTTCTGTAACCGGTTTTAAGTGAAACTCCGATTTTAAAGGGTTTTTAAATATTGAGAGCATTATGAATGGTCCAGGTTGTTAAGGAATTTGTGTTGGCATATTTCGTGAAAGTGGTTAAGTCTTGAAGATTGAAGATGAAGATGTTTGGATCATATACCTCAATCTCAAGAAAGAAGAATTCAAAAGGATCAGGTACGTTTAACTAAATAAGTTTGGTGATCCGAATACTTCTTATAGTGTAGAAACACTTGGATGGATTTTTAATTGAATAAAAATAAAAAAAACTGGACTGTTATATGTTCAGGATCCGGATCAGGGTATTCCAGTCCGGACCCCGAACGTAGGTAAGTTCATGCAGAATTTCAGTCCGGATCGCCCCTGTTTCAGTCCGGACCCCGAACATGGATTCTGCAGAAATCGCATGAACAGTCCGGACCGTGCATCCTTCAGTCCGGACCCCGAACATGATTTTTTCAGGAATTCTCTGAAAAATGACGACAGCCCGGATCAAGCCAAATCCAGTTCGGACCGTCGTGCGGGAAAAATTTCTGTTAAGTCAGTTTTTGAATCTTATCTTCTTCCAAAGGTTTCTAACCTATAAGTAAACCCTATTGTTCATCTTTTAGGGTAATCCAAAAAGTTAATCCGTATGGTGGAACATTTTAGAATCCAAAAATTAATGGAGAAAACTTAGAAAAATCTACATATAGAGAAGAAAGGGAAAAACTAGATCTATTCTATGTTTCTTCATCTATATTGATTAATTTGATTCTAGGATTTCAAACTCAGATTTTGAGTAGAATCAAATTAATGAATACTTAGATGATATTTCCGATCTATCTTTGATCTAAGTATTCGGCGGATTTTCACCACCAACAAACAACGATTTTGCCAAAAATCGGCACGTGGATTCGCGTGGCCTTGTGGATTCAAGGTGCTACCGTTTCGTGGATTCGAAATGAGGTGCGTTCCTGGATTCGAGACGTACTACTTGGTGGAGACCGTGGATTCGGTTGGACGTCGTGGACTCGACGTTGGACGCTGTGGATTCGGCGTTGGACGCAAATCGTGGATTCGAGGCGCGTTGCGGAGCGAGCGGAGAAGATCAACTAGGAGCGTATGGTAAAAGGTTGAGTCGTGTGAGTACGGTATATCACCTTTGTACGTGTTTAATCTTAGTGGATTTCACTGTGTGATCGGTCCCGTGGTTTTTTACTCCTGGTTTGTAGTTTTCCACGTAAAATCTCTGCGTGTTATTTACTTTTCCGCATTGGGTTTTTGTTACGCAAAGATTTTGGAGTGTTTATTGTTTACACCTATTCAACCCCCCTCTAGGTGTTTTTTCCTCTATTCAGATCCATATTTAACATAACTCACAAGTGGTATCAGAGCGGGAATAGGGTTGTAAACAATGGTTGAAGGTGGAAACATCAATAGACCACCGTTCTTCGATAGAACAAACTATGCTTATTGGAATGTACACATGAGAGCATTTTTAATTTCCATCGATGAACGAGTATGGCAATCAATCGAGTTTGGATGGACAAATCCTACTGAAATTATTGCTGATGTTCGCACCGTCAAACCTAGGTCGAAATGGACCAAGGAAGAAATTGATACATCTTCTTACAATGGCAAAGGGATTAATGCTTTATTTAATGTTTTGTCACAAACCGAATTCTCTCGCGTCTCGGCATGTGAGACTGCGAAGGAAATCTGGTATACTCTACAAGTTACACATGAGGGAACAAACCTTGTGAAGATTCAAAAACTGCAAATGCTTACGAGCAAATTTGACTCAATTTTTATGGCAGAAAATGAATCGTTCACAGATTATTATACACGATTGCAAGATATCGTTAATACATGTGCTAACTTGGGAGAGAAAATTCCAGAATCTAAAGTTGTAAGAAAGATTTTGAGAACTCTTCCAGAAAGATTTCGTGCTAAGGTTACGGCCATTGAAACAGTAAAACACCCGGACGAAATCAAAGTAAAAGAATTAGTTGGTGCACTTCAAACTTATGAAATGACTTTTCCTACTAACAATTCTTCTGAAAAGCCATCTTCTTCTAAGTCTTCAGGTTTTGCATTGAAATCAACAAAGGAAGAAGACGCGGATTCATCCTCCTCAGACGATGATGAGAATCTATCAATGGAGGATTTCGAGAAGCAACTTGCATTTTTGACAAGGAAATTTCGCCGAAGCTTTCGAAGGGGTAATTCAAGCAAAACCTCATCCTTCGTAAAGTCTAAGAAAGGCAAAGGAACTTCAGGCTTTAAGTCAAGAAAGCAAGAGAGTTTTTCAAAGGACAAGAAGAACTCGGAGGGACAAATCCAATGCTTCAAGTGCCGAGGCTACGGTCACATCTCAACGGAATGTCCCAACAAAAATCCGTCAAAGAAGAAGGCGATGCAAGCCGTCACTTGGGATGACACCTCAACTTCCAATGAGTCATCTTCCAGTGATGAGGATAACAACGCAACGGCATTCCACGCGTCCACAACTTCACCTTATGTGTGCTTTATGGCAAGTACATCCGGTTCATTATCCAACTCCTCCCAGGTTGAAAAGAATGCAACGGACGATGAACCGAGTAATTCCGAAGGTGAAGACTTTGCTTTTGCCTATCATAAGCTTTTAAAGGATTCAAAGAAATTGGCAAAGCAAAACAAGAGTTTGAGAAGAAGATTGCAGGATCTTGAAGAAGAAGCTAAAAAGGCCACTTCTCTCTCAAACGCTCTTGAAGTGGAAAGGGACAATTTGATCAAAGTAAATGTTTCCCTTCAAGAGAAGAACGAGCATTTCGAGAAGGAACACAACAAGTTGGTGGATAAAGCTAATTACTTCTTGAAGCTCTACTCCGAGGCTCGACAAGAAAAGATGGAGATGACGAAGACCATATTCCAACTTAAGGAAGATTTGAAGCGTTTCTCTTCCGGAAGGAGCAAGTCGGATAAGATGCTTGGTCTTGGTCAAACGAATCATTTGGGCCTTGGATACGATCGAACTGGAGACAGTCCTAGTTCGAGTGAAACAATTTTTGTGCCTCAGTCGGTTGCTCCTCCTCCTCCTCCACCGACGAAAATCAATGCATCCAACGACAACAAGCCTACCTCACCTACTTCGGGTTCAACATGTACAAAGGTATGTTTTCGTTGTGGTTTTGCAGGGCACATAAGAAGAGATTGCAAGATTGGAGCAAAACCATCAAATCAAGCGCTTCTTGCAACAACTACCAACAAGGTCATCCCTCGGAAATCAAAGGAGAATTTTTCAAAGGTAAAGAACCTTGGTAGTACATCTAACAAGATGACATCGTCATGGATTTCAAAGAAAAGCGATCAATCAAACAAGACGCATTCACCAAGGAGAATAACTTCACAATCATTGCCGACGTACTCCAAAACTCAAAAGGTTTGGGTGCGCGAAGGTGAATTCTTCCCTTGTATTGTCATTCATACATCACTGCATGCATATGACAACTCGTCTTGGTATCTGGATAGTGGATGTTCCCGTCACATGACCGGTGACAAAAATTATTTTCAAACTTTAGAGAAAACCTCCGAAGGACTTGTAGTTTTCGGAGACGGTCATTCTTCTAAAATTGTTGGAAAAGGAACAATTACTATTCCAGAAGGCCCGGTTTTGAACAATATTTTATTTGTTGAAGGCCTTAAGACTAACCTCATTAGCATTAGTCAATTGTGTGATAATGGCTTTTCAGTTAATTTTTCATCTGTTGAATTCATTGTAACTGATAAGGACCATTTATTCTTTTTGAAAGGGGTTAGGTCTGAAAACAATTGCTATGTAGTTCCTAACAAAATTTCTGAACATTGTAACCTAGTGTCACTTGATAATGAAACTCTTTGGCATGAAAGACTAGGTCACATTAATTTTAAGGAACTAGCTAGAATTTCTAACAAAGACGTGGTTAAGGGAGTTCCTAAACTATCTTTTAAAGAAAACATTGTGTGTGGAGGTTGTCAAAAGGGAAAACAATCAAGGGCCACGCACAAGAATTTAAACCACGTGGGAACCAAACGACCACTTGAATTATTGCACATGGACTTAATGGGGCCGACTCGTCAACCAAGTTTGGGAGGTAAATGGTACATTTTTCTTATGGTTGATGATTTCTCTAGATATTCATGGGTAACATTTTTAAAAGAGAAAGCAGATACTTTCAATTCTTTTCATGAGATATGTCATCGTGTTATGATTGAGAAAAATGAAAAGATCGTTCGTGTTCGAAGTGATAGAGGTGGAAAATTTATAAATTCTAAATTCATTGATTTTTGCACTTCCAATGGCATAAAATATGAATTCTCTGCACCATATACATCTCAACAGAATGGTGTAGTCGAGCGCAAAAATAGAGTAGTACAAGAGATGGCGCGTGTTATGCTTCACAGCCGGAAACTCCCGTTACATTTTTGGGCTGAAGCAGTTAACACCACGGTCTATGTAATTAATCGAGTTTATTTGCGCCCGGGTACTTTAAATACACCATATGAGCTATGGTTTTGTAGAAAACCAAATATCAAATATTTTTGAATCTTTGGGAGTCGCTGTTACATTTTACGTGATCGTGAAAATCTTGGAAAATTCGATTCTCGAAGTGACGAAGGAATTTTCATGGGTTATTCTACAAACAGTAGAGCATATCGGGTTTTTAATCTCGAATCTAAAACGATGGTAGAATCTTTTAATATTAAAGTAGATGAAGCTTTTCATTTTTCATCTGATAAATCTACTCCTGATATCTCTATTGATGATGAATCTCCTATAAATGATAATGCATCTTCTCATAATAATTCTTCCGATAATGTTGATGCATCTAATGGTTCTTCTAGTTTATCTGATGTGCAGGAATCATCACACATACCTCCGAGCACTCCGTTACCTCAAACGCTACGTATCTCCAAGGACCATCCAAAGTCAAATATCATTGGAGATCCACAAGAAGGAGTCAGGACTCGGAGACAATTGGTTTGTGGAGTTGCGTGTTACGTCTCCATGTTGGAACCAAAGAACGTTGATGAAGCTCTTCAAGATGATTATTGGATTGAAGCAATGCAAGAAGAGCTCCATCAATTCAAAAGGAACAAAGTCTGGGAACTAACGAAGTCCCCGAAGCAACAACACATCATCGGTACAAAGTGGATTTTCAAGAACAAGAAAAACGAGGATGGTACCGTCATTCGGAACAAAGTACGACTAGTTGCTCAGGGCTATTCACAAGTTGAAGGTATAGACTTTGATGAGACGTTCGCCCCGGTAGCTCGTCTCGAGTCAATTCATATCCTTTTCGCAATTGCTTGTCATTTCAAAATTAAACTTTTTCAAATGGACGTTACGAGCGCCTTTTTAAATGGTTTTCTAAATGAGGAAGTTTCTGTGGCTCAACCTAAAGGTTTCATTGGCCATAAACTACCTAACCATGTGTTTCGACTGAAAAAAGGCTCTTTACGGTCTAAAACAAGCACCGCGAGCATGGTACGAAAGGTTGACAAAGCACATTTTGGAAAAGGGCTATACTCGAGGGGGAGCGGATCGGACACTCTTTGTGAAGCACTTTCAAGATAACTTCATTATGGCACAAATCTATGTCGATGACATTGTATTCGGTGCAACAAGGAATAATGATGCTTCAAAATTCGCCGAGACAATGGAAAGCGAATTTGAGATGTCCATGATGGGCGAGCTAACATATTTTCTTGGATTGCAAGTCAAAAAAAGTGAAGAAGGCAATTATCTGTGCCAATCCAAGTATGCAAAGGAGTTGGTCAAGAAATTCGGATTAGAAAATTCTAAAGACTTTCCGACTCCAATGGGAACTAGCAACAAGGGATTAGGAAGTGAATCTCTCAGTGAAAGTGTAGACGAGAAGCTTTATCGCAGCATGATTGGAAGTCTACTCTATCCCACGGCTAGTCGCCGGGACATATTGTGGAGACCGTAAACCCCGTACAGTTTTCCGACTGAATCTACAGTTGAGAACACCTATTGTCACGCCCCGGCGTCGAAACTGCGACCCGGGCTCGCCAACAGATCCGCCGCCCATACGGTGAACCCCGTATAGACGAAGCGCCAAACCTGCAAAAGATAGATACTAAACTATCCAGATATCAGAGCTGAAAATAACCTGCTGGAAATAAAATAAATTAATACAAAGTCCTCACCAAAGTACAAGTCACTCAACTCTGAAAGAAAAGTACAACTCTATACCTCACAACAAGGTCTCTCAACAAGAAACTCTCAAAATGATAAGGGTACATCTACTTTCTGGACGACGACTGGTAGGGATCTAGCTCGCGACTCCCTCACCTCGATCTGAAGAAGCAGCAACAGGAGCAGCAGGAACAGGAGTAGAAGTCCCTGTGGGAAAATACACCACGACGGGTGTGGGAACTACGTCCCAAGTAGTTCTCAGTGGGTGCCGCCAACAAGCCCAACGGTCTGCCCACTAAGTCTACTAGAGGCATAAAGTAACAAATACAGTGCTGTAAGGAAAGCTGGGGAAAAGTAAACTCTACAGCTACTATGCCTCTATCTAGATGCTCAAGAAGTGGAACAGAAGGAACATGATGCCACAACTAACTCTCATCTCTGATCACCCAATCTGAACTGACTGCCTCATCAGGTCCAGTCAAGCCTGCGCCAACCTACTGCCGTTACGTCCCGGAGGAGCGGACTTACGTAGGACGTCCATGACTGCCAACCTACTGCCGTTACGTCCCGGAGGAGCGGACTTACGTAGGA
>CM055077.1:14190349-14213605 GCA_029204045.2 Tillandsia leiboldiana | reverse complement strand
AAAATCTTGGAAAATTCGATTCTCGAAGTGACGAAGGAATTTTCATGGGTTATTCTACAAACAGTAGAGCATATCGGGTTTTTAATCTCGAATCTAAAACGATGGTAGAATCTTTTAATATTAAAGTAGATGAAGCTTTTCATTTTTCATCTGATAAATCTACTCCTGATATCTCTATTGATGATGAATCTCCTATAAATGATAATGCATCTTCTCATAATAATTCTTCCGATAATGTTGATGCATCTAATGGTTCTTCTAGTTTATCTGATGTGCAGGAATCATCACACATACCTCCGAGCACTCCGTTACCTCAAACGCTACGTATCTCCAAGGACCATCCAAAGTCAAATATCATTGGAGATCCACAAGAAGGAGTCAGGACTCGGAGACAATTGGTTTGTGGAGTTGCGTGTTACGTCTCCATGTTGGAACCAAAGAACGTTGATGAAGCTCTTCAAGATGATTATTGGATTGAAGCAATGCAAGAAGAGCTCCATCAATTCAAAAGGAACAAAGTCTGGGAACTAACGAAGTCCCCGAAGCAACAACACATCATCGGTACAAAGTGGATTTTCAAGAACAAGAAAAACGAGGATGGTACCGTCATTCGGAACAAAGTACGACTAGTTGCTCAGGGCTATTCACAAGTTGAAGGTATAGACTTTGATGAGACGTTCGCCCCGGTAGCTCGTCTCGAGTCAATTCATATCCTTTTCGCAATTGCTTGTCATTTCAAAATTAAACTTTTTCAAATGGACGTTACGAGCGCCTTTTTAAATGGTTTTCTAAATGAGGAAGTTTCTGTGGCTCAACCTAAAGGTTTCATTGGCCATAAACTACCTAACCATGTGTTTCGACTGAAAAAAGGCTCTTTACGGTCTAAAACAAGCACCGCGAGCATGGTACGAAAGGTTGACAAAGCACATTTTGGAAAAGGGCTATACTCGAGGGGGAGCGGATCGGACACTCTTTGTGAAGCACTTTCAAGATAACTTCATTATGGCACAAATCTATGTCGATGACATTGTATTCGGTGCAACAAGGAATAATGATGCTTCAAAATTCGCCGAGACAATGGAAAGCGAATTTGAGATGTCCATGATGGGCGAGCTAACATATTTTCTTGGATTGCAAGTCAAAAAAAGTGAAGAAGGCAATTATCTGTGCCAATCCAAGTATGCAAAGGAGTTGGTCAAGAAATTCGGATTAGAAAATTCTAAAGACTTTCCGACTCCAATGGGAACTAGCAACAAGGGATTAGGAAGTGAATCTCTCAGTGAAAGTGTAGACGAGAAGCTTTATCGCAGCATGATTGGAAGTCTACTCTATCCCACGGCTAGTCGCCGGGACATATTGTGGAGACCGTAAACCCCGTACAGTTTTCCGACTGAATCTACAGTTGAGAACACCTATTGTCACGCCCCGGCGTCGAAACTGCGACCCGGGCTCGCCAACAGATCCGCCGCCCATACGGTGAACCCCGTATAGACGAAGCGCCAAACCTGCAAAAGATAGATACTAAACTATCCAGATATCAGAGCTGAAAATAACCTGCTGGAAATAAAATAAATTAATACAAAGTCCTCACCAAAGTACAAGTCACTCAACTCTGAAAGAAAAGTACAACTCTATACCTCACAACAAGGTCTCTCAACAAGAAACTCTCAAAATGATAAGGGTACATCTACTTTCTGGACGACGACTGGTAGGGATCTAGCTCGCGACTCCCTCACCTCGATCTGAAGAAGCAGCAACAGGAGCAGCAGGAACAGGAGTAGAAGTCCCTGTGGGAAAATACACCACGACGGGTGTGGGAACTACGTCCCAAGTAGTTCTCAGTGGGTGCCGCCAACAAGCCCAACGGTCTGCCCACTAAGTCTACTAGAGGCATAAAGTAACAAATACAGTGCTGTAAGGAAAGCTGGGGAAAAGTAAACTCTACAGCTACTATGCCTCTATCTAGATGCTCAAGAAGTGGAACAGAAGGAACATGATGCCACAACTAACTCTCATCTCTGATCACCCAATCTGAACTGACTGCCTCATCAGGTCCAGTCAAGCCTGCGCCAACCTACTGCCGTTACGTCCCGGAGGAGCGGACTTACGTAGGACGTCCATGACTGCCAACCTACTGCCGTTACGTCCCGGAGGAGCGGACTTACGTAGGACGTCCATGACTGCCAACACCAGCACAGCCAGAGGGACAAATGCAACGACAAGTCGCGATAGAAAAGCTCAATCTCACGCCGGTACAACACCCGGTCTCGCCTACTCCGGAGTGGCACTCGAGGGGAGCGACCCGCTCGAGTAAAAAGTAACCCATCTCAAGTATCTCTGTAAAGTATCTCTGTCAAGCCAAATGTGGCTCATGCAGGCTATGATCCACGATCAAACAGATCGGTAACTCCAAGCTCAAAGCGCAACTCGGTCGGAAAAAGAACCTCGACACGAACAGGAATAGCCCAACACACTCCCACAGCTATGTCGGAGAACCCTCAACGACTCAATCTGAAAAATGCACGACCATGGCTGAGTCGGGAAACCTCCACGACTCGATCTGCCAGAACCCCAAGATCCTCAAGGCTAAGTGGGAGAACCACCTCCACCACTAAATCAGAGAAACAACCTCTAGATCACACTCTGCCAACTCATGGCACCAAGTCGCATCCACTGCGAGAAACTGTCTCAACAGGCCAAACAGGCCAAACGTCGCATCTACTGCGAACAACTGCCTCAACAGGCCGACATCGCATCCACTGCGAACAGCTGACTCAACAGGCCAAACAGGCCGAACATCTCAACCACTGACCCAATGAAGGGTCCGGGAACACCGAAAGACTAGAACCTACAACCCAAATCAAACAAGAACAGGCTCTAGGCATAGCCTCTCGTTGTTCTCGTCCCAAGAAAAGGCAGACCTTAGAACCCAGACCACTCGAATCATCTCGGTGGTTAATTTATAGGAAAAACTGTGACATTTCTTACTGAAGCCATCTGATCTGTAAGAAATCCATATTTAATGATTTTTAGTTCTGCTTAGGAAAACAGTTGAAACCAAGTTTTATATCTAAGCCTCGAAGGGCTAATGCCTTCGTCCAATCAAACAGGAACAGACTCAGGCGACCCTACGATGCTTGGAAGAAAATATTTGGTTGACAAAAATCATGTGTGTGTCCAAAAAGGTTCTGGGTTTAAGGTCCTGCTAACACTGATCTACCGCTGCCACTATCACAGCGGCGACAGATAAAACAAGAAAAATAAAACATCTCGGGACCGCCGTCTACCCAAACGGCTCCCGCTACAGATGAACAACCAACTACATCTACCAGACGCCACTCTGCTCCCAAGCACGAGTGTAACATGCATCCCACACTAAAAGATAACACCTGACCACTCGGCCCACTACCCGGGCGAGGAAGGACACTATGTCCAGGAAAGTAGAAGTGTGGATGTCTAAAGCAGAAATAACCCTAGCCCAAGTGAGGGTTTTCTACTAGTCTGGTTACACATGCAACATATGACGGGGTGCTAGGTCAAGTTCCAAGATAACCATAATCAACAGCTTGTAGGGAAGGAAAATAAACACATGATCATCTAACAGCATTAGGAACATCAATTCCTATAATCTAGCATGCTATATAGAACACATCTATAACATGCAAGTCCCTACACAGATAGAATTAATGCACAGTCCATAGGTCATGAAGACAAGGCCACCCACCTGAAAATGCTAACAGTCCGGAGTCGCACAGCTGAGACAGTCCAGAAATAGATATCTCTGCACACCCACCAATCCAACGATACAGGAACAGTGATCAATACCTCCTGGGTACAAAAACACAACCCAAAGATACACTTAATTCCATAAAATCCAAGCATCACAAATCTGCTGGGAACAGTCCCCTAAATGCGAAATTTTCACCTGTAAAACGAACTCCAAAAATTCCAATAAAAATACTGCTGCGATCCTCGCGTCGATACCTTCGAAACGGGTACCTGTACGCCCAATTTGGAGCCCCTTAGGCCAAGTTACAAATTCCACAATACAGGTGCGCAAACACTCACAACCACACAACTGTAAACTCAAACACAGATAAAAGGGGAATAGTATACCTTCGGGCAAACCTCAGAAAAATCCCGGAAAAATACAATGATAATCCTTGCGACGAGTAGATCCAAAAAGTGTATAGGCTCGTCTCAATCCGATACTCGGGTGCGGAGATAAAATTCCGGCAAGGGGCCCCTGTCCAAAAACTCCACCAGAAAACAGCGGCTTAGAAATGCCTCGAAAACCGTGTCATAAACTCTGAATCCAGCAAGATGATCAACACGAAAGTCGAAGACGTACCTCTCGTGATTCCAACGCCGCAGAAATCGTCCAAAAATACTGACAGAGTAGCTCTGTAGACCTCTCAGATCAAACTGCGACGATAACGGGCCTCCGATGAAAAATCGCCACACTGCGCTCCGATGCCGAAGTCGTCGACGCCGCAGCTTCCAAAAAATCCGGGCCTCTGCCAGAAGATGCGCAAGATGAAGATCTCCAACTTTGCTAAAGGGGCCATGGGCAGGGGAGCTCGGGAAAGGGGGCAAAACTCCCCCACAAGACAGCTATTTATAGGCCCAGCCCGAAAAAATCCGAATTTTGGACTTTTGGCCCAAAGTTTCGGGCGCTTGGCATTCCGGGCTGCTACAGTAACGGGCCGGGCCCGTTACTGTTCACGCCCGAAATCCCCTAGGCCCGCCACGCGTCCCATTCCTGCTCCCCGCACCCGGCGCACGCACCGCGACGAACCACGGGACGCCACGTGTCGCGACCAGAGGTCGTGCACCGGTGCGCCCGACCAACCACGGGGCGCCACGTGGCGCCCCCACGACGCCTCCGACCGCGCCCACGCCGCGCCCACGTGCGCCCACGTGCGCGGCCGCGCCGCCCGCGGCCCCGTGCCGGGCACGCATCCCGAGGCAGACCCTGCCGCTGCGTGGACCGCGCGCACCAGGACCCGCCAACAACCAGCCGCCACGTGTCGCCACCTGGTCCACCGTGCACCCGCGCCTCTTCCGTGGACCGCGCCCACTGCGCCGGCCAACCTGAAGGCGCCACGCGTCCTCCGCCCGGGTGCACGCCTCCGCGGTGGACCGCGCGCCTCCGCCGCCGCCAGCCGCCGCGCTCCGCCGCCCGCCGCCGCCGCCGGCGCCCCTCCGGCGGCCGGAACAGTACCAAATACCTCGAAATCCGTGCCGGGTCATCCGGGCTCCGAAAAATACAAGTAAATAGTCCATCTTGACCGTTTTCGCGCGCTGAATCCAAATCCGAAGTCCGATTTGCCAAATTCCTCTTCTAAAATTTGCCGAAAATTCCCGGAGAAGTGTTCTTTACTCAAATTTCGCGCTGAGTCCAATTTTAATAACCATTTCGCGCGAAACCACTTCTAAACATCCGACGGGGTCCTCCGATCACTCACGTGATCCATTATACACCCGAAGTCCATCACTTGAGTCCAAATGGGTGCAGAAACACCGCCGACATGCCACATAGGCCTCCAGAAGCTGCTAATCGCACTGTAGAAGCCCTGCAGAGATCTGGGTCACCACATCCTCCCCCACTAAAAGAAAGTTTCGTCCTCGAAACTAGCTCAACCCAAAAGGTGCCACAGAAACAAGGGTAGGTACATAACACTGCCGTCTCCAGCTCTCGAGTCACCTGTCTCTCCCCGTGATTACTCCACAACAACAACAACAACCGGTACGGCATGGCCCAAATTGCGTAATTCTCTCATCTCACGAGCCAGAATTCGCAACGGGCGTCCATCGTACCACAAGTACTCGCAGATCTCAGAGGAAACGAGTCCATCACGGGCGAGGAATCCACAAGCCTGACACTCCCGAGCTGAGACGTGGAAGAAAAGGCTGGGGGAAAAGAGAGAACAACCAATGTAGCACGCACCAAAACCGCTCCCTAGTGCCAGCTCAACCAGGCGATCCGAAACATACCTATACGGTCATCCAAAGAAAAGAAGCCCTAATCGGCTAGGGTCCTCGCTCAATCACTCTCGGATCCTGACCATCCGCATGGACTGCTTCACCGCAGTCTACCGTCAAAAGGGACCCTCAGGGACACAACCTCGAGCCCTGTTCCTCAACGGTCCCACCCAGCGCCAACTGAGGAACCACTAAACTCAACCCCGAAAAGCTATCCGGCTCCAGGTATCCGCCACCACAGTGGCCCTGTCGCGGTGATACTGAATACACAAGAATAACCCAATGGTAACTCCACAGCCACTATGGGAGGCACCACTAACACAAAGGTCCATCCCCCATCTCTGGCAAAGCTGCAATCGGCGCTAGTACCAGTCTCATCATCCATTCGCCATGCTCTCCTGGCACTGCGAAATCCAACAAGCTCCTCACCTCAACAATAAATGTTGATCTCAGCCAACTCAAATAGCATCCACATTGGCTGGAAATCCACCGCCGCTCCTATGGCTAACACAATGTGACCCAAGAAGGTAAGCTTCTAAAGCTAAAACTTGTATCCCAATAACCTGGCATACAGCTTCATCCACACAGCATACTATCACATCCACCAGTGCTCCTCATGCTCCAAGTCGCTCTGGGAGTAGATCATAATATCCCTGGAGGATCTTATTACCAATGCGATCAAGTACAGCTGGAGCACAATTCCTCAAACCCAAAGAGTGGCAGGGCGTTAATCAATCCAATTGGCCTCACTAAGAGCTCAAGATGCCCTACCGTGTCCTGAACGCCATCAAGGCAAGGTCCTCGGCTGTCAGATTCCAAGTAGGTACCCGCACCAAACAATAACTGCCGGAGTATGACTCCATCAAAAGGTCCAGAATAATACTCGGACCTGTCTACACACGAACCATAAAAGGGCCCTCACAGTCGTGTATCAACGATGTGGCATCACCACCGTATATCAACGGCGTGGCACTAGGTCAAACAGACCCCTCGATCCATCAGATCCTGCAACTGCGCCATCAGCTCTCACAGCTCTACTGGCAATATCCAATGAGGTGCTGTCGAGGGTGGCGCGGTTCCCCGAACCACGCCAAACTTAAACTCTATCTCCCGAATCGGCGGCATTAACAACAGCTCAGGTGGAATCACACCCGGAATCTCGTGGCAACAGAGATATCTTTGGGTCCCGGTGCCGCCGTAAGCACCTCTCACACTGTCGCTACAACCAGTGTGCTCTAACGACCTCAACAACCAAATCTCCTCTCGTCTGCCCCGCAGAAGGTCAAAGTCCTCCGCAGATAACAAAACCACGCTACCGCTGCGCTACTCTGAAATAGATGCTGATGCTGCCGTCGGGGTCCACCCGATCTCTGGCATCTCGAAAATTCGCTATCCAGGTAAAGAGATCATAAATGCCGCTACCGGTCGGTCTGTCCTCCATCACCCGACGCCAAGCGCCGATATCCAGCACTCGCCTCTGGCGGCAGATCCCTATCCAAAGGGACTGCAACGCCACGCTCCACACACAAAGCCTACCCATCGAAGCGTCAATAATCCAAGACGGAGGGACCAACTACACTGAAAGGTATCCTGGCACAAACCATTCCCCGTCAAACATATCCTATGCGTCTCATCCCTCGAAACCTGGAGCGTGCAGTTCAACAACTGCATAAACTCCCTAGCACATGAAGGCTCTCAGATAGTCTCTCCATCACCACCAACCCCAATTCTGCCTACAAAGGCTCCAACTCAAACCTGTGAATCGGGATGGTTCAACTGCCTGGACTGGCTCCATCGATCAATGACGTCCCGAAGCTCAGCTACTATCCACTATCCACCCTGCCTCGGTGCCTCGGCACTGCTCGTCGGCACGGAGGGGGCTGCTCGCTCCATCGGCGCCACTGGTACAACTGAAGATACCCCTGCATAGGAAGAAAGTACTGGAGGACACTCAAGCGGTACTGCAACTAGCTATGCTCTCTGCTCCAACAAGCGCATCAAATGTTCCATGGCTTCTTCCTGGCATCAGACAGCCTCCGACATCTGTGCCATCTGGACCCATAACTCCTGGGTCTCGCTCTGCCTCCCGCTGCTCGGGTTACTCATCAGATGCGGAATGCGCATTCCTCACTGCACGACGTCTCAAAAGCATCGTAGGTCCACTGCACAATAACAAACATCAGGACACAACAATCATATGACCCAATCCAGCGAAAGTCTAAGGCATGTTACCAATTCCACAACATTATGTTGTCTGCAGCCAACATAATCGCTTAGGAGCATAAACATGCCAATCACTCATCCCGTCTCTTGGGAGAGGTACAAAACTCGATCAGGACTCTCGCTAAAAGTCACGACTCTCCCGTAGTCATCCAAATGTCCATCCACCAGCCTAGGGTTTCTAAGTCCTCGATGACCTACAACCTAGGCTCTGATACCACTCTAATCTGTCACGCCCCGGCGTCGAAACTGCGACCCGGGCTCGCCAACAGATCCGCCGCCCATACGGTGAACCCCGTATAGACGAAGCGCCAAACCTGCAAAAGATAGATACTAAACTATCCAGATATCAGAGCTGAAAATAACCTGCTGGAAATAAAATAAATTAATACAAAGTCCTCAACAAAGTACAAGTCACTCAACTCTGAAAGAAAAGTACAACTCTATACCTCACAACAAGGTCTCTCAACAAGAAACTCTCAAAATGATAAGGGTACATCTACTCTCTGGACGACGACTGGTAGGGATCTAGCTCGCGACTCCCTCACCTCGATCTGAAGAAGCAGCAACAGGAGCAGCAGGAACAGGAGTAGAAGTCCCTGTGGGAAAATACACCACGACGGGTGTGAGAACTACGTCCCAAGTAGTTCTCAGTGGGTGCCGCCAACAAGCCCAACGGTCTGCCCACTAAGTCTACTAGAGGCATAAAGTAACAAATACAGTGCTGTAAGGAAAGCTGGGAAAAAGTAAACTCTACAGCTACTATGCCTCTATCTAGATGCTCAAGAAGTGGAACAGAAGGAACATGATGCCACAACTAACTCTCATCTCTGATCACCCAATCTGAACTGACTGCCTCATCAGGTCCAGTCAAGCCTGTGCCAACCTACTGCCGTTACGTCCCGGAGGAGCGGACTTACGTAGGACGTCCATGACTGCCAACCTACTGCCGTTACGTCCCGGAGGAGCGGACTTACGTAGGACGTCCATGACTGCCAACACCAGCACAGCCAGAGGGACAAATGCAACGACAAGTCGCGATAGAAAAGCTCAATCTCACGCCGGTACAACACCCGGTCTCGCCTACTCCGGAGTGGCACTCGAGGGGAGCGACCCGCTCGAGTAAAAAGTAACCCATCTCAAGTATCTCTGTAAAGTATCTCTGTCAAGCCAAATGTGGCTCATGCAGGCTATGATCCACGATCAAACAGATCGGTAACTCCAAGCTCAAAGCGCAACTCGGTCGGAAAAAGAACCTCGACACGAACAGGAATAGCCCAACACACTCCCACAGCTATGTCGGAGAACCCTCAACGACTCAATCTGAAAAATGCACGACCATGGCTGAGTCGGGAAACCTCCACGACTCGATCTGCCAGAACCCCAAGATCCTCAAGGCTAAGTGGGAGAACCACCTCCACCACTAAATCAGAGAAACAACCTCTAGATCACACTCTGCCAACTCATGGCACCAAGTCGCATCCACTGCGAGAAACTGTTTCAACAGGCCAAACAGGCCAAACGTCGCATCTACTGCGAACAACTGCCTCAACAGGCCGACATCGCATCCACTGCGAACAGCTGACTCAACAGGCCAAACAGGCCGAACATCTCAACCACTGACCCAATGAAGGGTCCGGGAACACCGAAAGACTAGAACCTACAACCCAAATCAAACAAGAACAGGCTCTAGGCATAGCCTCTCGTTGTTCTCGTCCCAAGAAAAGGCAGACCTTAGAACCCAGACCACTCGAATCATCTCGGTGGTTAATTTATAGGAAAAACTGTGACATTTCTTACTGAAGCCATCTGATCTGTAAGAAATCCATATTTAATGATTTTTAGTTCTGCTTAGGAAAACAGTTGAAACCAAGTTTTATATCTAAGCCTCGAAGGGCTAATGCCTTCGTCCAATCAAACAGGAACAGACTCAGGCGACCCTACGATGCTTGGAAGAAAATATTTGGTTGACAAAAATCATGTGTGTGTCCAAAAAGGTTCTGGGTTTAAGGTCCTGCTAACACTGATCTACCGCTGCCACTATCACAGCGGCGACAGATAAAACAAGAAAAATAAAACATCTCGGGACCGCCGTCTACCCAAACGGCTCCCGCTACAGATGAACAACCAACTACATCTACCAGACGCCACTCTGCTCCCAAGCACGAGTGTAACATGCATCCCACACTAAAAGATAACACCTGACCACTCGGCCCACTACCCGGGCGAGGAAGGACACTATGTCCAGGAAAGTAGAAGTGTGGATGTCTAAAGCAGAAATAACCCTAGCCCAAGTGAGGGTTTTCTACTAGTCTGGTTACACATGCAACATATGACGGGGTGCTAGGTCAAGTTCCAAGATAACCATAATCAACAGCTTGTAGGGAAGGAAAATAAACACATGATCATCTAACAGCATTAGGAACATCAATTCCTATAATCTAGCATGCTATATAGAACACATCTATAACATGCAAGTCCCTACACAGATAGAATTAATGCACAGTCCATAGGTCATGAAGACAAGGCCACCCACCTGAAAATGCTAACAGTCCGGAGTCGCACAGCTGAGACAGTCCAGAAACAGATATCTCTGCACACCCACCAATCCAACGATACAGGAACAGTGATCAATACCTCCTGGGTACAAAAACACAACCCAAAGATACACTTAATTCCATAAAATCCAAGCATCACAAATCTGCTGGGAACAGTCCCCTAAATGCGAAATTTTCACCTGTAAAACGAACTCCAAAAATTCCAATAAAAATACTGCTGCGATCCTCGCGTCGATACCTTCGAAACGGGTACCTGCACGCCCAATTTGGAGCCCCGTAGGCCAAGTTACAAATTCCACAATACAGGTGCGCAAACACTCACAACCACACAACTGTAAACTCAAACACAGATAAAAGGGGAATAGTATACCTTCGGGCAAACCTCAGAAAAATCCCGGAAAAATACAATGATAATCCTTGCGACGAGTAGATCCAAAAAGTGTATAGGCTCGTCTCAATCCGACACTCGGGTGCGGAGATAAAATTCCGGCAAGGGGCCCCTGTCCAAAAACTCCACCAGAAAACAGCGGCTTAGAAATGCCTCGAAAACCGTGTCATAAACTCTGAATCCAGCAAGATGATCAACACGAAAGTCGAAGACGTACCTCTCGTGATTCCAACGCCGCAGAAATCGTCCAAAAATACTGACAGAGTAGCTCTGTAGACCTCTCAGATCAAACTACAACGATAACGGGCCTCCGATGAAAAATCGCCACACTGCGCTCCGATGCCGAAGTCGTCGACGCCGCGGCTTCCAAAAAATCCGGGCCTCTGCCAGAAGATGCGCAAGATGAAGATCTCCAACTTTGCTAAAGGGGCCATGGGCAGGGGAGCTCGGGAAAGGGGGCAAAACTCCCCCACAAGACAGCTATTTATAGGCCCAGCCCGAAAAATCCGAATTTTGGACTTTTGGCCCAAAGTTTCGGGCGCTTGGCATTCCGGGCTGCTACAGTAACGGGCCGGGCCCGTTACTGTTCACGCCCGAAATCCCCTAGGCCCGCCACGCGTCCCATTCCTGCTCCCCGCACCCGGCGCACGCACCGCGACGAACCACGGGACGCCACGTGTCGCGACCAGAGGTCGTGCACCGGTGCGCCCGACCAACCACGGGGCGCCACGTGGCGCCCCCACGACGCCTCCGACCGCGCCCACGCCGCGCCCACGTGCGCCCACGTGCGCGGCCGCGCCGCCCGCGGCCCCGTGCCGGGCACGCATCCCGAGGCAGACCCTGCCGCTGCGTGGACCGCGCGCACCAGGACCCGCCAACAACCAGCCGCCACGTGTCGCCACCTGGTCCACCGTGCACCCGCGCCTCTTCCGTGGACCGCGCCCACTGCGCCGGCCAACCTGAAGGCGCCACGCGTCCTCCGCCCGGGTGCACGCCTCCGCGGTGGACCGCGCGCCTCCGCCGCCGCCAGCCGCCGCGCTCCGCCGCCCGCCGCCGCCGCCGGCGCCCCTCCGGCGGCCGGAACAGTACCAAATACCTCGAAATCCGTGCCGGGTCATCCGGGCTCCGAAAAATACAAGTAAATAGTCCATCTTGACCGTTTTCGCGCGCTGAATCCAAATCCGAAGTCTGATTTGCCAAATTCCTCTTCTAAAATTTGCCGAAAATTCCCGGAGAAGTGTTCTTTACTCAAATTTCGCGCTGAGTCCAATTTTAATAACCATTTCGCGCGAAACCACTTCTAAACATCCGACGGGGTCCTCCGATCACTCACGTGATCCATTATACACTCGAAGTCCATCACTTGAGTCCAAATGGGTGCAGAAACACCGCCGACATGCCACATAGGCCTCCAGAAGCTGCTAATCGCACTGTAGAAGCCCTGCAGAGATCTGGGTCACCACACCTATTGTTGGTGTGTCTGGCCCAAGGTGCATCAAAGTGGTGCTACTGTTGGACCTGAGTGGTATCTTTTACTGTTTTGGCCTTCGGCTGTGTTTGCCAAAATTTCGGGAAGGATTATGGCCAAACAGATGGTAGAATTGGATTCAGCACGGAAAAACACTTGAAAACGGCTATTTATTTGCCAAATTTGGAGTCCGGATGGCCAAAAACGGGCTACCGGAAGTTTCGGGGGAAAACGGGTGCATGGGGGGTGACCGTGGACCGGCTGGTGCCATGTGGCGGCTCGGGATTGGTCGGCCCACACCGCCTGGTCCACGGGAAAGGCGCGCGGGTGCATAGACCGCGGGGCGGGCCACGTGGCGCGTGCGGATTGGCGGGTGCGCGCGGCTCGGTCCAGGGAAAAGTGCGGAGCGGCGCGTGGACCGGGTGCAGGACACGTGGCACAGCGGCATTGGCGGGTCCACGCGCTCCCAGCCCACTGGGCCCTTCAGCGGTGAGCGGGGGCGGCGGAGCGGTCGACGCGTGGCGTTGCGCCACGCGTCGCCACCCGCGGGGCCCCGCCGCTGTAGCGGGGGGGCGCGTGGCGCGCGTGCGGTGGCCCCGCACGGCTGTCCCCTGTTTGGGGGTACGTGGCGGGCGCCCAGGCGGGTTGGACGGCGTCTGGTCCGACCCGGGCCGCGCCGGATCAGCCCGGGCTAACGGGTTGGATCCGGGAATCCGATAAGCCTTATTTAGGCTTGTTTATCCGGTTTGAGGCCATTTTTTTCACCCATTTCCTGTGGGAATTTCGCAGTGGGCTCTGAAGAAGAAGTCTTCCCCTGCCAGTGATCTTTCCAGCAGTAGCTTTCCGGAGTTGTGGTGGTGCACGGTTTCCGAGGTTGGCCATTTTCCGACGCGGCGCGCTTAGTTTGTCTTCGACCCGTTTTGCGTCCTCTCGGTGCGCAGACTCTCCGGGCTTTACCCGACACCTGACTTCGACGATTTTTGCGCCGTTGGACTCACGACAGGTAGGACTTTGATTTTGATATTCAAAGTTTCCCCAAATTAATTTCGGATTTTGGGGGTATTTGAGTGTTCTGTTGCCCCTCTTTCTTTGCGGATTTTTGGACAGCGACACGGTGTTTTGGCCATAACTTCGCGTACAGACATCGGATCAGGGTGATTCAAGAGCCTAAATTCATCTACTCTTCGCGAGGAATCTGCTGTATTTTTCTCAGGACTTTAGGAGATAGCCTCGAAGGTGAGAATCTCCTCTCTTTCCGGATGTTGATCTGGGGAAATTTCTACAGTAGGGTTAGAGGTTATTTTCTTGCCGGATTTATATCTCAGCGTAGAAAACTCGGATTTGGATGTGCAGGTAGTCGTTTCGAAGCTATCGACGCGTAGACCACGGGGATATTTTATTTGGATTTTTCTGAGGACTGTGAGCAGGTGATTTTTGTTCATCTTCGCAGCGGAGTTATTGTTTGTTAAATTTGGCAGTTCTGGGGATATATATGGATTGTGACAGCTCGGTTTTTGTACCCAGGAGCAGTGTGGACTGCGCGGGACCGTTTGGACTCTGTGTAGCCGCCATCTTTGGTATTATCAGTTGTAGGACTTTTGACAGCTCGACTGATCAGGTGGGTGGTTGTTGTACTCCTCTCTTTGGTATGCCACTAGGAATGTTAGAGTGCCCCTAAATTGAAGATGCTAAATATAAGATGGGTAGACTTGCATGCTTAGGGAATTAACTCTTATTAATCAGATCCTATTGTTAGAATGATCACCTGTTTTAACCACTTATCAAATCTGAACGGTATATCTGAAGATAAAATAGTAATTGTGGACTGTAAAACTAATAATTCCTCTTATAAGACTGTCACTCTAGCTCAGGTCACTCTATATTGCTTATTCCGGGAAATTGGACAAATGTTGGAACAATGCATGATTAAACGGGTCACCTAATAATGTCATCTTTTACTGCTACACTGTTTTTGGGACTTGACTTAGGAGAAACCATGCATCTAATTCTCCTTCTTCTATCCTGGTAGACTTGAGGCATAGTTGCTCGGGTTCGAGCGGGTATCGGACAGTGTAGTCAGGTATTGGGGATTTGGGACAGTGTGGGCTTTTGACAGGGTGTTGCGGCGACCACGGATCTTGGGTGGTTGACCGGGTCGTCTTATTGCATCAGATTGGGTACTTGGGGGATCGGGCTTGCTTTAGTGGAGGGTTTTTTCCCACTTCTTTGAGTCTCGATCCAGTCCTGCTAGAGACAGTTACTTGTGGTTACTTACTTCTCTCGTGTGGGTCGCTCCCCACGAGTGCGACTCCGGAGTGCGCGGTTGCCAGACTTTGAGTCCTGGGGACTCCTTTGCTTCGGTGTTATGCGTAGGCTGGCATACCCGAGGCGGCAGAGCAGGCAGTGCCAGTGTCCACTGGCGGTCAGATTGGGTCATCTAGACAGGCTTCTGACACAGATGCATACTTTGTCATCCTGATTGGTTTAGCATGTAGAGGCATATTAGGGGTAGCATTTCATCTGAGTTGCTCATATTACACTCCCCTTTTTATCCCTTTCCTTTATACCTCTGATCTTCCTGGTGGGCATACCTGAGCTGAGGCTTTACCCACTAGGGGAGACTACTGTTTATAGTAGTACTTACCCCCACTGTTTTGCTTGTTTCTCTCTCTCCCTTGTTTTGCAGAGTCCTCTGTGGGAGTTGCTGGGCCGTCAGCAACTGATCGGGGCAAGCGTATCGCGGACTAGATAGAGTGCCACCCGCGGACTGTAGCTGGAGAGTTTTGGGTACCTGGACTTCTCAGACAGTATTTAGTTACTTTCTTTTGGGTCTGGCTTCTGCCAGCTGTATATATTGTAGTAGCGGTGTGAGAGACATATGTAGTTTATTTTACTGTTGTACTTTTTACTTCCAGCTTCTGTCTGAGTTACAGTAGTTTTAGTTAGCTCTGATTACTTTATGCTCTTTTATTATTATTGCGTATCTGAGCAGGTTACCAACGCTTCGTGTATGTGGGAAATACCGCATGCACGGCGGATCTGTGAGCGGGCCCGGGTTCTGGTTTACACCCGGGGCGTGACAGATTAAGTTGGTATCAGAGCTTAGGGATGGGTCAGTTGGGACTTAGGAAACCCTAGGCTTTTGGACAGACCCTAGGATGTTAGGGCGTGAGTGGCGTGACAGTTTGCGGAAGTCGGTGATTTTGATAGTTAACTCTTCCTGTGAGTGAAGAGGGATCGACATAGTCTATTTCTGTTGAACCATTATGTTGGCTGCAGACAACATAAGGTTACATAAATAGGGGGATGTCTTTGACTTCCGCCAGATTGGGTCGTGTGGGGTTTTGTTACTGATGTTTGGTTCCTTGTGGCAGGATGCCTCCTCGACGTCGGATTCCCACTCGGGGTGTCCCTTCGCCCCCTGTTGAGCCAGAGCAGCCTACACCCCTCGAGCTTACTGAGTTGAGGGCCTTGGTGGCCCAGTTGGCGGAGGGTCAGCGCCGCCAGGAGCAGAGGATTGAGCAACTGCTTGCTCGGAGGGAGGCACCACCCCCAGCTGTTCCGGAGGCTCCTGTGCCCCTTGTTGCACCTTTTGCGCCGTTCGCACCTTCTTCGAGTAGCGGGGCTCCTGAAGCTATCCGGCCTTTGACTGCGGAGGAGGAGCAGGATTTTGCTGACAAACTCTCCCAGTTTGTTAAGCGGGGACCACCTAGGTTCTCGGGGCGGGATGCTCAGCCCCGGGATGTTGGGAGATGGCTTTCTGCGATGGAGAAGCTTTTTCGGGACTTCTTCGTCGACTCGAAGTACCGAGTGCACATGGCGGGCACTGTTTGGACGGAGATGCAGACTTTTGGTGGCAGCGGGTAGAGCCACTGGAGTTTCGGATCACTCGGCAGTTGCCTTGGGAGGAGTTCCAGCGGATGGTGTTGGACACCTACTTCTCTACCAGTGTGAAGAAAAAGTTGGAGGACGACTTGAAGAATCTGCAGCAAGGCGATCGATCGGCTCATGTCTATTTCCAGGAGTTCATGGAGTTGCTGAACTGTGTGCCTTTCGTCGCCCGTGACGGTCCGCACCAGGTAGAGATGTTTGAGGCAGGCCTTCGCCCAGAGATTTTCACACTTGTGCATGCCCAGAGATTTCAGACCCTAGAGGCAGCCGCAGAGCACGCACAGTGGGTGGAGAGAGGTGATCAGGAGGTGGCCAGACGGAGGGCCGCGGTCGCGCAGAGTTCCGACAGGAAGCGACCAGCCCCGGAGGACGGGGGACAGGCCAGCTCATGGAGACCGCCACGGCCGCCGCAGTCCCAGTCTTGCGGCCATGGGCGACCTGATAGGAGAGGGCCAGGTGGACCCCAGAGACCGCAGCAGCATCAGCAGCAGCACCAGCAGCAGAGATCGCAGCAGAGGCAGCAGAGATCTCAGCAGCAGTCCTCGAGGCAGCAGCAGCAGCCGAGACAGCCCCGATCTTCTGACCAATGTATCTTCTGCGGAGGTCAGCATGCCGCTATCTCTTGTGACCAGAGATGGGGTCGATGCTTCCGTTGTGGACAGCCGGGGCATGTGCGAGCTACCTGCCCCCTTTCTACTTCCTCGGCACCTTCTTCGGCGTCGACTCCATATTCCCCTCAGCAGCAGCAGCCACCAGCCCAGCGGTCTTATGCCCCAGCGGGCAGGCCGTCCACCTCTCATCCTACAGATTCTCGACCTCCAGCACCGAGCGGGCGGGTGTATGCCGCCCAGTTAGCAGATTCTTCAGCGGCAGACCAGGTGGTGGCAGGTATTACTCTGCTCCTTGGTATTCGGGCTCGCACTTTATTCGACACTGGTGCATCTCATTCTTTCATTAGTCGAGCATTTGCATCCCTGCATGGTCTAGAGGTAGAGTCCTTGTCATATGCATTAGAGGTGCGGGTTCCTGATCACGTTATGCATGTCGAGGAGCATTGTTTGACATGCCCGGTGCAGTTGGGGCCTTGGATTTTGCCGGCAGACTTGCTTGTCTTGCAGCAGCTCCATGATTTCGACTTGGTGCTGGGGATGGATTGGCTATCCCGTTATTCCGCCACTATCGACTGCAGAGAGAGGACAGTGACTCTTCGTGAGCCAGGGCAGGAGGAGTTCGTATTTAGAGGCTGTCAGAGTACCCTGTTTGCGATGACTATCTCGTCATCGAGAGCTCGGCGGATGATGAGCAGGGGTTGTATCGCTTTCTTGGCGACGGTCGTAGAGGTGCCTACGGTGGCACCGGGACTCGAGGATATCCCTATCATCCGCGAGTTCCCGGATGTGTTTCCCTCTGAGCTATCGACTTTGCCGCCGGAGAGGGAGGTGGAGTTTGTGATTGATGTGGTTCCAGGGACCGCACCAATCTCAAAGGCACCTTACAGGATGGCCCCAGCGGAACTGAGGGAATTGAAGGCTCAGTTGCAGGATTTGATGGATGTGGGCTTCGTGAGACCCAGTGTATCTCCGTGGGGAGCGCCTGTTTTATTCGTGAAGAAGAAGGATGGATCACTTCGCTTGTGCGTGGATTATCGAGAGCTAAATAAAGTGACCATTCGGAACAAGTACCCGCTACCACGAATTGATGATCTGTTTGATCAGTTGCAGGGCGCAACAGTGTTCTCGAAGTTGGATCTTCAGTCAGGTTACCACCAGTTGAGGGTGAGGGCCGAGGACATTCCCAAGACGGCTTTTAGAACCCGGTATGGGCATTATGAGTTTACAGTCATGCCTTTTGGACTAACTAATGCCCCGGCTGCATTCATGGATTAATGAACCGGGTGTTTCAGCCGTACTTGGATCGATTTGTCGTTGTATTCATAGACGATATTTTGGTCTACTCCCGGAGTGAGGTAGAGCATGAGGAGCACTGTGAGATTTATACAGACCACAAGGGCTTAAAGTATCTATTTACTCAAAAGGAGCTGAACTTGCGGCAACGCCGGTGGTTGGAGCTTTTAAAGGATTATGATTTGAGTATCCTTTACCACCCCGGCAAGGCCAATGTGGTTGCAGACGCTTTGAGCAGGAGATCAGCACAGAGCTTGAGCATGATGATTACTCAGCAGGCACCACTTGTGGAGCAGTTGAGGCGTCTACAGATAGAGGTAGTGTCCCCTGGGGTCTCTGCTAGACTCTTGTCCTTGGTCTTGCAGCCCACTCTGTTGGATAGGATTGGTGAGGCACAGAGTGGGGACCCCTACTTGACGAGGATCAGATCGCAGCTTCAGGCAGAGCAGTTAGGGGATTTTTCAGTGGATAGCTCGGGAGTACTGCGGTACAGGGACCGAGTGTGTGTGCCTACAGATTCGGAGATCAGGGATCAGATTCTGAGAGAGGCTCACTATACACCTTATACCGTCCACCCTGGAGGTACTAAGATGTATAGGGACCTCAAGGCACTCTTTTGGTGGTCTGGAATGAAGCGGGATATTGGAAGATTCGTGGCTCAGTGTTTAACTTGTCAGCAAGTGAAGGCGGAACATCGGGTACCTGCTGGCAAGTTGCAAAGTCTTCCAATTCCCGAATGGAAGTGGGACCGCATCACCATGGATTTTGTGACTGGGCTACCGAGATCACAGAGTGGAGCCGACGCAGTTTGGGTGATTGTTGATAGACTTACCAAGTCAGCTCATTTCCTGCCTGTGCAGATGACTTGGTCCATGGAGCGCTCGGCACAGCTTTATTTGGCTGAGATTGTGAGATTGCACGGAGTACCAGCGTCCATTGTGTCAGATCGAGACCCGAGGTTCGTGTCACGGTTTTGGGGGAGCTTACAGTCAGCCATGGGTACTCGGCTTAGTTTCAGCACGGCATTCCACCCACAGACAGACGGCCAGTCAGAGCGCACCATTCAGACGCTTGAGGATATGTTGCGTGCGTGCGTTATGGATTTTGGAGGACGTTGGCACCGACACTTACCCCTGGTTGAGTTCGCGTACAACAACAGCTTTCAAGCGAGCATTAAGATGGCTCCGTTTGACGCGTTGTACGGACGCAAGTGTCGGTCGCCCCTTTATTGGAGTGATGTGGGTGAGAGGAGGACGCTGGGGCCAGATTTACTGTTGGAGGTGGAAGAGAAGGTCCGAGTTATACGACGGCACTTGGAGACGGCCCAGAGTCGCCAGAAGAGTTATGCAGATGTTCGGCGGCGAGACCTTGAGTTCCAGGTTGGGGATCATGTCTTTTTGAAGGTTTCGCCTTCGAAAGGGGTCAAGAGATTTGGAGTTCGGGGAAAGCTTAGTCCTCGCTTCATTGGACCCTTTGAAGTGCTCGAGAGGGTAGGCCCTGTGGCGTATAGAGTTGCTCTACCTCCCCGTGTGGCTGGTGTTCACGATGTCTTCCATGTTTCGGCCTTGAGGAGATATGTATTCGATCCGTCTCATGTCATCGACTTCGCATCCTTGGATATCGGCGAGGACTTGGTTTACGAGGAGCGCCCATTGCGGATTCTGGTTCGTGAGGTGAGGGAATTGCGCAACCGGGCAATACCTTATGTGAAGATCCTTTGGAGCAACCATGAGGAACGAGAGGCCACTTGGGAGCTTGAGACGGCGATGCGGGATACCTACCCTTCCCTGTTCGAGATTCCTGATTGTGGTACGCAGGTTTACTTTCCTTTTGTTTCGAGGACGAAACTCCCTTTTAGTGGGGGAGGATGTGGAGACCGTAAACCCCGTACAGTTTTCCGACTGAATCTACAGTTGAGAACACCTATTGTTGGTGTGTCTGGCCTAAGGTGCATCAAAGTGGTGCTACTGTTGGACCTGAGTGGTATCTTTTACTGTTTTGGCCTTCGGCTGTGTTTGCCAAAATTTCGGGAAGGATTATGGCCAAACAGATGGTAGAATTGGATTCAGCACGGAAAAACACTTGAAAACGGCTATTTATTTGCCAAATTTGGAGTCCGGATGGCCAAAAACGGGCTACCGGAAGTTTCGGGGGAAAACGGGTGCATGGGGGGTGACCGTGGACCGGCTGGTGCCATGTGGCGGCTCGGGATTGGTCGGCCCACACCGCCTGGTCCACGGGAAAGGCGCGCGGGTGCATAGACCGCGGGGCGGGCCACGTGGCGCGTGCGGATTGGCGGGTGCGCGCGGCTCGGTCCAGGGAAAAGTGCGGAGCGGCGCGTGGACCGGGTGCAGGACACGTGGCACAGCGGCATTGGCGGGTCCACGCGCTCCCGGCCCACTGGGCCCTTCAGCGGTGAGCGGGGGCGGCGGAGCGGTCGACGCGTGGCGTTGCGCCACGCGTCGCCACCCGCGGGGCCCCGCCGCTGTAGCGGGGGGGCGCGTGGCGCGCGTGCGGTGGCCCCGCACGGCTGTCCCCTGTTTGGGGGTACGTGGCGGGCGCCCAGGCGGGTTGGACGGCGTCTGGTCCGACCCGGGCCGCGCCGGATCAGCCCGGGCTAACGGGTTGGATCCGGGAATCCGATAAGCCTTATTTAGGCTTGTTTATCCGGTTTGAGGCCATTTTTTTCACCCATTTCCTGTGGGAATTTCGCAGTGGGCTCTGAAGAAGAAGTCTTCCCCTGCCAGTGATCTTTCCAGCAGTAGCTTTCCGGAGTTGTGGTGGTGCACGGTTTCCGAGGTTGGCCATTTTCCGACGCGGCGCGCTTAGTTCGTCTTCGACCCGTTTTGCGTCCTCTCGGTGCGCAGACTCTCCGGGCTTTACCCGACACCTGACTTCGACGATTTTTGCGCCGTTGGACTCACGACAGGTAGGACTTTGATTTTGATATTCAAAGTTTCCCCAAATTAATTTCGGATTTTGGGGGTATTTGAGTGTTCTGTTGCCCCTCTTTCTTTGCGGATTTTTGGACAGCGACACGGTGTTTTGGCCATAACTTCGCGTACAGACATCGGATCAGGGTGATTCAAGAGCCTAAATTCATCTACTCTTCGCGAGGAATCTGCTGTATTTTTCTCAGGACTTTAGGAGATAGCCTCGAAGGTGAGAATCTCCTCTCTTTCCGGATGTTGATCTGGGGAAATTTCTACAGTAGGGTTAGAGGTTATTTTCTTGCCGGATTTATATCTCAGCGTAGAAAACTCGGATTTGGATGTGCAGGTAGTCGTTTCGAAGCTATCGACGCGTAGACCACGGGGATATTTTATTTGGATTTTTCTGAGGACTGTGAGCAGGTGATTTTTGTTCATCTTCGCAGCGGAGTTATTGTTTGTTAAATTTGGCAGTTCTGGGGATATATATGGATTGTGACAGCTCGGTTTTTGTACCCAGGAGCAGTGTGGACTGCGCGGGACCGTTTGGACTCTGTGTAGCCGCCATCTTTGGTATTATCAGTTGTAGGACTTTTGACAGCTCGACTGATCAGGTGGGTGGTTGTTGTACTCCTCTCTTTGGTATGCCACTAGGAATGTTAGAGTGCCCCTAAATTGAAGATGCTAAATATAAGATGGGTAGACTTGCATGCTTAGGGAATTAACTCTTATTAATCAGATCCTATTGTTAGAATGATCACCTGTTTTAACCACTTATCAAATCTGAACGGTATATCTGAAGATAAAATAGTAATTGTGGACTGTAAAACTAATAATTCCTCTTATAAGACTGTCACTCTAGCTCAGGTCACTCTATATTGCTTATTCCGGGAAATTGGACAAATGTTGGAACAATGCATGATTAAACGGGTCACCTAATAATGTCATCTTTTACTGCTACACTGTTTTTGGGACTTGACTTAGGAGAAACCATGCATCTAATTCTCCTTCTTCTATCCTGGTAGACTTGAGGCATAGTTGCTCGGGTTCGAGCGGGTATCGGACAGTGTAGTCAGGTATTGGGGATTTGGGACAGTGTGGGCTTTTGACAGGGTGTTGCGGCGACCACGGATCTTGGGTGGTTGACCGGGTCGTCTTATTGCATCAGATTGGGTACTTGGGGGATCGGGCTTGCTTTAGTGGAGGGTTTTTTCCCACTTCTTTGAGTCTCGATCCAGTCCTGCTAGAGACAGTTACTTGTGGTTACTTACTTCTCTCGTGTGGGTCGCTCCCCACGAGTGCGACTCCGGAGTGCGCGGTTGCCAGACTTTGAGTCCTGGGGACTCCTTTGCTTCGGTGTTATGCGTAGGCTGGCATACCCGAGGCGGCAGAGCAAGCAGTGCCAGTGTCCACTGGCGGTCAGATTGGGTCATCTAGACAGGCTTCTGACACAGATGCATACTTTGTCATCCTGATTGGTTTAGCATGTAGAGGCATATTAGGGGTAGCATTTCATCTGAGTTGCTCATATTACACTCCCCTTTTTATCCCTTTCCTTTATGCCTCTGATCTTCCTGGTGGGCATACCTGAGCTGAGGCTTTACCCACTAGGGGAGGCTACTGTTTATAGTAGTACTTACCCCCACTGTTTTACTTGTTTCTCTCTCTCCCTTGTTTTGCAGAGTCCTCTGTGGGAGTTGCTGGGCCGTCAGCAACTGATCGGGGCAAGCGTATCGCGGACTAGATAGAGTGCCACCCGCGGACTGTAGCTGGAGAGTTTTGGGTACCTGGACTTCTCAGACAGTATTTAGTTACTTTCTTTTGGGTCTGGCTTCTGCCAGCTGTATATATTGTAGTAGCGGTGTGAGAGACATCTGTAGTTTATTTTACTGTTGTACTTTTTACTTCCAGC
>CM055077.1:14126558-14190249 GCA_029204045.2 Tillandsia leiboldiana | reverse complement strand
CCATGTGTCCAACCCTATTCCCGCTCTCTGATACCACTTGTTGGGTCGTATAGATACGATCTAAATAGGGGAAGAAACACCTAGAGGGGGGTGAATAGGTGTAACGTATAAACACTCCAAAAATCGTTGCGATAAAACCAATGCAAAATAAAATACACGCAAGATTTTTACGTGGAAAAACTCCATCACCGGATAAAAACCACGGGACCGATAACACTGCAGAAATCCACTAGAATTAAAACACTTACAAGGTGATTACCGTACACACTACGACAACCTTTTCCATAACTCTCCTAGAGGATCTTCTCCGCTCGCTCCGACGCTTCTTCGAAATCCACGATCTGCGCCCACGCCGAATCCAAGGCGGTCCAACGGCGAATCCCACGACGTCCCCGACCGAATCCACGGTCTTCACCAAAAGCCACCGTTCGAATCCACGAACGTGCCTCGCTCCGAATCCACGAGAGCGATTGAACCTTGAATCCACAAGGACACGCGAATCCACGCGCCGATTTTTGGGGAAAATCGTTGTTTTTGGGTGGTGATGATCCGCCGAATACTAGATCAAAGATAAGATCGGAAATACCATCTAAGTATTCATTAGTTTGATTCAACTCAGATGTGAGTATGAAAACCTAGAATCAAACTAATCAATATAGATGAAGAACATAGAGTATTCTCTAATGATTTCCTTTCTTCTCTATATGTGGATCTATAGCCGTATAAGATGATACAAGAAAATGACGGCTGTGTGGATTCACCCTAGTAAAGAAAGACATAGGGTGTATTATAGGTTAGAAACCCTAGGAAGGAGATAAGAATCAAAAACCAACCATTCTGGATTTTTACGGACGGCGATCCGGATCGTGATAACTAGGATCCGGATCGTCATAACGAAACAGCCAATTCCAGAAAAACGAAGGTTCGGGATCCGGATCATGTGACTACGATCCGGATCGTTCATACAGTTTACCAACCATCAACGTTCGGGATCCGGATTGCGAAGCAAGATCCGGATCGTTCAAGGTAGATGGTAAACTCACGTTCGGGATTCCGGATCAAGAGACTACGATCCGGATTGCGACGATGTATGACGAACCACCTTCGGGATCCGGATCGAACAACCTGATCCGGATCCTGAACATGTCCCAAGGTCCAGTTTTTGATTTTATGCAATGAAAGAGTCTTCCAAGTGTTTCTATACTACAAGAAGTATTCGGATCACACAAAATCTTTAGTTAAACATACCTGATCCTTTTGAATTCCTTCTTTCTTGAGATTGAGTTAAATTGATCCAACTTTCTTCACCTTCAATCTTCAAGACTTGAGACTTTCACGAAACTACGCCAACTCAAATTCCGTAACAGGTTTGTTAACTATGATCCAATTACATATCTGAATGTATAAATGTCATGGTAAGTATAAATGAGTATAAACTTCATCTCTGTGTGTGGTTTTTGAATGACATAAAATTCTTGAGGTATATAACGATTTCTTTTGTCAAGAATGATTTCTTTTGCAGAGAGTACAGATGTCTAAGTCTAGAGTCTGTTTTAGGAGTTTAACTCATGTATCTATCTTTATTTGGATCTCATTGTAAATTTTTGTTGTATGGTGATAGCAACAAAAATATCTTTTGAATTTTCTTGAGTGGATTTGTGTTTTGTCACGAAACCGCCAAAGGGGGAGATTGTTACGGAATTTGAGTTGGCGTATTTCGTGAATTCGGTTAAGTCTTGAAGATTGAAGATAAAGAAGGTTGGATCATATAACTCAATCTCAAGAAAGAAGATTTCAAAAGGATCAGGTATGTTTAACTATTTATCTTTGGTGATCCGAATACTTCTTATAGTGTAGAAACACTTGGATGAATTTTTAATTGCATAAAAATTAAAAACTGGACATGGGATATGTTCAGGATCCGGATCAGACATTCCAATCCGGATACCCGAAGGGTGTTAGTTCATACGCAAATTCAATCCGGATCGTAGTCTATTTTGATCCGGATCCCGAACACTGGTTTTTACCAAAATATATGAATGATCCGGATCAGGCATTTCAATCCGGATCCCGAACATTGGTGTTTGGTGAATTGTATGAACGATCCGGATCAGGCACTTCGATCCGGATCCCGAACCTTTGTTTTTCTGGAAACTGTCTGTCTCGTTACCGCAATCCGGATCGCCGAAATCCGATCCGGATCGTCGTCCTGAAAAATTCCAGAAAAGGTTAGTTTTTGATTCTTATCTTCTTCCAATGGTTTCTAACCTATAAATAGACCCTACGACTCTTTTTCTAGGGCAAGCCGCATAAGCCGTAAAAGTTAAATAAATCAAAGACGGCCATATGAATCCACCTATAGAGAAGAAAGGAAATCAATAGATATAATCCTATGTTTCTTCATCTATATTGATTGATTTGATTCTAGGTTTTCCAAACTCAGATTTTGAGTAGAATCAAATTAATGAATACTTAGATGGGATTTCCGATCTATTTCTAATCTAAGTATTCGGCGGATCATCACCACCCAAAAACAACGATGTATCCCAAATCGGCGCGTGGACTCGCGTGGCCTTGTGGATTCAAGGTGCAACCGCTCTCGTGGATTCGGAGCGAGGTACGTTCGTGGATTCAAAGCGTGCTACTGGGGTAAAAGACCGTGGAATTCGGCGGACGTCGTGGAGTCGACGTTGGACGTCGTGGTTCGGCGTTGGACGCAGATCGTGGATTCGAGAAGCGTTGCGGAGCGAGCGGAGAAGATCAACTAGGAGCGTATGGAAAAAGGTTGAGTCGTCTGTGAGTACGGTATATCACCTTGTGTACGTGTTATAATTCTAGTGGATTTCACCGTGTTATCGGTCCCGTGGTTTTTTACTCCGGTTTGGAGTTTTCCACGTAAAAAATCTCTGCGTGTATTTATTTAGTCCGCATTGGATTTTATATCGCAAGATTTTGAGTATTTATATTGTTTACACCTATTCACAGCCCCCTCTAGTGTTTTTTTCCCCTATTAGATCATTATTAGTATAACCCAACAAGGGGCTCTTGACCATGTGCTCACCTCTGTTGCAGGGTTGAAGTTGTTTTGATCCAAGTTGCCCAAACCAAGCTCCTTGCCTTGTGGTGGTGTTGCTCCGACGAGCTTTCCGGCCGGTCTCCGACATGCCCAAGGTGAGCCCTCGACTCAGTATATTATCCCTGAGCATGATGCTCACTTTTAGTTCAAATCTGGTCAAGTAATATGTGAGTGTTAGTAGAGTGATAATTGAGGGTTTAAGTGATTATGGGCCAATTTGTTTGTGGGCCTCTTGTCAGCCCAAACTTGTGAGCACGGGTTCCGCCTCGTCAAACCAGACGCGCTGAAATTTACGGCCTGTCTTTGGCTTCCTGGTTTGGAAGAACGAGCCAAAACAACGGTAAAAAAAAGGGGTGTATTTATAGCAATAATTCAATAGAGGAAATTGTGATTTGGTCCCAGTCTGCCCAAACATCAAAATTATGATGTTTAGGGACAGCAGGTGTAGTTGGACGATATTTGGGTATTTTTAGAACGTTGGCGGGTCATGATAGGAGGTCCAGTGGATTTTTCGGGAACTTCGGCTTAAGCCTAGGGTCGGCTAAGTGCCCGTATTAGCGAGATGGTATTGTAGTGTTATCGGGATGGGTATGAGTGAGTCTAGTTCTGATCACAGTTTCTGTTCAGGGCCCAGCAGTTCAGCACCAGCCTCCCGGTAGTCTAGCGGGAGTTCGGGATCGACCTGCATTCAGGTGGGTTTTCGTTTGAGACTTAGCGTCGGGCTTCCGACGGTTGCAACTACTTCTGATTTTACGTTTAACTGTGCTAACGTGGATGGTATTTATGGTCCTTGCTATTGAGTTATACTTTGTATATTTGGCGATCTTTATGGTTCATTACTATCCGGTTTTATCTGGTGTACTTGGTTACTATGCTCGAGGCTGCAGCACGCGCACCCGCGGTTTGGCCACCGCAAAGGGTGCGCTTTTCCGGAAAAGTGGTCTATGACCCGTGTAAACCCCGAGGGGACTAGTGGGGGCCCCCGCAGGTGGGGGTTGAGGCGCCAAGGTGCGAGCGGTGGCTCTTTATGAGCGGTGGCAGGTTTATGAGCGTGGCTCTTTGTGAGCGGTGCGACAGTCGACGTAGAATGCTCGTCGTGGTCAGATTTTACAGGTGGTTCGTGTTTCTCCTCCCCTCTTGGGAGGGTGGTTGCTCTGGATCGTCTGACGGTCGGCTTTACTACTTTTCTTGCTTTATTTTGGTATTATCGTGTCACTGACTTCCCACTCCGTGACAGGTTTCCTCCAGGGGTGAGAGCTAGGCGACAGTGAGGCCGAGTCAGGAGCTTTCGGGTCCTTCGAGATCCCGGACGGTGTTTCCCTTTCTGTCGCATTTCATTTATTCTTGTAGACTATTGTGTGGTTCTCGATACCCTCGTGGGGTCGGTGTGGATGTCGGTACTCTACTCTTTGGTTATGTGGATGTTAATTTCATATCTCTGTGCGGCCGTATTTCAAAAGGAAAGCAAGAAAAAGAAAAAGAAATTGCGGAAAATCGTTTTCAAACCAAGCTGTGGGTGTCGTGTGGGCACCGTTTTCAAAACCCTGTGGATTTTGTGATTTTAGAAAACAGATTTCAAAACTTGAGTGCGTGTGGGCACTGTTTCAAAAACTCTGTGGATTTTGTTGGGTTATATGTAATAAGGATCTAAATAGGGGAAAAAACACCTAGAGGGGGGTGAATAGTGTAAACGTATAAACACTCAAAAATCGTTGCGATAAAAAACCCAATGCTGGAAAATAAAAAATAACTCGCAAGATTTTTACGTGGAAAACTCCATCACCGGAGTAAAAAACCACGGGACCGATAACACGGCAGAAATCCACTAGAATTAAAACACGTACAAGGTGATTTACCGTACACACTTACGACTCAACCTTTTCCATACGCTCCTAGAGGATCTTCTCCGCTCGCTCCGCGACGCTTCTCGAATCCACGATCTGCGCCCAACGCCGAATCCACGGCGTCCAACGTCCGAATCCACGACGTCCGACCGATCACGGTCTTCACCCAATAGCACCCTTCGAATCCACGAACGTGCCTCGCTCCGAATCCACGAGAGCGGTTGAACCTTGAATCCACAAGGACAAGCGAATCCACCGCCGATTTTTGGGGTAAATCGTTGTTTTTGGTGGTGATGATCCGCCGAATACTTAGATCAAAGATAGATCGGAAATACCATCTAAGTATTCATTAGTTTGAATTCACTCAAGATGTGAGTATGAAAACCTAGAATCAAACTAATCAATATAGATGAAGAAACATAGAGTATTCCTCTAATGATTTCCTTTCTTCTCTATATGTGGATCTAGAGCCGTATAAGATGATATATGAAAATGACGGCTATGTGGATTAACCCTAGAAAAAGAGTCATAGGGTTTATTTATAGGTTAGAAACCCTAGGAAGGAGATAAGAATCAAAAACCTACCGTTTCTGGAAATTTAACGGACGGCGATCCGGATCGGATTAGCTGTGATCCGGATCGTCGTAACGAGTCAGGTAGTTCCAGAAAAATGAGGGTTCGGGATCCGGATCGAAAAGTGCTTGATCCGGATCGTTCATACAGTTCACCAAACATCAACGTTCGGGATCCGGATTGCGAAGCCTGATCCGGATCGTTCAAGGAAAATGGTAAACTCATGTGTCGGGATCCGGATCAAGAGAGCTACGATCCGGATTGAGCTGGTGTATGACGAACCACCTTCGGGATCCGGATCGAACAACCTGATCCGGATCCTGAGCATGTCCCAAGTCCAGTTTTTGATTTTTATGCAATGAAAGATTCTTCCAAGTGTTTCTATACTACAAGAAGTATTCGGATCACAACAAAATCTTTAGTTAAACATACCTGATCCTTTTGAATTCTTCTTTCTTGAGATTGAGTTAAATGATCCAACTTTCTTCACCTTCAATCTTCAGGACTTGAAACTTTCCACGAAACTACAGCCAACTCAAATTCCGTAACAATCTCCCCCTTTGGCGGTTTCGTGACAAAACACAGATCCACTAAAGAAAATCAAAAAGATATTTTTGTTGCTATCACCATACAACAAAAATTACAATGGAGATCCAAACATTAAAAACATGAGATAAACTCCTAAAACAGACTCTAGACTTAGACATCTGTACTCTCTGCACAAAGAAATCATTCTTGACAAAAAGAGATCGTTAGATACCTCAAGAATATTTAACATTCAAAACCTAGTACAGAGATAGAGTTTATCTGATCATCATGACATTTGAGAATTCAGATATGTAAGAGAATCATAGTCAAAAACCAACATATCTTCTATGCAATCAAAAACCAAATGTCATGTTAGTGAACATCAACTTGTTAGTTATATTACATGCCCAAATAGTTAGTCGAATAGTTAGTCGAGGCATGCATTCAAACAAATGAAAACCAAAGTTGAAGTTCTATTTACCTTTCAAGTTGAGGTTATACTTACCTCGATGTTCACACATTCATGAGGTTTACCTTTCCAGTTGAGGTTATACTTTTACCTCGATGTTCACACATTCACATCATCATGTGTTCAGTTCTCTCTAAACTCTCTCCCCCCTTTTTGGTCACAAACAAAGCCAAAATCACAAAAACTTTAAGGAGAAGTTAAAAGTTTCAAAAATTGTTCCGAAATGTAAGAACTAGAAACTAAGAGTAAGTCCTAAAACTGAACAAGGTTAAAGCCTGCACAAAAAAAAAATTGTTAGAGCAAAAATTTAATTATCCTGAGTCTGAATCCTCAGACGCACTATATCCCGTCTTAGCGAACATGTTCTTGATCAATTTCTTCATTGAATTTACTTTCTTGGTCAATGTAATTTGGGATGCGGTTATGATCTCGAGTTCTTCGACATTCGGCTTTGTTCTCTTTGTTATTCGCTCTTGCTCAAGAGATAGGCGCTGTTGTTGCTTGAAGATCGAAGTTACTGATGCGTCTTCATCCGCGCCAGGTGCTTGTTGAGACGGTGAGGCCGAGGTGCCGACACAAGGTTTCTTAACAGTGGACGGTGTCGGAGTAACATGTGGTAATTTGTGAAGTGACTTCACAACGGTGGACTCATCGATCATACCCAAACATTGATGATAAGTCAGTGAAGTAATATCAACCTGAAATTTCTTCAAAATCCTCATTATAATCAGTGGAAATGGAATTCTTTCTGTGGGATGAGGGTGCTCAACATATCTTGTCATTCTATTCCAAATAATGTATGGAATGTTGATATTCAATCCCATTGCCTCAGACGGATGTCCTAAGAGATACAAAAATAGCATTCCATCCCATCTCAAGACTTTCGTCTGCAAATTTGGAAGGATATTGTAACAGGTGATGAAGTTTAGGATCGGTACTCAAGACGAAGTTTCTTTGGATCTGATCGATTTCTCCGTTGATTGCGTTCCTTCCAAACAAATTCCCTTTATAACCATTTGCCACAAAGTGTTCGTCAAAACCTTTCCCTTCAAGTAATTAACTCCTGTCTTGCTGGCAGGCATTCCCAAAACCTCGCCAATCAATTGTGGAGTAATTTTGAACCTTGTGCCTTGGATATTCGTGTAAAATTCCATTGGACCGTTTTCAATTTCTCGAAGGTGCCGTGCATTTGTATAGAAGGTCCTTACATGATGCAGACAGTATCCAAGCACTTCTGGAAATCGACAAACTTGAATAAGATTTGCTTGTTCAATCAGAACGCCAAACTCAGGGGAGTGATCTCGTAGAGGCTCAATATTAACATGCCTCTCACCAATGCATTCACGATTTTCAAATGCCCTTAGGCGATCCGCATTAATGAACACTTGTTCCTCACGAGGTGGAGAATCCGGAACACTCGGTTCGTTAGACATGAAACCTCGTGCTCGTCCAAACCGTCGAGCAAGTCGTTTCCTTTTCACCGAGATGGTTGGTGCAGTCATAGGTGCTTTACCTTTGTCCATGGGTGCTTTTTCTTTCGATTGCATCGGGCATTGATTCATCATCATCTGTTAATGCAGTCCAATCTATCTCTTGACAATCTGCTTCTACTTCTGTGTCGCTGATCAGATGAAACTCACCTTTTGTTGTGTTTTCTTAGCTCTCTTTAATTTGTTTGTGGCCTGAGTGTGCACCATAGTGACCAATAAAAGAATAATCCATGAGAATCCCATTGATCCAAGTGCCTTAAGAAGATTGAAATCCTGTGAGCAACAACTCAAGAACACATGAAAAATTGTTAATTTTCAAGATTTGAAAAAATTGTACCCAAACAATCATAATCATGTAGAGAGACTAAGAATCAAATTAGTTTTGCAAAAGGACTTTTAAAAATAGATCAATTGCATGTTTTTCGAAAATCCTTATTTTATGCCCTAAAACCGAAATTTTAGAAATCGAAGCCTAAAAATCCGTTAATCAGGAGAATACCTAGCATATAATCAAAACTAATCTACCCAGAGTTCTTATTTCAAAATAAATTTGATCAAAAACCATCCACAAACAAAATTGATCCAAGAAATTCATCACGTTTGAGGAGGAATAGAGAAAAACGATGAAAAATCGAGATTTTGATCAATAAAACTTACTTGGAGTTGAAGAACTTGAGTTTGAAAGCTTCCAAGAAGGATGAAATCTAGAGAGAGAGGCTCTGGAAACTTTGGAACAAAAGATTGGAGTAAAAGAAATCAAAACCCTTTTGTTCTTTATAAAACCCTAGCCGCGATCCGGATCAGACCATGCTTGCGATCCGGATCGGCTACCCGCAGTGAGAAACTGCGTTCGGGATCCTGATCGGCAGGTCCAATCCGGATCGTCAGCCCGCAGAAGAATACCTGCGTTCGGGATCCGGATCATCTTGCCCGATCCGGATCGGCTCCAACTTTTTCTTTAGAAAATTTCAGAGAAATTCAAGAAAAACCAGAAAAAGATTGTAAGCACAAATGTGTATCAACTTTAAACAAAAATCATCGTTTTACACAACAAGAATTAGATTATGCCAAATCTATCAATAATATCCAAAAATGAAACGAGAATTTACAAGAATTAAATCCCTTAAAGTTGAACACCTTCAATTACATCTAACTTGATCTTATGAGTAATGCCTTTATCAAATCATCAATTCAGTAAAGAAAATGAAATACAAAGATCAATAGATGTTTGAAATCCCAAATATAGTAGATAATGTATCTAGACAATCTGTTGAAGAGAGTGGCTCTTTGAGCATCTTTGTTTAAAAACCCACCTTATACCAACCTTGAAATTGGACGGAGTCAAGTATTTCAACATGCATTTTACTTAATCAAAATTTGAACAACCATGCTTGGTATACATGTGGTAGCTGCACACAATACTCGGACGACCGAGGTGGTAGCTCTTTCCTCCATGTGGTGGTAGTTTTCACACTCCTCATTGGGATGTAACTCTTTCCACATCTTTTGAGCATTTAACTTTTCTTTGACTCCCCCTCAATTGGCTATCAATTATTTAAGATATAAAGTATTCAACCAAATATTGATCTCGATTTCATACTCGACTAAGCAGTCAAATAAGATAATGACTATACCAAGAGATCATTGAGAGAGAGAAATTGACTTTGATCACTCAGAAGATGATTTAATTAACATAAATGATCATTGCAACAGTGAAATATTATGATGGCAAAAGCATAATAAATTTCTAAATGTGCGAAAAGATGCAATTAAAGTCAATTATGATCTATGCTCAATTAATGTCCTATGTACAAACATAGATAATGATCAGAACAAAACAAAAACAAAACCTATCCTAAGCAAAGGTTTTAAAAAGAAGTTTATTTCAAGGAAAGCATTCCAATTGCTTTTCGCAAATGAATAAAACGTTTTTGATCCAAAGGTTTTGTTAGAATGTCAGCTAATTGATCCTCAGTTGAAATATGTGAAAGTTGAAGAGTATTTGATTCAACTAGCTCTCTAAGAAAATGATATCTAAGTTCAATATGTTTTGTTCTAGAGTGCAACACAGGGTTTTTAGAAATGTTAATTGCACTTGTGTTGTCACAAAGAATTGCTACCGAAGATGCTGAAATCCGGAAGTCGCTCAACACACTTTTCATCCAAATGAGTTGGGTTGAACAACTACCCGCTGAAATGTATTCCGCTTCGGCAGTCGAGAGTGCTATGCAATTCTGCTTTTTACTGTGCCATGCAACAAGGCAATGGCCAAGATAGAAGCATGCACCACTCGTGCTTTTCCGATCATCCACTGATCCTGCCCAATCGGCATCTGAGTATCCAACAATATCCAAACTTGTTCCCATAGGATACCAAATTCTGAAATTAATTGATCCTTTGATATACCGGATGATCCTTTTCACCGCTTTCAGGTGAACCTCCTTTGGTGCAGATTGATATCTCGCGCAGATCCCAACACCAAAAGATATATCCGGGCGACTAGCCGTGAGGTAAAGTAGACTTCCAATCATACTCCGATAAAGTTTCTCGTCTACGTTCTCACTATGTGATTCACTTCCAAGTCCCTTGTGGCTAGTTCCCATTGGAGTCGGAAAATCCTTCAAATTTTCAAGATCAAACTTTTTACCCAACTCCATTGCATACTTGGATTGACTCAAGTGAATACCTTCATCATTTTGTTTAATTTGCAATCCAAGGAAATAAGTCAATTCGCCCATCATGGACATCTCAAATTCGCTTTCCATGGTCTCCGCGAATTTAGAAGCATCATTATCTCTTGTTGCGCCAAATACAATGTCATCGACATAGATTTGTGCTACAATGAAATTGCTTTGATAATGCTTCACAAAGAGAGTCCTATCAGCTCCCCCTCGAGTGTAGCCCTTCTCCAAAAGGTGCTTTGTCAACCTTTCGTAACATGCTCGCGGTGCTTGTTTCAGACCGTAAAGAGCCTTTTTCAAACGAAAAACATGGTTAGGTTGTTTATGGTCTACAAAACCTTCCGGTTGAGCCACATAAACTTCCTCATTTAAAAATCCATTTAGAAATGCGCTCTTAACGTCCATTTGAAATAATTTGATTTTAAAATGACAAGCAATAGCAAATAGTATACGAATGGACTCGAGTCTAGCTACAGGGGCGAATGTTTCATCAAAGTCTATACCTTCTACTTGAGAGTAGCCTTGAGCAACTAATCGTGCCTTGTTCCTGATGATAGTACCATCCTCATTTTCTTGTTCTTGAAGATCCATTTGGTACCTATCACATTATGTTGCTTTGGAGGCTTCGTTAATTCCCAGACTTTGTTTCGCTCAAATTGATAGAGCTCTTCCTGCATTGCTTTAATCCAGTAGTCATCCTGAAGAGCTTCATCTATGTTCTTTGGTTCGATTAAAGATACGTAGCAAGCGAATCCACAAACCAACTGCCTCCGAGTTCTAACTCCTTCTTGTGGATCTCCAATAATATTCGATTCCGGATGATCCTTGGAGATTCGTAGCGTTTGTTGAAACGGAGTACTCGGAGATATATGAGATGATTCCTGCACATCAGATAAACTTGAAGAACCATTAGATGCATCATTAATATTGGAAGTATTATTCTGAGAAGATGCAACGGCAGGAGAATCATCATCTAGAGAGATATCGAGGGTAGATTTTTCAGATGCAAAGTGAAAAGCTTCATCTACTTTAACATTTATAGATTCTACGATCGTCTTAGATTCCAAGTTAAATACTCGATATGCTCTGCTATTGGTAGAATACCCCAAGAAAATCCCTTCGTCACTTCGTGAGTCAAACTTTCCAAGATTTTCACGGTCACGTAAAATGTAACACCGACTCCCGAAGATGCGAAAATAAATGATGTTGGGTTTTCTACCACACCATAGTTCATATGGTGTATTTAACGTTCCCGGGCGCAAAAACACTCGATTAATGACATAGACAGCGGTGTTCACAGCTTCAGCCCAAAATGTAGCGGTAAATTCCGGCTATGAAGCATCACACGCGCCATCTCTTGAACAACCCTGTTTTTGCGCTCAACAACACCATTCTGTTGAGGTGTATAGGGTGCAGAGAATTCATGCTTAATACCGTTTGAAGTACAAAAGTCAATGAATTTAGAATTAATGAATTCTCCACCTCTATCACTTCTAACACGAATGATCTTTTCATTCTTTTCAATCATAATACGAAGGCAAATCTCGTGAAAAGAATCAAAAGTATCAGCTTTCTCTTTTAAAAATGCTACCCAAGAAAACCGAGAGAAATCATCAATCATCAAGAAAATATACCATTTACCTCCCAAAGATGGTTGACGAGTTGGCCCCATTAAATCCATGTGCAAAAGTTCCAAAGGCCGTTTTGTACCTACGTGGTTCAAGTTCTTGTGTGCAGTTCTGGACTGTTTTCCCTTTTGGCAACCACCACACACAATGTTTTGTTTAAATAAAAATTTTGGAACCCCCTTGACCACGTCCTTGTTTGAAATTTTAACAAGTTCCTTAAAATTTATGTGACCTAGCCTTTCATGCCAAAGTGTTTCATTATCCAAAGAAACTAGGTTACATTTTTCAGAAAACTTATTAGGAACAACATAACAATTGTTTTCAGATCTAACCCCTTTTAAAAAGAAGACATGGTCCTTATCAGTTACAACGCATTCAACAGATAAAAAGTTAACTGAAAAACCATTGTCGCAAAGTTGACTTATGCTTATGAGGTTAGTCTTAAGGCCATCAACAAATAAGACGTTTTTCAAAATCGGGCCATCTGGAATAGCTACCGTCCCTTTTCCAACAATTTTGGAAGATCGACCGTCTCCGAAAACAACGTGTCCTCCGGAGATTTTCTCAAGATTTTGAAAACTATTTTTGTCACCGGTCATGTGACGGGAACACCCGCTATCCAGATACCAAGACGAACTATCATATGCATGCAAGGAAACATTGGAAACAAGACAAGGGAAAATTTCACCTTTGCGCACCCAAACCCTTTTGGTATGCGTCGGTAATGGTCGTGAAGTTGTATGCCTAGGTGAAAGCGTCTTGCTAAAACGATTGCTACTCCTTGATGAAATCGTCTTGCGCGGTGAACTACCAAGTCTCTTTTCATTTGAAAAGTTTTGCTTTGATTTCCGGGGAGGTGCCCTTTTGGTAGTTGTTGCAAGAGGTGCTTGAGATGAGCGTTTGACTCCCGTCTTGCAATATCTTCTTATGTGCCCTGAAACACCACAACGAAAACATACCTTAGATCTTGACGATCCCAAAGAGGATGAAGTAGGTTTGTTGTCGTTGTTTGTCTTGAATTCCGGTGTCGGAGGAGGAGATACCGACTGAGGCACAAGAACTGTCCCACTCGAACTTGGACTGTTTCCAGTTTGAGTGTATCCGAGGCCGAACCGATTTGATTGACTAAGACCAAGAAGTCTATCCAACTTACTCCTTCCTGAAGAGAATCGCTGTAGGTCATTCTTGAGTTGGAAAATGGTCTTTGTCATTTCCAGGTTATCCTGTCGAGCCTCGTTGTAGAGCTTTGAGAAGTGATTCGCGTTATCCACCAGATTTGTATGTTCCTTCTCAAGTTGCTCATTGGACTCTTGAAGGGAAACATTTGCTTTTATCAGGTTTTCCCTTTCCACTTCAAGAGCGTTTGAGAGAGAAGTCACCCTTTTTGCTTCTTCTTCGAGATCATGCAATCTCCCTCTCAAACTCTTATTTTGCTTAGCCACTTTCTTTGAATCCCTCAAAAGTCTGTGGTAGGCTAGAGCAAAATCTTCACCTTCCGAATCAACCGATTCGTTGTCCGTTGCAATCTTTTCAACAGTGGAGTTGGACAACGACTCGGATGTACTTGCCATAAAGCACATGAAGGGAGAAGATATGGACGCGTGGAATGCCGTGGAGCTCTTTTCTTCATCACTTGAAGACGACTCATTTGACGTTGAGTTGTCATCCCAAGTGACGACTTGCATCGCCTTCTTCTTTGCCGGATACTTGTTGGGACACTCCGTTGCAATGTGGCCGTAGCCTCGACATTTGAAGCATTGTAGTTGTCCCTCTGAACTTTTCTTATCCTTTGAGAAGTTCTCTTGCTTTCTTGACTTGTAACTTGAAGTACCCTTGCCTTTGTTCGACTTTCCGAAGGATGGAGATTTACTTGAATTACCCCTTCGAAAGTTGCGGCGTAACTTCCTTGTCAAGAGAGCGAGCTGCTTCTCAAATTCCTCCATAGAAAGGTTCTCGTCATCGTCTGAGGAGGATGTATCCGCGTCTTCTTCCTTAGTTGTTTTCAACGCATAACCTGAAGACTTAGAAGTGGATGCCTTTCCAGAAGAATTGTTAGTAGTAAACGTCATTTCATATGTTTGTAATGAACCAACTAATTCTTCTACACGTATTTCGTCCGGGTGTTTAATAGTTTCAATGGCAGTAACTTTTGGGCGAAATCGTTCAGGAAGAGTTCTTAAGATCTTTCTTACAATCTTAAATTCTGGAATCTTCTCTCCCAGGTTAGCACATGAGTTTACGATGTCTTGCAATCGTGTATAATAGTCCATGAAAGATTCATTTTCTGCCATCAAGATAGAGTCAAACTTGCTCGTAAGCATTTGCAGTTTCTGAATCTTCACGAGGTTAGTTCCCTCATGTGTAACCTGAAGAACATCCCAGATTTCTTTCGCAGTCTCACATGCTGAGACGCGAGAGAACTCAGTTTGAGATAAGGCATTAAAAATAGCATTAATTCCCTTGCCATTGTAAGAAGATGAATCTAACTCTTCCTTGGTCCATTTCGACCTAGGTTTTAAGGTGCGAACATCACCAATAAATTCAGTTGGATTAGACCATCCTAATTCAATTGATTGCCACACCCGTTCGTCGATGGAAATTAAAAAGGCTTTCATCCGCACTTTCCAGTACGCATAATTTGTTCCATCGAAGAACGGGGGTCGGTTGATGTTTCCACCTTCAACCATTGTTTACAACCCTATTCCCGCTCTGATACCACTTGTTGGGTTATATGTAATAAGGATCTAAATAGGGGAAAAAAACACCTAGAGGGGGGTGAATAGGTGTAAACGTATAAACACTCAAAAATCGTTGCGATAAAAACCCAATGCGGAAATAAAAAATAACTCGCAAGATTTTTACGTGGAAAACTCCATCACCGGAGTAAAAAACCACGGGACCGATAACACGGCAGAAATCCACTAGAATTAAAACACGTACAAGGTGATTTACCGTACACACTTACGACTCAACCTTTTCCATACGCTCCTAGAGGATCTTCTCCGCTCGCTCCGCGACGCTTCTCGAATCCACGATCTGCGCCCAACGCCGAATCCACGGCGTCCAACGTCGAATCCACGACGTCCGACCGAATCCACGGTCTTCACCCAATAGCACCCTTCGAATCCACGAACGTGCCTCGCTCCGAATCCACGAGAGCGGTTGAACCTTGAATCCACAAGGACACGCGAATCCACGCGCCGATTTTTTGGGTAAATCGTTGTTTTTGGTGGTGATGATCCGCCGAATACTTAGATCAAAGATAGATCGGAAATACCATTTAAGTATTCATTAGTTTGATTCAACTCAAGATGTGAGTATGAAAACCTAGAATCAAACTAATCAATATAGATGAAGAAACATAGAGTATTCTCTAATGATTTCCTTTCTTCTCTATATGTGGATCTAGAGCCGTATAAGATGATATATGAAAATGACGGCTATGTGGATTAACCCTAGAAAAAGAGTCATAGGGTTTATTTATAGGTTAGAAATCCTACGAAGGAGATAAGAATCAAAAACCTACCGTTTCTGGAAATTTTACGGACGGCGATCCGGATCGGATTAGCTGTGATCCGGATCGTCGTAACGAGTCAGGTAGTTCCAAAAAAACGAGGGTTCGGGATCCGGATCGAAGTGCTTGATCCGGATCGTTCATACAGTTCACCAAACATCAACGTTCGGGATCCGGATTGCGAAGCCTGATCCGGATCGTTCAAGGAAAATGGTAAACTCAGTGTTCGGGATCCGGATCAAGAGAGGCTACGATCCGGATTGAGCTGGTGTATGAACGAACCACCTTTGGGATCCGGATCGAACAACCTGATCCGGATCCTGAGCATGTCCCAAGTCCAGTTTTTGATTTTTATGCAATGAAAGATTCTTCCAAGTGTTTCTATACTACAAGAAGTATTCGGATCACACAAAATCTTTAGTTAAACATACCTGATCCTTTTGAATTCTTCTTTCTTGAGATTGAGTTAAATGATCCAACTTTCTTCACCTTCAATCTTCAGGACTTGAAACTTTCACGAAACTACGCCAACTCAAATTCCGTAACAGATTTATGGTTTTCGAACTGTTTTAGAAACCCGGGTGCCGAGTGGGCACCGCTTTAAAAAAAATTGTGGATTTATCCTTTCAAATTGATCGGCCTTGAGAATGGGTACGTTGTGTAAGCATTGAGAACTGTTGTGATTGAATAAACTACTATGATTGCATGTTGTATTAGCTGCGACGCCGTGCATATACCGAGGAGACTCTCTCCGTTTGCAGGGTGATTCTGTATATGCGGCGGGTCTGGGCACGCACCGGGGAAGAAGGAATTTCAAAAAAAAAAAAAAATTAATACGCAAAACAAATCCTTTTTCGTTGATTGTTTCCGCTGAGTGAAACCCCCGGGGCGTGACAGATTAGATGGTATCAGAGACTTTCTTTAATCACAACAGTTAGTGCCCGACATCCACAGAGATACCTCACTTAGCTACTAATGATTGAAATGAGTAGGGCATAGAAGTGTAGAACGCGAGTGATCGGGGGGGGGGGGAGTATAGGTCCCTTTTCTCGATAGTTGGTTGAGTGCTATGCTAGCGGAGTCTAGCGCTGACTTGTGTTGTGTGTGTGTACGGGTTGAGTTTTGTTTCTCGGTTTAGCTCGGTTGTCGTGCTTGTGTAGTCCTGTTGTTTTGGAGGCGAGGGTCGAGGCCGGCTGCCACCGGGGTCTTGATGGTTGCTGGGAATCAATGGATTAAGCAACCAGCGCGGGACACGGTGGGTCTGCTGACGGTGTTCATGCACTTGGTACGGCTGTTAACACAGCAAATGGTTGCGCCGGCTTGTGGTTTTTCCGAACCCCTTCCTCTGGCAGCGTTCTTGTCGTCGTTAGTAATGGAAACTGATAGTAGTGAAATCCGTGGTGGTTGTTAGTGTGTCAGCTGTTTTATCGGACATAAGTAACCGGGTGACTCTTGCCTAAGGTTGTACCTTTCAGGTCTTCCGGTTTTAGGCTATAGCAGATCGTCGGTCGAACCTTTTGCATCTTGGATAGGGTCGGGGTGGGTATGAGGACTCTTCCCCTATGGTGGTCACCCATAGTTCGGCATTTACTGTAGACACTGCGATGGTGGTAGAAATCGTCGAGGTGAGGTTCTCCTTTGGGTTGAGAAAGGAAACTCCCGGGGCTAGCAAATCTTGTTTCGTATGGGCTCGAGTTTGGTTGAGCGGACCTAGAGCTTAGAATACTCCTAGTTGGGAAAGTGAGCGTTTGGTCTGGGGGGTGTGCAGCTCGGTTCGGTGCACGGTGCTTGGAGGGGCAATAGATTGTGACCGAGCGGTAGGGGTTAACCAGAGTGTCGCACCCCTTCGGCACCAAGACGGAGGTAGGACCGTATTTCTTGGTTGTCGTCGCCAGCTTCCCATGACCAAGTTATAGTCTTGAGGATTTGGGTTGCGAGTTTAGTGATTGTGAGGCAGTACGGGTCAACGGGGGGTTGTTGACCGCACGGCGTTCTGGCATTGGTCACTCTCGGCTAGGATGCCCTGCATGCAACTTTCTCTATGGGGTAGGCCTCGTGGCAGGACCTAGAGCTGAAATCTAGCGTTAGTTTTGACCGTCGCCTCGGTAGAACGGACAGTCGAAACGGACAACCCGGGATGGTGGTTATGCTCCGAGCTAGTAGTCCGTGTTGGCGACGGGTGGGTTCGTCGTTTTCAAAGGAAGATTACTTGTAGGCGGTGACCCAGCTAGTTGGATTGGCACATCCTGGAGTTTTGTAAGGGTATTAGTGTGGCTTCCCCCTTTGTGGTCGGGTTAGTTTGGGCATTTACGGGCCGTCGGTCCGGGTTTGGTGGTAGGACCGGGGTACCTCGACGCATCGCAAGACTTTGGCTGCTGACTGCTCAACACCGTCAGAGGTGGTCCGCGAACCAGTGGCGTCATAGCAGGGAGCTCCAAGTCGAGGAGCAGGCTTACTTAGGTTAGTTTCGATCAAGAGAGACGGGACGGTAGGGTTGCCAGGTGGGCCGAGCCGTCGTCTGTCTGAAACCTTAGGGCGGTTCAGTCCGGTAGTTTTTCGTTCAGGGTTACCACCGAGTTTCGCCAAGAGATATATGGCGTTTCACGTGTCATCGCTTCGGGGGTTGGATTATTGAGCGCCCCAACGGTGTTCGCGGGTTTGATGAACAGAAAGTTTCCAGACCCTTCTTGGGTCAACTTGCGTACGAACAAGGAGCGTCTTCGGGTGACCCTTCAGACCCTCAGGGACGAGAGAGGGTAGGCCAAACTCCAAAGGTGTGAGTTTGGGCATCGCGGGGGAGAGTTAAGGCCTTTACGACCGAGCAACTCAAGGAAACGATGCGTCCAATCAAGATCACTCCGGAAAGACAAGTGGAGCAGTCGATGCCTGGAGCGGTAAGGGTCAGACAGGAGACATACCGGTAACCGCGATTACGTAGCAGGACGGATCAACAGCAGACTGTTGGTGGCTTAAATTGACAAGGGATGTAGCACAACGCGTGGCTTGCTTTTGGGTCGGTCATCGAATAAAGGCCGAACGTCAGTGCCCGACGGGGAAACTGCAATCTCTCCTAGTGCCAGAGAGAAACGAGCGGATCATGGGGGGCGCGAAGCCATTTGGGAGTGCAAGTCGGACATGGTTGGGCACTTTCCCCATTTATGGGATTCCTGGTGTGTTCAAGTTTCGAGGACGAAACTTCTTTTAAGGTGTGAGTGGTGTAATACTCGGGAAAATTGTGTTAGTGTAAAGAGTGTTTTTCAGGTGCGAATGTGTGCGAGGAAACAAAATTAACCTTAGTGGTGTGTACCGGTGTACGGATGGCACAGTTGCCGAAGCACAAATTCCGCCTTTCCGATCCGAGTCTGATCTCGGAAATCTTAGGTCGCCAGTGCGACCGTCTCGTCGAATCGAGTGGAAATGGTATAGACCGTTTGCTGATCCGACGGTCGGATCGTCCAGAAATCAGCAAGAAAACTAGTGGGACCCACGACTTAAGTGAATAGTAAAATGAATAGTAACCCCTGATTTCGGTCCCCTCTTGATCGGTCGTTGGCCATTTCACTGTCCAAAATCCAAACCTAGCAGTATGAGTTGACGATTCTAGCTAATTTTGACGTTCTGAGCGCAATGGCGCTGACGGAATTTCCGTCTGACGACCCTAGGGTCTCAAAAAATGCGATAAACTATATTTTGGTACAGTGTTTTTGGACCGAGAATTTATCCGGGCGTTTTCTCGAAAAACAAAAATCGCTACCTGATAGGTTTCGTCGAGCCGGACGTCGTGGCGAAGTCCTTTTTTCGATTTGATGGCTAAAATGCCTCGAAAAGTGCGAAAAATAGTGAAAATATGGTATTTTGTGCAAAACACCTTATAGGTTATGCTCCGTTTTGTGTGCCACTACTTGGAGAGGGACTTAATGGTGAAAGAGAGCTGCTGTGAAGGACTGGGCTCAAAGGGTTAAGAGTTAAAGGACTAAATTGCAATTGTGCATATATACATTATATATTATGCATGTTAGGGTTAGGGTTCCTTTAAACCCTAACCCCGCAGCCCGAGCCCCCAGCCGCAACCCAACTCCTTCCACCCCTTCTGTTGCACTCCCCGGAGCAGCAACCGGCCGCCGCCGCCACCTTCATCGCCGGAGAAGAAGAAATAAGAAGAATATTATTCTTCTCGGGTTGGTTGTGTTGGGAGCATCAAGCAGAGCTCTGATTGCACCAAGCCTCTTCTGAGGGTGTTTCCATGCGTCTGAAACCCGAGCCGAGACCCAGCTCCGACGGGAGCCGCCCCGGAGTCATCTTCTCCATTGTTGCTCCGGCTAGGTAAGGTTTTTTTGGAGAATGTTTGGTTATTTTGGCCCGTGTGTGTGTGTGTGGTTCCTGATGTTGAGTGGGCTCTCTCTGTGAAGCCCGAGCCGTCGCCGCGCCTCCGGTAGCCGGCGGAAGAACTTGGTGCGGGAAAATCTTGTTTTCGGCCGATCTTGAGAGCGGAGTTTTTTCGATCGTTGAAAACACGATCGGAACCGTTGTTTCTCTTCTCCTCATCGACTGCAACTCACCTGCAAAGTTTGGGGAAGATCGGTTGAGGGACCGCGCCGTACGGGGATGCCCTAGAACCGGCTTTTTGTGCACTTCGCCGGAATTCCCTCAACCGGCGCCGCCGCTCGACCCCGTCGCCGACCACCACTGCAGGAAGGTCCCTGGCATCCAGCAGAATCTTTTGGTCCAAGTTGCAGAGGCTCGGGTGCACCGGACCGGATTCCGCCATTAGAGCTCTAGTTTTCCGGCGAACTCATTTTCCGGCCAACCCGGAGCTTTGCGAGGTGGGAAACCGACTCGCGTATGTTCTTATGGTTAAGTTGGAGCTTCCCATTCCTTTGCATGAAAATTTGAACGTGGGAATTTTCTGTTTTGTAGTTGCACCCTTTTCTTTGGCCGAGCATCACCACCGCCGCCGCCGCCGCCGCTTCGGACTGCCGGCCACCGTTTCGGGTAAGCTCTAAGTGTTAATTAGAGACTTTCTACCATTTTTGTTTAGGCCTAGAACCCCTGGTAATTGAACTGGCTCAACCTTGTTTAAGGTTGAGGATAATTGGGCTTTTCTCCGGCCGCCGCCGTCTTCGGCCACCGGCGCCAGGTTTGGCCGTGACCAACCTTCATCTGCAAGGGCTCTTGACCATGTGCTCACCTCTGTTGCAGGGTTGAGGTTGTTTTGATCCAAGTTGCCCAAACCAAGCTCCTTGCCTTGTGGTGGTGTTGCTCCGGCGAGCTTTCCGGCCGGTCTCCGACACGCCCAAGGTGAGCCCTCGACTCAGTATATTATCCAGAGCATGATGCTCACTTTTAGTTCAAATCTGGTCAAGTAATATGTGAGTGTTAGTAGAGTGATAATTGAGGGTTTAAGCGATTATGGGCCAATTTTATTTGTGGGCCTCTTGTCGGCCCAAACTTGTGAGCACAGGTTCCGCCTCGTCAAACCAGACGCGCTGAAATTTACGGCGCTGTCTTTGGCTTCCTGGTTTGGAAGAACGAGCCAAAACAACGCATAAAAAAAAAGGTGTATTTATAGCAATAATTCAATAGAGGAAATTGTGATTTGGTCCCAGTCTGCCCAAACATCAAAATTATGATGTTTAGGGACAGCAGGTGTAGTTGGACGATATTTGGGTATTTTTAGAACGTTGGCGGGTCATGATTGGAGGTCCAGTGGATTTTTCGGGAACTTCGGCTTAAGCCTAGGGTCGGCTAAGTGCCCGTATTAGCGAGATGTTATTGTAGTGTTATCGGGATGGGTATGAGTGAGTCTAGTTCTGATCATAGTTTCTGTTCAGGGCCCAGCAGTTTAGCACCAGCCTCCCGGTAGTCTAGCGGGAGTTCGGGATCGGCCCGCATTCAGGTGGGTTTTCGTTTGAGACTTAGCGTCGGGCTTCCGACGGTTGCAACTACTTCTGATTTTACGTTTAACTGTGCTAACGTGGATGGTATTTATGGTCCTTGCTATTGAGTTATACTTTGTATATTTGGCGATCTTTATGGTTCATTACTATCGGTTTTATCTGGTGTACTTGGTTACTATGCTCGAGGCTGCAGCACGCGCACCCGCGGTTTGGCCACCGCAAAGGGTGCGCTTTTCCGGAAAAGTGGTCTATGACCCGTGTAAACCCACGAGGGGACGTAGCGGGGGCCCCCACAGGTGGGGGGTTTGAGGCGCCAAGGTGCGAGCGGTGGCTCTTTATGAGCGGTGGCTCTTTATGAGCGGTGGCTCTTTGTGAGCGGTGCGACCTGTCGACGTAGATGCTCGTCGTGGTCAGATTTTACAGGTGTTCGTGTTTCTCCTCCCCTCTTGGGAGGGTGGTTGCTCCGGATCGTCTGACGGTCGACTTTACTACTTTTCCTGCTTTATTTTGGTATTATCGTGTCACTGACTTCCCACTCCGTGACAGGTTCCTCCAGGGGTGAGAGCTAGGCGACAGTGAGGCCGAGTCAGGAGCTTTCGGGTCCTTCGAGATCCCAGACGGTGTTTCCCTTTCTGTCGCATTTCATTTATTTCTTGTAGACTATTGTGTGGTTCTCGATACCCTCGTGGGGTCGGTGTGGATGTCGGTACTCTACTCTTTGGTTATGTGGATGTTAATTTCTTATCTCTGTTCGGCCGTATTTCAAAAGGAAAGAAAGAAAAAGAAAAAGAAATTGCAAAAATCGTTTTCAAAACTTGGGTGTCGTGTGGGCACCATTTTCAAAACCCTGTGGATTTATGGATTTTAGAAAACAGATTTCAAAACCTGAGTGTCGTGTGGGCACTGTTTCAAAAACTCTGTGGATTTATGGTTTTCGAACTGTTTTAGAAACCCGGGTGCCGAGTGGGCACCGCTTTAAATAAATTGTGGATTTATCCTTTCAAATTGATCGGCCTTGAGAATGGGTACGTTGTATAAGCATTGAGAACTGTTGTGATTGAATAAACTACTATGATTGCATGTTGTATTAGCTGCGACGCCGTGCATATACAGAGGAGACTCTGTCCGCTTGCAGGGTGATTCTGTATATGCGGCGGGTCTGGGCACGCACCGGGGAAGAAGGAATTTCAAAAAAAAAAAAAAAATTAATACGCAAAACAAATCCTTTTTCGTTGATTGTTTTCGCTGAGTGAAACCCCCGGGGCGTGACAAAATGCATTTACTCTTACATTTATTCTTCTAAATCATAGAAAAGCAAAGGAAAAAAGAGATAAGTTCACCATTTTTGGTGAAATCCCCCACCTTTATGTTTCTCTTGAAAGAACTTGGGTTTGATCCACTTTCTCTCCAAGACAATTCCTAAAAATGGGACAAAAACCCATAAGAGATCAATAAGTCTCTTCTAAAGCCCATAAAACTCGAAAATACTAAAATCCTAGAAATTTACCTTTTGTTCTTAACCCAAAAAATGGAGAAGAAGTCTCATTCTACCTCCAAGAACCTCCTTTGGAAGTCTTCTTTAAGTCTCTTGTCTCACAAGAGATCAATCCCTTGAAGCCTCCAAGCTAAGGTTTCCTCTCTCCCAAGCTTCTAGAGAGAGAAAGAGAAGAGAGAAACAATATATAAGGGGAATGGGGTTTGCTGTAAGAGGGGGTGAGGTTTTAACTTGAGTTAACCCCACATAAACGCACTATTTAACTCTAGTTGACCAACTCAACTCGTGCTATCAGCGGCTTGAGGTAAACCAGTACACGGGTTGACGTACCGATACACAGGCTCTGGTACCGGTACGCGGGTCCCATACCGGTACATCTCCCCTAGTTCCTCAAAACCTGAGAGCTGGTTTTTCTCAGCCGTCAATGGTGTTCCGGTACGTGGCTTGAGGTACTAGTATGCCATGCAACAATCTGTAATTTTTATAGATTTTGATTTTTCAGGCTCGCTTTCCAACTCAACTTTGGTACAGATGCCTTATGCTTCGAACCAAACTTGCTCTTGTAGGTTTATGGATCCCCAAGGATCTAAATAGGTTCTATCAAACACCTAGAGGGGGTGTGAATAGGTGTAATAACCAAAAAACCAAATCTCAGTTCAATTTAAAATAAATGCAAAAAATAAAAACAGCACACCGAGATTTACGTGGAAAACTCCATCACAGGAGTAAAAACCACGGGACCAACACGCAATAACAATCCACTAAGAATTTGAAAGATAACAAGGTGATTACCGACTCCACGGACTCCAACCCTGTGATGATCCAGGTTTCCATGCACTGTTTTTCCCGTGAGTCCAATGTGTAAACACCTATTGATGGTGTTTGATCCACAGTGTGTCAAAGGGACGGCACAGATGGGTCCATGGTAGTATTTATTGTTAGTTTGGCCTTCGGCGGCATTTGCCGAATTTTAGAAAGGTTTCTAGGCCAAACGGAGGGCGTATTTAGATTCAGCGCCGAAAAACGCTTGAAAACGACTATTTACTTGTTGAATTCGGAGTCCGGATGCCCAAAAACGGACTCCCGGATGTTTCTGGTGGTTTCTGGTGCATGGGGAAGTCGTGGACCACCGGGGGCGCCACGTGGCGGGCCCACATTGGCCGGTCCGCAGCAGCCGGTCCATGGAGCAGCGCGGCAGGGTGCATGAGCCGGCGCTAGGACAGGTGGCAGGCGCTGATTAGCAGGCCTACGGTGTGCGGTCCACGGAGTTTTGGCGGCCGGTTGCAGGGTGGTTTTTTGGCTTTATATAGGTCATTTGAGGGCCAAAATCCTCTTCTCCTGTTCGGTTTCACTCCGAGGTCCCTTCTAAGAAAATTTTCCTCTCTCAATTCTACACCTCCTGTAGACTTCTCAGGATTTTAGGAGGCTCGGATCCCAAGGTTTGAGATTTTTCCGGCGCGGCGCGACGATCATTTTACGGCAACCTGATTCGTCGTATTTCGGTGTTCAGGCTCCCCCGACTCATCCCGACCTCCCATTTTCACGATTTTTGTGCCGTTGCATTCTTAACAGGTAGGGCTTCATTTTCTCTGTTGTGGGTTTCTTCTGATTCCGAGGCTTTGTTGGAGTTTCTGTGGCCTCATTTTGACCCTTTTTCCGTCGCGGAGTTTTGGGACAGCACTGCCTTGTTTTGGCGATAACTTTGCGCACGGACGTCGGATCAGGGCGATTCAAAAGAGGATTTGCATCTATGCATCGCAAGGAGAGTCTCTGAATTTTCTTGGATTTTCTGGAATTTTCCCCGAAGGTGAGAAACCCCTTTTTACAGAACCTTGTATCGCAGTTTTGGATGAATGTATTGTTCGGGGTGGTTCCCTTGTCGATTTTGGTTCTCAGCGTAGGAAAATCGTGTGGAGACGTGCAGGTACTTGTTTCGACCGGATCGTCGCGTAGATCGCAGTAGTATTTTTTTGGGAATTTCTTGGGCACGTTTCGCAGGTGAAAATGGCTGAACTATTAACAGATTTTTGGGGACAGATTTTTAGATTAAACTTGGATAATAATTATGTGTGCATCCTTTGGGACTTATGGTGCAGTATTGCGGGATTTTCGGATCGGGCGCGGACTTAGCCTTCGAGGACCGGATTTAGCGCTCGAGGTGGGTACCGTTGTTTATCCTCCTACTTGTGATGTCCCCACTAGGCCTATTTGAGTTGCTACTATGTTGCATTGTTAAAAGAACCGGTAAAATGAATCTGGCATGCCAATCAGGAAATTGGACTTATAACTAGAGTTTGTGACTTCAAAAGGACTAAGTGCTGATTAATGGTTAATTCTTGTAAATAATATGTCGCCTAAAACCATGGGAAGAGCTTTGTTAAAGTGGATATGTTGTATATGCATGATGGGACCTCTTATACATATACATAAACCAACTTGGGCAACTTAGTAAAATGGAAGCTTATTTAAACGGCATACCTCTACTTTGTGAGAACTAGAATACTTGAATCATGTTTTGATAATTATAAAGTACTTTGCATGCTTGAATGGTCACTTATTAAACATGCATGCTTAACCAAATAATTGTGAGCCTATCATATGGATAATATCATAGTGGAAACGTGATAGTGGTTGGAACTTATACATGCTTATGGGAATATTATTGGCATTTAACTTAGCATGGGGGATTTACTTTTATGATGGATATTATGAAATGTCTTGCGGGAGGGTACCACTTGAGAATATTTTGGACAGGCATAGGGGGATGGTTTATATGAGGGTGATTAGCAGATTATAGACAGGTGTGGTCGGATTATGATTTTAGCATGATGATTACACCCAGGTGAAGCTATTAATTGATACACTAGTCGAACCACTATTTATCACATTTTCTCCTATCTCTCATGAGGACATAGGCTGGCTTATTTGGACATTTTGTAGGGCCATTTCTTATCGCTACACTTTATGTTGGGATTTGATTTAGAAGAAACCTATTTGCTCCTTCTCCCCCTATTCTTTAGTCAGGTGGCTATTTGTTGCTCGGATTTGAGCAGGGGATTGGAATAGTGTAGCCGGGGCCTGGATTTTAGCTTCTTGGGTATTATGGCCACCGCGGATAGCAGACGGTGGACCAGATGTCATATGTGGGACATGTTTGTGATCATGGGTGTTGTTGTGAACCTCTACTTTTGATTACCCACTAGGCATTGGAGTAGCTTCTATGATTAGAAGGCTGATTAATAAATTGTGGGCTTGGGCATGAGGTATAGACAGGCACAGGTTATCTCCTATTTACTATCCTTATGCATTTATCTGCATGCTTTAGCAAGGTAAGATCATATCGATATCTGCTATATTTTATATATACCATCTTGGGACATTTGCATGCTTGTATGGTCACCTAGATAGGCCACCTTTTTCTGCTACACTATCATGCTGGAATTGACATAGGAGAAACCTTTTTATTATTCTTTTCTCCTTTCATTTGAGGCTCGGGGTATTTGCAGCTCCTACGCGAGCAGGGGGTTTGGGATAGTGTAGTCAGGTTCTTGGGTTTTGGGACAAGCAGGGCTTGATGGCAGGGTATTGCGGCAACCGCGGACATTGGGCGGTGGACCGGAGGTCGCTTATGCATCAGATTGGGTATCAGGTCTTTAGTGGAGGGAGTTTCCCACTATTTGTTTATCTTGCATCAGGTTGAGATCGGGTCTTTCTTTAGTGGAGGATTTTTCCCACTTTGATCGTTGTCATGATCCAGTCCTGCTATACAGTGATACTCGATACAGAGATACTTGTGATACTGATGACAGAGTTACTTTACTCGTGTGGGTCGCTCCCCTCGAGTGCCACTCCGGAGTGTGCGATTTACAGGCTTCGAGTCCTTGAGACTCTCATTCCCTATCGGTGTTATGCGTAGGCTGGCATACCCGATTTGGCAGGCAAGGCAGGCAGTACCAGTTCTTACTGGTGTATCGATTGGGTCCAGACAGGCAGGCATTTACATTCTGATGCATACATTTAGCTATATTCCTAGCTGGCACTTTAGAGGCATTTAGCGGTAGCTTCATACATCATTAGTTGGCATATTTACAGCTTACCACCTTGTTTTATTCTTCCGCCTCTTTTAGTCCTAGTGGGCATGTCTGAGTTGAGGTCTACCCACTAGGGGGAGGCTGCTGTTTACAGTAGTTCTCACCCCCACTGCTGTCTCTTTTCTCTTTCCCTTTGTTTTGCAGAGTTGTCTGCGGGAGTTGCTGGACCCTCCTCAGCGGACCGAGGTAAGAGGATCGCGGATTAGATAGCGGTCTACCCAGGCACCAGTTCAGTTACTAGATGTACCCCGATACTCTCAGATACTCTACTTTTCATTTCTTTTGGGTCTGGCTTCGGCCGGCTGGTTGTATTTGATTGGTGAGCTGGGAGAGATATTTGTATTATTGAGAGTTTACTTCTGCACTTTTACTTTCCAGCTTTATCTGAGATGTACTAGTTCCAGTTTAGCTCTGTTTATGCTCTTTTATTATGTCATCTATATTTGAGCAGGTTACCAGCGCTTCGTGTACACGGAAAATTCTGTGTATACGGCGGATCTGTAGACGAGCCCGGGTTCTGGTTTTCACCCGGGGCGTGACAGATTAAGTTGGTATCAGAGCTTAGGGATAGGTCAGTTGGGACTTAGGAAACCCTAGGCTTTTGGCTAACCCCAGGATGATAGGGCGTGAGAGCCGTGACTTTTTGCGAAAGTCGGTGATTTGGTTTGGACTCTTCCAGTGAGTGAAGAGGGATCGGCATACACTATTTTTGTGGGACAGTTATGTTGGCTGCAGACAACATAATGTTACAAAAATAGGGGGATGCCTTTGACTTTCGCTAGATTGGGTCGTGTGTGGTTGTGTGGCTGACTTGTGGTTCTTGTGGCAGATGCCTCCCCGACGTCGGATTCCTACCCGGGGTGCCCCCACACCCCCTGTTGAGCGAGGACAGGCTGGATCTTCTGAGATTGCTGAGTTGAGGGCCTTGGTAGCCCAATTGGCGGAGAGCAGCCGCCGGCAGGAGCAGCGGATTGAGCAGCTACTAGCGCGGAGAGGGGCGCCGCCTCCGACAGTGTTAGAGACCCCGGCACCACCCGTGGAACCACTTGTGCCGACGACGCCATCTTTGAGTAGCGGGGCTCAGGGCGTGGCCCAGCCTTTGACCCCGGCTGAGGAGCAGGACTTCGCTGACAAACTGGTTAAGTTTTGTAAGCACGGACCGCCCAGGTTCTCGGGGCGGGATACGCAGCCGTGGGAGGTTGGGACATGGTTAGCAGCGATGAAGAAGATTTTCAGGGATTTCTTCATCGACCCGAAGTACAGAGTTCTTATGGCGGTGCATTGCCTAGAGGGAGATGCTGATCTTTGGTGGCGTCGGGTGGAGCCACGGGAGTTTCAGACTTCTCGACAGTTACCCTGGTCCGAGTTTCGGCGTATGATTGTGGATACCTATTTTTCGACCAGCGTGAAGAGGAAGCTGGAGGATGATTTGAAAAACATTCAGCAGGGCGACCGGTCAGTTCAGGATTATCATCAGGAGTCTCAGCATCAGACGCAGAGACAGCAGCAGTCGGGGCGGCCACGGCTTCGCGATAGAGACAGATGCATATTCTGTGGAGGACCTCATTTGTCGCATACTTGTGATCAGAGATGGGGTTGTTGTTACAAGTGTGGACAGCCATGCCACCTTCGAGCTTCGTGCCCCCTTTCGACTTCAGTGGCACCCTCATCGGCATCGGCTCCTTTTTCGCCTCAGCGGCAGTTGTCGACTCAGTGGCCTCATGCTCCAGTGAGCGGATCACCATCCTTTTACCTTGCGGATCATTAGCCGCCGGCTCAGAGCGGTCGGGTCTACCCCGCTCAGGCGGAGGATTTTGCAGCAGCCGACCTTGTGGGGGCAGGTATGGTTTTACTGTATTTACCGGCATTGATTGTGCATTGTGTTGCATTTGGGCATCCTAGGCATTTGTTAGGAGTGCATGTACTTCCTTGCATTGGGTTATGGGTAGGACGGTTACCGGGTGTTCGGGAGGTCGTATTCCCGATCTTTAGCACGTAGGGACGTGTTGTGGGTCCTGCCCGGTGCAGTTGAGTCCTTGATTGTACCTGTAGACCTGATGGTCTTGACCTAGTTGTGGGGCTTGGTTTGGTACTTAGGACGGTTGGGCTGGCTCGGTTATTTTTTTTCTTTTCGCGGCAGCTGATTATGCTGCGAGGACGGTTCTCGTGGGAGCCAGACCTGGAGGTGTTGGTGTACCTGGGTTGCTTGAGAGTATCTTCGCTTCTTTGGTTTTGACCTTGTGAGCGAGGCGGATGTCTCGTAGTGGGTGAGTAGCTTGTTGGCTGGTGTGTTTGAGGGACCTGCGGCGGCATCAGGACTTGGAGATACCCCTTTTTGGTTGTGAGTTCCCAGCTGTTCTCCTAGCGGAGTTGTCTGGCATGGCACCAGTTTGGGAGTTGAGGACCCAACTCCAGGATTCGACGTTTTGGATTTGTGTCAGGCCAAGGGTGGCGCCTTTGGGGGGGCGCCGATGCTATTCGAGTTGTGGAAGGTTGGTTCACTTCGGCTTTGTGAGGACCCGTAAGAATTTGATGAAGTGATCATCGGGAGCTAGCACCCTTCTGTCATGCTTGGAGGATTTGATTTACCCGCTGCAACGGTACTGGATCTTCGCGAAGGTTGTTTTGCAGTCTGGTTCTCTCGACCGCTGGTGGCTGTGTGCTGATGCCGGGAAGTTAGGAAATTGCTTTTACATCCCGAAGGTTTTGGATTAGAGATCAGAGGCTACGGGATCAGTTGGGGGACTTATATCGGATGCCTCGGGAGTACCGAGGTACTTGGATCGAGTTGGGTGTTGTTGGACTTGTGGTTGGATTATCTAAGGCCCTAGCAGGGGCAGATGCTGGTACCGATGCAGACCACTTGATGGCCGAGCAGTTAGCCCAGCTGTACCTAGTTGAGGTGGCGTGGTTCTCTGGAGTGTTCTCCTTTGTTTCGTTCTGGTTAGAGACCCGAGGATTGCATCGCGTCTCTGAAGGAGGTATTTGACAGCCTTGAGAGCTTGAGTGATGGATGATTGTATATTTACCCCCTCTGTATGGTTGAGGTTCCGTGTTGAGGAATGACTTTAGTTTCGAGGACGAAACTTTCTTTTAGTGGGGGAGGATGTGATGATCCAGGTTTCCATGCACTGTTTTTCCCGTGAGTCCAATGTGTAAACACCTATTGATGGTGTTTGATCCACAGTGTGTCAAAGGGACGGCACAGATGGGTCCATGGTAGTATTTATTGTTAGTTTGGCCTTCGGCGGCATTTGCCGAATTTTAGAAAGGTTTTTAGGCCAAACGGAGGGCGTATTTAGATTCAGCGCCGAAAAACGCTTGAAAACGACTATTTACTTGTTGAATTCGGAGTCCGGATGCCCAAAAACGGACTCCCGGATGTTTCTGGTGGTTTCTGGTGCATGGGGAAGTCGTGGACCACCGGGGGCGCCACGTGGCGGGCCCTCATTGGCCGGTCCGCAGCAGCCGGTCCATGGAGCAGCGCGGCAGGGTGCATGAGCCGGCGCTAGGACAGGTGGCAGGCGCTGATTAGCGGGCCTACGGTGTGCGGTCCACGGAGTTTTGGCGGCCGGTTGCAGGGTGGTTTTTTGGCTTTATATAGGTCATTTGAGGGCCAAAATCCTCTTCTCCTGTTCGGTTTCACTCCGAGGTCCCTTCTAAGAAAATTTTCCTCTCTCAATTCTACACCTCCTGTAGACTTCTCAGGATTTTAGGAGGCTCGGATCCCAAGGTTTGAGATTTTTCCGGCGCGGCGCGACGATCATTTTACGGCAACCTGATTCGTCATATTTCGGTGTTCAGGCTCCCCCGACTCATCCCGACCTCCCATTTTCGCGATTTTTGTGCCGTTGGATTCTTAACAGGTAGGGCTTAATTTTCTCTGTTGTGAGTTTCTTCTGATTCCGAGGCTTTGTTGGAGTTTCTGTGGCCTCATTTTGACCCTTTTTCCGTCGCGGAGTTTTGGGACAGCACTGCCTTGTTTTGGCGATAACTTTGCGCACGGACGTCAGATCAGGGCGATTCAAAAGAGGATTTGCATCTACGCATCGCAAGGAGAGTCTCTGAATTTTCTTGGATTTTCTGGAATTTTCCCCGAAGGTGAGAAACCCCTTTTTACAGAACCTTGTATCGCAGTTTTGGATGAATGTATTGTTCGGGGTGGTTCCCTTGTCAATTTTGGTTCTCAGCGTAGGAAAATCGTGTGGAGACGTGCAGGTACTTGTTTCGACCGGATCGTCGCGTAGATCGCAGTAGTATTTTTTTGGGAATTTCTTGGGCACGTTTCGCAGGTGAAAATGGCTGAACTATTAACAGATTTTTGGGGACAGATTTTTAGATTAAACTTGGATAATAATTATGTGTGCATCCTTTGGGACTTATGGTGCAGTATTGCGGGATTTTCGGATCGGGCGCGGACTTAGCCTTCGAGGACCGGATTTAGCGCTCGAGGTGGGTACCGTTGTTTATCCTCCTACTTGTGATGTCCCCACTAGGCCTATTTGAGTTGCTACTATGTTGCATTGTTAAAAGAACCGGTAAAATGAATCTGGCATGCTAATCAGGAAATTGGACTTATAACTAGAGTTTGTGACTTCAAAAGGACTAAGTGCTGATTAATGGTTAATTCTTGTAAATAATATGTCGCCTAAAACCATGGGAAGAGCTTTGTTAAAGTGGATATGTTGTATATGCATGATGGGACCTCTTATACATATACATAAACCAACTTGGGCAACTTAGTAAAATGGAAGCTTATTTAAACGGCATACCTCTACTTTGTGAGAACTAGAATACTTGAATCATGTTTTGATAATTATAAAGGACTTTGCATGCTTGAATGGTCACTTATTAAACATGCATGCTTAACCAAATAATTGTGAGCCTATCATATGGATAATATCATAGTGGAAACGTGATAGTGGTTGGAACTTATACATGCTTATGGGAATATTATTGGCATTTAACTTAGCATGGGGGATTTACTTTTATGATGGGATATTATGAAATGTCTTGCGGGAGGGTACCACTTGAGAATATTTTGGACAGGCATAGGGGGATGGTTTATATGAGGGTGATTAGCAGATTATAGACAGGTGTGGTCGGATTATGATTTTAGCATGATGATTACACCCAGGTGAAGCTATTAATTGATACACTAGTCGAACCACTATTTATCACATTTTCTCCTATCTCTCATGAGGACATAGGCTGGCTTATTTGGACATTTTGCAGGGCCATTTCTTATCGCTACACTTTATGTTGGGATTTGATTTAGAAGAAACCTGTTTGCTCCTTCTCCCCCTATTCTTTAGTCAGGTGGCTATTTGTTGCTCGGATTTGAGCAGGGGATTGGAATAGTGTAGCCGGGGCCTGGATTTTAGCTTCTTGGGTATTATGGCCACCGCGGATAGCAGACGGTGGACCAGATGTCATATGTGGGACATGTTTGTGATCATGGGTGTTGTTGTGAACCTCTACTTTTGATTACCCACTAGGCATTGGAGTAGCTTCTATGATTAGAAGGCTGATTAATAAATTGTGGGCTTGGGCATGAGGTATAGACAGGCACAGGTTATCTCCTATTTACTATCCTTATGCATTTATCTGCATGCTTTAGCAAGGTAAGATCATATCGATATCTGCTATATTTTATATATACCATCTTGGGACATTTGCATGCTTGTATGGTCACCTAGACAGGCCACCTTTTTCTGCTACACTATCATGCTGGAATTGACATAGGAGAAACCTTTTTATTATTCTTTTCTCCTTTCATTTGAGGCTCGGGGTATTTGCAGCTCCTACGCGAGCAGGGGGTTTGGGATAGTGTAGTCAGGTTCTTGGGTTTTGGGACAAGCAGGGCTTGATGGCAGGGTATTGCGGCAACCGCGGACATTGGGCGGTGGACCGGAGGTCGCTTATGCATCAGATTGGGTATCAGGTCTTTAGTGGAGGGAGTTTCCCACTATTTGTTTATCTTGCATCAGGTTGAGATCGGGTCTTTCTTTAGTGGAGGATTTTTCCCACTTTGATCGTTGTCATGATCCAGTCCTGCTATACAGTGATACTCGATACAGAGATACTTGTGATACTGATGACAGAGTTACTTTACTCGTGTGGGTCGCTCCCCTCGAGTGCCACTCCGGAGTGTGCGATTTACAGGCTTCGAGTCCTTGAGACTCTCATTCCCTATCGGTGTTATGCGTAGGCTGGCATACCCGATTTGGCAGGCAAGGCAGGCAGTACCAGTTCTTACTGGTGTATCGATTGGGTCCAGACAGGCAGGCATTTACATTCTGATGCATACATTTAGCTATATTCCTAGCTGGCACTTTAGAGGCATTTAGCTGTAGCTTCATACATCATCAGTTGGCATATTTACAGCTTACCACCTTGTTTTATTCTTCCGCCTCTTTTAGTCCTAGTGGGCATGTCTGAGTTGAGGTCTACCCACTAGGGGGAGGCTGCTGTTTACAGTAGTTCTCACCCCCACTGCTGTCTCTTTTCTCTTTCCCTTTGTTTTGCAGAGTTGTCTGCGGGAGTTGCTGGACCCTCCTCAGCGGACCGAGGTAAGAGGATCGCGGATTAGATAGCGGTCTACCCAGGCACCAGTTCAGTTACTAGATGTACCCCGATACTCTCAGATACTCTACTTTTCATTTCTTTTGGGTCTGGCTTCGGCCGGCAGGTTGTATTTGATTGGTGAGCTGGGAGAGATATTTGTATTATTGAGAGTTTACTTCCGCACTTTTACTTTCCAGCTTTATCTGAGATGTACTAGTTCCAGTTTAGCTCTGTTTATGCTCTTTTATTATGTCATCTATATTTGAGCAGGTTACCAGCGCTTCGTGTACACGGGAAATTCTGTGTATACGGCGGATCTGTAGACGAGCCCGGGTTCTGGTTTTCACCCGGGGCGTGACAAACCCCACCTTCAACTTCTCCGGATCTTGCGCTCACTGACTGCAGGTCCAATGCACACGTCCGAATCCACGAACGCCACTCGAATCCACGAGCAACACGTTTTGAATCCACGAAACGCCTTCAACACATCTAATCCACGATGCCACGTCAACTCCTTGACGCAAACTCAGCCGTTACGAAAGTATAGGCTTCGATGGTGATCCTTTGCTTAGAATATCATTAGAGAACCATGGATGAAATCTCTAAGCAAAGATTAGATCAATTCGACAAAAAGCATCTCATCAAAGAACCGTTGAATTGACCTAAAAGAGGCTAAAAAGATGAACGATAAAAACCTAACCTCTAGGGTTGCTCTCAAGTGTTTCTGAATTGGTCCATCATTCTTGAGAAACCCTAAGTATCTATTTATAACCTTTGGAAATCAATCAAAGTCGGTTTAGCATTCTTATCATGACTTAACATTGCGTACCGGTACTCAATAGTAGGTTCTGGTACTCAATGACGCAACAGATAGATTTTCTTATTGCGTTCCGGTACTCAAAGTTGGGTTCCGGTACTCAATGTAATTTCCAAAAAATCTTGTGTCGGGTTTTGAGGAACTCAAAGTGGGGTTCCGGTACTCAATGTAAAATACAGAATTTTTCAAATATAAGTATAACAAAACAAACCATGTACCGGAATCCAAACTTAAAAGAAGTTATGAGTTAAAATCCAAGTTCCCAAAACCTCTTCTAAACCGGGTTTCAATAAAACATGATTCCAAAGATTGTAAATATACTTAAATCACCAAAACATGATTCCAAAGATTGTAAATATACTTAAATCACCATGATTAATTTAATCATACCTGAGTGCCAACTTGAGCTCTTGTTGAATCTTCTCCGAGTCTTCAATTACTGATTTGACAATTTGATCACTTCAAGACTCCGACTCAAATAACGAAATATGCCAACATAAAAGCCGTAACAATCTACTCCTTTGGCAATTTCGTGAAAAAACCCAAAAATATATAAAACGCTCATGACACTCATCTTAAACCAAAAAATCAAAATTCAATGTCATCACCAAAATATTGACTTTCTTTGCGTGAAAGATCCAATAAACAAAAATACATTTGAACCAGTCCTAGAACAAACTCTATGACTTAGGACTTGGAGTCTTAAAGTGATGTAAATCCTGCAAAACAAAACTCCAAACAAATCAAAAGTCAGTTGTCAGGAATTAAATGTAAATCCTACATTTGATTCGTCCTTTTGGTTCCTTTTGATTTTCGGCTCCCTTTTTTATCATCTCCCCCTATCTTGATCATCTCATCTCTTTTTGATCATCTCCCCCTATCTTGATCATCTCATCTCCGTTCTTGATCATCTCATCTCCGTCATTTCTCTTCTCCCCCTTTTTGTCATAAATTGTCAAACAGTAAAAATACTAGACAAAAGGAAAGTACTAGGAGGATTAGTTCTTAGTTACATGACCATAAAAGTTCTTGTTCATCAACAAGCAAAATGAAAATAAAAAGCAAGAACAAGAAAAATAAAGAGTCACTCATCGTCATGTCCGTCATCATCATCATCGTCATCATGTGAAGTAGGTCCATGTGAAGTAGTTGGCCCAGTCGCTCCAGGAACTACATCATCATGCTTGCAACCGAGGATATCAAAAATCTTCTTCAATCCGTCCTCAAGCTTCTTGAACCCTTGTTCCATTTTTTTCTTCAGTGAGCGTACATTCCGATGCAATGATTGTAGCGTCACTACCTCATCTGATCCAGAAGAGTCTTGATGTTCCACTTGACGAGGCGGTGCACTTGGAGTCGCTTCACCCGCGTATCCTTTTACTTGACCAAACGTCTTTAGAGTGCTAATTGACTTGGCTAAAGTAATTCCATCAATAGCGCCCAAGCCATAGTCATATTTGACACACTTGATATCCACTCCGTGATCTTCCAATATGCTAGTGATCAAAATCGGGTAGGGAAGCAGTTCACGGTGATTTGATCATTCAATCACATGCACCATTTGTTGCCAAATAAGGAATGGAATATTGACGTTAATTCCAAATGCACTCTCTGGGTGACCAAGGAAATAAAAAAGAAGAAGACGATCCCATCGTATCCTTTTAGTCCCCAACGTAGGCAAGAGGTTGTAGCAAATAATTAAAGACAGAATGTGGTATTCCGGCTTTAAATTCTTTGATTCAACATACAACCTGTTTGTATGTGTTCATGACTTGCAAATAGCATTCACAACAATATCCCAATGAGTTTCATGCTAAAAATCACCCCGAGTATAGTGCAGACCAGATGTATCAACAATCAATCCCAGATTCGCACCAATTACAGCAGGAGTTACATCAAACTTGACACCTCTAACTGTTGTTTCAAATATGAATGTCCCGGTGTCATGATCCTTGTGAAGTATAACTGCTCTCATGTAAAACTCCCTGAGTAGCTCCACACAGAAACCCATCTTTGCTGGAACTCTACCAAGTGGCTCAATAGGAATCCGTTCCAGTAGCCTTGCAAAGTCTGGAACTTCTCGATACAACTCATTGAAGTTGACATGTCGCTCTCCAATACATGCTCTATTCTCAAATATTGCACGGCGCTTTGAACTAATGTGTTGTTCCCCTTCACCAATTTTTGATCGCCGTTTTGATTGAGAGCGTTCACGAATTACCGGTCCTTCGGTACTTCTTCGTGGCGGAGAATTTGCACCTTTCTTTTTCCTTGAAGTCATCGGTGCCTTTCCCTTTCCTTTTTCTGATTCTTTCTCATATTCCGATGAAGGTTCTGATTCTGAGCTTGTTGAGCCTTCATCACGTGATCGTTTAGAAGCTTTCTTCTTTCCACATCCACGACCATGTACACTCCCGGTGGCCATCAAAACCACAAGTGCAAGTAGCAAAAAGAATGCCATTATCCTGTAAAGAACATAATGCACTATGATTTGATCGAATATGAATATTATAAAAAGCTTAAAAATGTTTAACAAACATTCTAAACATGTAAACTTTGAAGATCTAACATTCGAAACCAATTTACATACAAGCTCTAAAATTCCAATTTTCTTGATCTAAAGAAAAGATGTAAATGTTAGATCCAAGCAATATATGCAAGAAAACATGAATCTAATTACATAGAAAGCAATCATTTATTTTCTAATCATGAAAATAAGGTGATATATGCAAGAGATTTTATTAGAAAAAAGAGATCAACTCAAAAATCCCAAAATAAATCATCAAAACCTAAAACTAGGGTTTTGAAACATAAAAAGCAAGATTGATGAAAGATCTTACAAATCACAGCAAGAATCTCGTAGATCTTGAAGAAAAATACCTTGGAAATCTTTTAGAGAGAGAAAGGGGGTGTCACGCCCCGACGTCGAAACTGCGACCCGGGCTCGCCAACAGATCCGCCGCCCATACGGGAAGCCCCGTATAGACGAAGCGACTAACCTGCAAAAGATCAACTATACTAAACAGATATCAGAGCTGAAAGTAAACTGCTAAAAAAGGAAATATATACAACACAAAGTCCTCACCAAAAGTACATAAGTCTCTCAAGCAGTAAAAATAAAATACAACTCTATACCTCACTACAAGGTCGCTCAACATAAGCTCTCAAAAAGTAAGGGGGGTACGTCTACTCTCTGGACGACGACTGGTAGGGATCTATCTCGCGACTCCCTTACCTCGATCTGAAGAAGCAGCAACAGGAGCAGCAGGAACAGGAGTAGAAGTCCCTGTGGGAAAATACACCACGACGGGTGTGAGAACTACGTCCCAAGTAGTTCTCAGTGGGTGCCGCCAACAAGCCCGACGGTCTGCCCACTAAGTCTACTAGAGGCATAAAGTAACAATAATATAATACTGAAATGAAAGGGCTGGAAAAGTAACTCTACAGCTACTATGCCTCTAACTAGATGCTCAAAGAGTGGAACAGATGGAAACATGATGCATCTACCAACTCTCAAAGTACAGTCACCCAATCTACCTGACTGCCTCCTCGGTCGAGTCAAACCTGCGCCTACCTACTGCCGTTACATCCCGGAGGACCGGACTGACGTAGGGCGTCCGTAGCTGCCAAAACTGGGCCAGCCAGAGGGACTGTGTCCGTGACTGCCCAAACTGGGCCAGTGAGAGGGACGGCGTCGACAAGTCGCGATACCAAAGTGCAGACCCACCCCGGACGTGGCACTCGAGGGGAGCGACCCCAACGAGGACAATGGTATCCGCGCACTCTGTCGAGCTCAAGTGGCACTGCAGGCTATAGTCCAAAATCCACGCTCGCGCTCTGAACGAAAAGACTCAGAATCCTCAAACAACTCGCACAACGGTCGGAGCACTCTCGACGACTCAGCTGATCAGCTCACACGAACACGAGACACTAGCCTCTCCAACAGCTCACAGCACAAACACACTGGATGGAGATACTCCACAGCCAGGACCACCGTCCACCAGACGGCTCCCACAACAAAACACTAAACTCACAGGAAGGACCGACACCATAAGGGTTCGGAAACCCGATAGGCCGGTGCTTAGAACCCTATCAAACAAGAACAGACTCTAGGCTCCGCCTATCGAAGTTCCCGACCCCTTATAGTTCGGGAACACAATAATCACGGTACAACACGCAGAAGACACCAACAGGGCCCGAAAGTCCCGGAAGACCTACACCTACAACCCTATCAAACAAGAACAGGTTCCAGGCTCGGCCCCCGTGGCTTTCGTCCCGACAAAGGAACGGCCCCTAGAACCCAGACCACTCGAATCCTTTCGAGGGGTGAGATTTACAGGAAAAATGTGACATTTGTTATTGAAAAGCTATCTTGTTTTGAGAAGAAATCCATTTTTAATAATTTTTAGTTCTTTTTAGAAAAACAGTGAGAAACAAGTGTTTTACCCAAACCCCGAAGGGCTGATGCCTTTGTCCAATCAAACAAGAACAGACTCCAGCGACCCTTCGATGCTTGGAAGAAAACATAGGTAGACTAAAATCATGTGTATGTCAAAAAGGGTTCTGGGTTCTAGGTCCAGCTAACACTAGTAAACTACTGCCACTACCACAGTGGCGACAACCCAAAAAGGGGAAAACAAGACCTCCCGGGACCACCGTTTTCCTCAAACGGTTCCCGGTACAGATAAGCGATCCACTACATCTACCAGACTCCACTCTGCTCCCAAGCACGAGTGCAAATGCAACCCACACTAAAAAGAAGTCCCGACCACTCGGCCCACTACCCGGGCGAGGATAACACTAAGTCCAGGAATGAAACAAAAAGTGTGGATGTCTAAACATAAATAACCCTAGCCCAAGTGAGGGTTTTCTACTGGTCTGGTTACACATGCAACATATGACGGGGGTGCTAGGTCAGGTTCCAAGATACTATAATTTAACAGATAGAAGGAAGTAAAAGATCACAAGATCAACAGATAATACTAGGAACAACAATTCCTACACTCTAGCATGCTACCCGAGTCCAATCACTATCATGCATGATTCTATATCAATAGAATTAGAGCACAGTCCATAGATCCTGAAAGCAAAGCCACCCACCTGAAGACGCTAACTATCCGGAGTCGTACAGCAGAGAAAACCAGGAAAATAACAACTCTATGTCCAACAGGTCCAGCACAGTCCACAATCCCTCCTGGGTACAACATAAGGCTACAGTTATACTTTAATCCCAAAATCTGCCAAGAAATACAATACTAAAATTTCAGCCGCAAAATGCGATTAATCCACCTGCTGAAAGTGCCCAAAAAATTCCAAATAAAATATCCCTGCGATCTTCGTGTCGATAGCTTCGAAACAAGTACCTGCACGCCCAAAACGGAGCCCTGTAGGCCAAGTTACAACTTCCACAGTATCGGTGCGCAAAATCCCAAAACCATACAACTGTAAACTCTTGTACAGATAAAAGGAAAAGTGTATACCTTCGGGAAGGTCTCCAAAAATTCCAAGAAAAATACCACGATGATCCTCGCATCGAGTAGATGAAAAAAGTCTATAAGCACGTCCTGATCCGACACTCGTGCGCGGAGATCTCCTCGGATGAAGCTGCTGTCCTCACAAATCCTCACAGCAAACTAGGTCCTCAGTGAGCAAGGAAGAACTCCTCAAAAAGCACGAAACCAGGAAATGTGGAAGAAATCAAAATCGTAGCCTTACCTGTTGCGAATCCAACGGCGAAGAAATTGCTTGAAAAGATGGTCGGAGTAGGCCGGGAGAGCTCGTGCACCGAAGAGCGACGGAAGAAGCACCGAAGAAAGAACGTCGCGACGCGCCAAGAAAATGAGAATCTCGATAAGAGTGCCCCGAAAAATCCCCAAACTCATCAGATGGAAGCTTCACTGCGTGAGGATCAACTTTGGTGAAGAACTCCTGCCGGTTTGAAGCTCGGAAATGCCAAAAAGACGAAGAGGAAGGGAGCTCGGGCTATTTATAGGCCCCCAAAAAAACAAATCCGAAAATACCGGATGGGTCCCAAGATTCGGGCGCACCCGAACTTTCGGGCGCCCGAATCCGGGCGCAGAGGAGATTTACTGTAGCCACCTGGAAACACCTCGTGCAGCCACGTCACCCGCACAGCAAACAGCTGTGCGGGGCGCGCCGGGAGCGGCCACGTGGCCCTCCCGGGGCCCGACGCGTGTCCCGCACAGAAAACAGCTGTGCGGGGCGCGCGAGCTGCCGCCGCGTGGTGTTACGGCATTTTGGTGTTGGCATATTTCGTGAGTCAAGTCAGTGAGTTGAGTCGGAGTCTTAAAGGGATCAAATTGTCAATCAGCATTCAAAGACTTAGAGAAGATTCAACAAGAGCTCAAGTTGACACTCAGTGTCTTGAGTCTTGAAGATTGAAGTTGAAGAATTGTGGATCAGTTACATCAATCTCAAGAAGAAAGTATTCAAGAGGATCAGGTATGTTTAACTAAATAATTGTGGTGATCCGAATACTTTCTTATAGTGTAGAAACACTTGGAAGAATTTTTAATTGCATAAAAATCAAAAACTGGACATGGGACATGTTCAGGATCCGGATCAGACCTTGCAATCCGGATCCCGAAGGATACTTGTTCATTGGCAATTTCAATCCGGATCCTAGGCCATTCCGATCCGGATCCCGAACAAGGGACTTTGCTGAATTACATGAACGATCCGGATCGGACCTTGCAATCCGGATCCCGAACCCTTGGTTTTCTGGAATCGTCAATCTCGTTACGACGATCCGGATCGCAGTAAATCCGATCCGGATCGCCGTCCTGAAAATTTCCAGATAAGGTATGTTTTTGATTCTTATCTCTTTCCGAAGGTTTCTAAACTATAAATAGACACTTAGGGTTTCTCAAAAACGCGGGAGCTACGGCCGATCAATTTATAAAACACTTGAGAGCAACCCTAGAGGCTAGGTTTTTATCGTTCTTCTTTATAGCCTCTTTTAGGTCAATTCGATGGTTCTTTCAAGAACATATCTTTTGTCGAATTGATCTAATCTTTGCTTAGAGATTTCTTCTACGGTTCCTCAATGAGAATCTAAGCAAAGGATCACCATCGAAGTCAATATTCCTATCGACTGAGTTTGCGTCGTGGATTCGACGTGGCATCGTGGATTCGGTGTGCTAAAGGCGTTTCGTGGATTCGAAACGTGTGCTCGTGGATTCGAGTGGCGTTCGTGGATTCGAACGTGTGCAGTGGACGTGTAAACGGTGGAGCGCGAGGTCCAAGAAATTGAAGGAGGGGTTAAATCCGTGGAGACGGTAATCACCTTGTTATTCTTCTTTTCTTAGGGATTGTTATTGCGTGGACATCCAACCGGTCAGCGCAAGGTCCGAAGAAGCTGAAGGAGGGGTTGAGTCCGTGGAGTCGGTAATCACCTTGTTATTCTTCTATTCTTAGTGGATTGTCATTGCGTGTTGGTCCCGTGGTTTTTCTCCTGGATTGGAGTTTCCACGTATATCTCGGTGTGCTGTTTTTTATTTCCGCATTGGTTTTTATTTTGCACTGAGATTTGGTTTTATGAGTATTACACCTATTCACCCCCCCCCTCTAGTTGTTTGATAGTACCTATTTAGATCTTTGGGGATCCAAAAACCTACAATTGGTATCAGAGCGGGTTTTAGGTTTATCTATCATGATGGGTGAAAGTGGTAATATTTATGGACCTCCTCTTTTTGATGGGACTAATTATGCTTATTGGAAAGTGCGGATGAGGGCTTTTCTCATCGCAATTGATGAGCGGGTATGGCAATCCGTGGAATACGGTTGGGTGCATCCTGTTGAGGAAGTAGGAAATTCTACTACCCCAAAATCTCGCTCTAGATGGTCCAAAGAGGAACTCGAAAGATCTTCTTACAATGGGAAAGGTATGAACGCTCTATTTAACTCTCTTTCCTCGACTGAGTTCACAAGAATTTCCGCGTGTGAAACCGCGAAGGAAATTTGGGATATTCTCAAAATTACACATAAGGGTACTAATCTTGTAAAAATTCAAAAGCTCCAGATGCTTACAAGTCAATTTGACTCTATTCATATGGAAGAGCATGAATTGTTTACAGATTATTACACTAGACTTCAAGATGTAATAAATACATGTGCTAATTTAGGAGAAAAGATCCCGGAGTCGAAAATTGTAAGAAAGATACTTCGGACTCTTCCGGAACGGTTTAGGGCAAAGGTTACCGCCATTGAAACCGTTAGTCATCCGGATGAGATGAGTGTAGAGGAATTAGTAGGTGCTTTGCAAACTTATGAAATGACTTTTCCTACTAATCAAGTTTCTTCCAAGTCTTCTTCTAAGCTTACAGGTATTGCATTCAAATCAACAAAGGAAGAAGATAGCGAATCAAGTTCCGACGATGAAATCTCTTTTGCCGATTTTGAAGAACAATTGGCGCGGATCACAAAGAAATTTCGTCGGAAATTTTGGAAGAATCGAACCGATGGATCTTCATCCACGAAATCTTCTAAAGGATCATCGGGTTCTAAATCATCTAAACTCAAAAGCTTTGCAAAACCTTCTAAAGAAAAAGAAAAAGATGATTTCGAAGGGGAAATCCAATGCTATCGATGCAAAGGCTACGGCCATTTTTCAATGGATTGTCCTTCTAAGAAATCATACAAAAAGAAGGCTTTGCAAGCGAAAACTTGGGACGATTCTACTTCTAATGAATCGACCTCAAGTAAAGAGGAAAAAGTCGTTGCCTTACATGCTTCTCAAATTCCCTCTTCTAATGTTTGTTTATCATCTTTAATCACTGACTCTATTCCTTTGATTTTGCATGAAACATCAACATCCAACAGAGAGTCATCAAGTGAGGGGGAGTCGGACGAAGAAGAACTCGTTGAGGCATACCAACAACTTCTTGCGGAATCTAAGAAGATGGTCAAGCATATCAAGAAGTTGAGGAAGCAACGACTTGAAGATCAAGACGAGAATCATGCTTTAAAGATAAAACTTCATGATCTCGAGGAGGAACGAGAGCTTTTATTGGATAATAATAAAATCCTCCAAGAAAAGATAAATCAATCGGAAACGACCGTTAATTCCCACATTAACAAGATTGATTTTCTTGAAAAGCAGTTTGAGGAGATTCATGTTACCAACCAAGCTTTGACCAAGCAAGTCCATCAACTTAAATCCGACATACAAAGGATTTCAACCGGTTCGAAGAAACATGAGTGTATGTCCCGTTTAGGTCAAACAAGCAAGGTTGGTTTGGGATTCAAAAAGGACCAAACTGTGCATGCTTCAAGTTCCACAATGAAATTGAAAGGAAGAACTTGTCACTTATGTGGACTTGAAGGACATTTGGTGAAGAATTGCCCGAAAAAGAGAAAGAAGAGTCCTTCGGCAACTTCATCTACGGAGCGAACTCAACGGAATCAAAAGACACATCAAGTCAAAGGAGTTCACTCAACCCACCAAAGGTCCGAGCCACAATATCAATCATACAAGTGGATCACTGCAAGGCAAAGACCTAAGGTGGATCAACAGTCAAAGCTATCATCTCCCAACCACAATGAATCAAGACAACCCAAAATTCGACAATTTTGGATTCGGAAAGGTGATATCTTTCCTTGTCTTAAGTTCTAAATAGCTTATGACTGTATGTAATGCTTTGATTGGTTTTCCTTTCATATTTTTCTGAATCTTTGCATTACATGTTTTTCAATGCTCTTCGTTTTTATACTTTGTTTTTGAACAAAAGGGTTTTTACTGAACAAGTGCATTGAATAAAAAGGGCTTCACGTTTATTCACTCCAAATTAATTCTATTTGGATTATCAACTTTACTCCATAATCATAATCTTGAAGATACTTCATTATAGGAGTTTTTGATATTATAAGCATCAAATTTTAGAAATCATGTGTGATCTTTAGATGCTTAATCTATCTCGGTTGTGTGAATTCATTGTGATAAACGTGAGACAACCGATAGACTAAAATTTGGGATTTAATTCTTTCACGTAAGAGATTGCATTCTTACAAGGGTAATGAAATGATTTGCAAAAGATGTGGAAAGAGTTACATCCGAAAGGAGTGTGAAAACTACCACCACATGTTGGAAAGAGCTGCCACCCCGGTCGTCCGGTCTGTGTGTGAAGCTACCACATGTTATGGATGCTTGAAAATTATTTATGAAATTTTGTTTAGTTGAAGCATTCGGAGATTTAAATTTAAAGCTCTTATTTTGAACAATCTCCTGGTTGGTATAAGGTGGGATAGTTGAAAGATGCTCAAAGAGCCACCCTTAGGTATTTTAGTGCTTATCTCAAATTTGAAAGGGTAAAATTCAAAATTGATGTCATTTGGAAATCTCTGTAAGTTATCTTTGTAAATCCGTTACATCTTGATAGACTTTGGATCTCAAGACTATTTTTGATGACTTGTGTTTGACGAATATAACATGAAAAACTGTTTATAATATTTTATCTTTATTTTTCATGATTTAGGAGTAAATCTTTTTAATTTTGTGAAATTAACTGGATTGAATGGCGTCTGTGTGAATTCATTGTTTAAAGCACTTAAATTGATTTCTTGATGGAATACAAATCGGTATTTGAAAAGATTCCAAAATCTGGATTTGTTTCAAGAAATTATTTGATTTTTGCTTTCTGGTACAGGTACGCAATCTGCATTTTTGTTATATACCGGAACTAAGCTTTTATCTCTCTTTCTCTATGAACTAATGCCGTTAGTGATTTCCTTTTGTCTAGTATGTTCACTGTTTGACAATTTGTGACAAAAAGGGGGAGAACAGAAAATAATAATCGTATCACAAAGGGGGAGAACATAAATGCTCAAGACAGGGGGAGAATATGGAGAACATGGAGAACATGTTAGAGATGCTCTTGATAGGGGGAGATAAAGAAAAGGTTGAAAGAGCCGGAAAAACAAAAGAACCAAAAGGACGAAGCAAATGTAGGATTTTAATTTCTAACGACTAACGTTTAATTTTGTTTGGAGTTTTGTTTTGCAAGAATTACATCACTTTAAGACTCCAAGTCCTAAGTCATAGAGTATGTTCTAGGACTGTTTGGTTCAAATGTAATTTTGTATTTATTGGATCTTTCACGCAAAGAAAATCAATGTTTTGGTGATAACATTGAATTTCGACTTTTTGGTTTAAGATGAGTGATTTGAGCGCTTTTATGTATTTTTGGGTTTTGTCACGAAATTGCCAAAGGGGGAGATTGTTACGGCATTTTGGTGTTGGCATATTTCGTGAGTCAAGTCAGTGAGTTGAGTCGGAGTCTTAAAGGGATCAAATTGTCAATCAGCATTCAAAGACTTAGAGAAGATTCAACAAGAGCTCAAGTTGACACTCAGTGTCTTGAGTCTTGAAGATTGAAGTTGAAGAATTGTGGATCAGTTACATCAATCTCAAGAAGAAAGTATTCAAGAGGATCAGGTATGTTTAACTAAATAATTGTGGTGATCCGAATACTTTCTTATAGTGTAGAAACACTTGGAAGAATTTTTAATTGCATAAAAATCAAAAACTGGACATGGGACATGTTCAGGATCCGGATCAGACCTTGCAATCCGGATCCCGAAGGATACTTGTTCATTGGCAATTTCAATCCGGATCCTAGGCCATTCCGATCCGGATCCCGAACATGGGACTTTGCTGAATTACATGAACGATCCGGATCGGACCTTGCAATCCGGATCCCGAACCCTTGGTTTTCTGGAATCGTCAATCTCGTTACGACGATCCGGATCGCAGTAAATCCGATCCGGATCGCCGTCCTGAAAATTTCCAGATAAGGTATGTTTTTGATTCTTATCTCTTTCCAAAGGTTTCTAAACTATAAATAGACACTTAGGGTTTCTCAAAAACGCGGGAGCTACGGCCGATCAATTTATAAAACACTTGAGAGCAACCCTAGAGGCTAGGTTTTTATCGTTCTTCTTTATAGCCTCTTTTAGGTCAATTCGATGGTTCTTTCAAGAACATATCTTTTGTCGAATTAATCTAATCTTTGCTTAGAGATTTCTTCTACGGTTCCTCAATGAGAATCTAAGCAAAGGATCACCATTGAAGTCAATATTCCTATCGACTGAGTTTGCGTCGTGGATTCGACGTGGCATCGTGGATTCGGTGTGCTAAAGGCGTTTCGTGGATTCGAAACGTGTGCTCGTGGATTCGAGTGGCGTTCTTGGATTCGAACGTGTGCAGTGGACGTGCAAACGGTGGAGCGCGAGGTCCAAGAAATTGAAGGAGGGGTTAAATCCGTGGAGACGGTAATCACCTTGTTATTCTTCTTTTCTTAGGGATTGTTATTGCGTGGACATCCAACCGGTCAGCGCAAGGTCCGAAGAAGCTGAAGGAGGGGTTGAGTCCGTGGAGTCGGTAATCACCTTGTTATTCTTCTATTCTTAGTGGATTGTCATTGCGTGTTGGTCCCGTGGTTTTTCTCCTGGATTGGAGTTTCCACGTATATCTCGGTGTGCTGTTTTTTATTTCCGCATTGGTTTTTATTTTGCACTGAGATTTGGTTTTATGAGTATTACACCTATTCACCCCCCCCTCTAGTTGTTTGATAGTACCTATTTAGATCCTTGGGGATCCAAAAACCTACACGTGGCACCTACCCGGTCAAATGGGTAGGTGGCGCCCGCCAGTGGGAGGGCGACACGCGTCCCTGCCACTGTCGCGGTCACACGTGCGGGCAGGCGCCGCTCTGGCCGCCTGCCACGCACGCGCCCCGAGGCGCCCATCCGCGACCCCGTGCGCCGTGCCTCGTGAGCCCGCGAGTAGCACGCCGACACGTGTCCCCTGCACCCGGTCCATGCACCCTACTTCGTGTTGGGTTATATGTAATACGGATCTAAATAGGGGAAAAAACACCTAGAGGGGGGTGAATAGGTGTAAACGTATAAACACTCAAAAATCGTTACGATAAAAACCCAATGCGGAAATAAAAAATAATACGCAAGATTTTTACGTGGAAAACTCCATCACCGGAGTAAAAAACCACGGGACCGATAACACGGCAGAAATCCACTAGAATTAAAACACGTACAAGGTGATTTACCGTACACAATTACGACTCAACCTTTTCCATACGCTCCTAGAGGATCTTCTCCGCTCGCTCCGCGACGCTTCTCGAATCCACGATCTGCGCCCAACGCCGAATCCACGGCGTCCAACGTCGAATCCACGACGTCCGACCGAATCCACGGTCTTCACCCAATAGCACCCTTCGAATCCACGAACGTGCCTCGCTCCGAATCCACGAGAGCGGTTGAACCTTGAATCCACAAGGACACGCGAATCCACGCGCCGATTTTTGGGGGTAAATCGTTGTTTTTGGGTGGTGATGATCCGCCGAATACTTAGATCAAAGATAGATCGGAAATACCATCTAAGTATTCATTAGTTTGATTCAACTCAAGATGTGAGTATGAAAACCTAGAATCAAACTAATCAATATAGATGAAGAAACATAGAGTATTCTCTAATGATTTCCTTTCTTCTCTATATGTGGATCTCGAGCCGTATTAGATGATACAAGAAAAATGACGGCTATCTCGACTCACTGGATTAACCCTAGAAAAAGAGTCATAGGGTCTATTTATAGGTTAGAAACCCTAGGAAGGAGATAAGAATCAAAAACCTAACATTTCTGGAGATTTTACGGACGGCGATCCGGATCGGATTAACTGTGATCCGGATCGTCGTAACGAGTCAGGTAATTCCAGAAAAACGAAGGTTCGGGATCCGGATCGAAGTGCTTGATCCGGATCGTTCATACAGTTCACCAAACATCAACGTTCGGGATCCGGATTGCGAAGCCTGATCCGGATCGTTCAAGGAAGATGGTAAACTCAGTGTTCGGGATCCGGATCAAGAGAGGCTACGATCCGGATTGAACTGGTGTATGAACGAACCACCTTCGGGATCCGGATCGAACAACCTGATCCGGATCCTGAACATGTCCCAAGTCCAGTTTTTGATTTTTATGCAATGAAAGATTCTTCCAAGTGTTTCTACACTACAAGAAGTATTCGGATCACACAAAATCTTTAGTAAAACATACCTGATCCTTTTGAATTCTTCTTTCTTGAGATTGAGTTAAACGATCCAACTTTCTTCACCTTCAATCTTCAAGACTTGAGACTTTCACGAAACTACGCCAACTCAAATCCCGTAACAATCTCCCCCTTTGGCGGTTTCGTGACAAAACACAGATCCACTAAAGAAAATTCAAAAAGATATTTTTGTTGCTATCACCATACAACAAAAATTTACAATGGAGATCCAAAAATTTAAAAACATGAGATAAACTCCTAAAACAGACTCTAGACTTAGACATCTGTACTCTCTGCACAAAGAAATCATTCTTGACAAAAAGAGATCGTTAGATACCTCAAGAATATTTAGCATACAAAACCTAGTACAGAGATAGAGTTTATCTGATCATCATGACATTTGAGAATTCAGATATGTAAGAGAATCATAGTCAAAAACCAACATATCTTCTATGCAATTAAAAACCAAATGTCACAAAAGGTTAGTCCAACATCAACTTGTTAGTCATATTACATGCCCAAATAGTTAGTCGAATAGTTAGTCGAGACATGCAAACAATCACAAGATGAAAACCAAAGTTGAAGTTGAAGTGATACTTACCTTGATGTATACAAAATCTTCATCAGCAAGATTTTCACAATCATTGTTCAAGTTCCCTTGATGTTCACTTACCTTGATGTTCATTCACATCATCATTGTTCATCATTGATGTATACAAGATCACAATTTTCACAATATCATTGTTCAAGTTCTCTAAACTCTCTCCCCCTTTTTGTCACAAACAAAGCCAAAGTTACCAAAAAAAATTGAAGGAGAGTTAAAAAAAAATATCAACGAAAATGTTCTGAAAGTTTAAGAACTAGAACTAAAAGTAAGTCCTAAAAACAGAAAAACCTGCACAAAAAGATTAAAAATCTGCAAAAGAATAAAAAGTTCCTGCATAAGTGAATTGTTAGTCAGACGATTCAGGCATCTGAATCTGAGTCAACCGAGGCGGAGTCTTCAGAGCTCGTACAACCCAGCTTTTTCAAAATTCCTTTAAGCATTCCCGAGATCGTAGTACATTCTTGCTTCATCTGATGTATGTCCTTGGACATCTGTAATAACCGCAAGTTTCCCCTTTTTGGTCCTTCCTTCGATTTTATTGAACCCTTTTCCGACTAAGGGGTCCGGGGTGTGATTTATTTTTTTTCCCTTCGTTCTGGGCAGACCGTCGGGGCTCGCAGGTATTTTTGGATAATAGAGCTCGCGAAACGGAGACCGGTGGCGTGATCGGTTTTGGATTCCGACTCCGGAATCTCCCGGAATAAATTCCGGAAGGTTAATACGGTTCAGGCGACTCCCACATGTACCGAGGCAGACCGGACCCTGGTTCGCCCCCAATTCAAACTGTCCCTTTGCTTGAGGTTTGAGTTTTAACCACCTCAGTTCACATTCGCCCAATCTTTTATTTCCCCAATTTGGGTTTAGTCCGACCGTGCCAAAACAGCTAATTAATCTGGCGTTTGGGATTTAGGTTTTAGGAACCCTTTTTTTCCCCGTATCTTAACGCGCGATACCCCGAGCACGGAGAAGAGCGTTTTTCCCAAACCCTCCTCTTCGCGTGGATCGGCGTGGAGCACCGCGGCGGAACGAGCAAGGAAAGGAAAGACCACCGCTCAACCTTTTTCCCCGGAACCGGCCACCCAAGAACGGACGATCCCTCCTCCCCCAACCATCGTCATCGTAGCCGAGGTGAGACGGAAGTTTTACGGTTCTTGGTAGATTCTTGTTTTTCTTTTCTTCTTGTTGTTGGGTTCCGGGTCAAGGGGAGGGAACACCGGCGACGGATTCTTCGGAATCCGGCGCATGTGCGGAATTTCCCCCCCCCCAAGCGGGCGGCATACCGTGTGGCCGCACGGGGCTGGGCGTACACCCAGCCCCGCATGCGGGCAAGGGCCGCACGGGGCCGGGCATGCACCCAGCCCCGCGTGCTGGGGTGGCCGCACGGGGCTAGGCATGCACCCAGCCCCGCATGCGGGCAATGGCCGCACGGGGCCGGGCACGCGCCCAGCCCCGCGTGCGGGGGTGACCCGCACGTGCGGGGGTGACCCGCACGGTGCGGGGGTGACCCGCACGGGGCCGGGCTCACGCCCAGCCCCGCATGCGGGGGTGAACCGCACGGTGCGGGGGTGACCCGCACGGTGCGGGGGTGACCCGCACGGGGCCGGGCTCACGCCCAGCCCCGCGTGCGGGGGTGACCCGCACGTGCGGGGGTGACCCGCACGGTGCGGGGGGGTGACCCGCACGGGGCCGGGCCTGCGCCCAGCCCTGCGTGCGGGGGTGACCCGCACGTGCGGGGGTGACTCGCGCGGTACGGGAGTGACCCGCACGGGGCTGGGCACGCGCACGGCCTCGTGTGCGGGCGGGGTGCCGCGAACCGGGTTAGACGGAGGGTCATGTTCGCGTCTTCTTTAAAATCTAAGTGCTGATTTTCCCTTGCGACAGGGTGTGAGCCCGGACGAGCGTGTCGGGACGCGAGGAAAGTCGAACCTTGACCGCTACAAGTGACAGGTGGGTGGTATTTACTTTGTCCTAGCCTTTAAATTCTATCATATTGGACGGGGTCTACTCTAAGTGTGCTGGGGTTAAATAGTGATGGGCGATAGCTTATGCGTGTTAGTGGGTCCCCTATAATGTTTAGCGTCGGTTACCGACGGTTGTTCTCTTTTAATCATTATATGTCGGCGGGCCACCTTCGAGTGCGCGTTTCACTACTTTGCTTTCTATCATGCACTTTACCGCATTACTCTTGTTATTTATATTATGATGCTGACATGATGGTGGTTACGGTTACTTGGCTCGAGGTTGCCACACGCGCACCCGCGGTTTGGCCACCGCAAAGGGTGCGCTTTTCCGGAAAAGTGGTCTCTGACCCGTGTATACCCACGAGGTGACGTAGTGGGGCCCCTTATTAGTGGTGGGGTTGAGGCGCCGAGGTGCGAGCGGTGCGACCCGTCGGTTTAGTTGTCCGACGTGGTCGGGTTTCTGCAGGTACGGTGCGGGCCGTCGGTTTAGTTGTCCGACGCGCCCGGGTATTACAGGATACAGGTGTACAGGTTGCTTTTCCTCCTTGAGGGGGGGGGTGGTTGCTCCGGTCGTCGTCACGGTTTGTTTTATTACATTCTCCTGCTCTACTATTTTTACGTCACTGACATCCCACTTCGTGACAGGGTTCAGACGGGGGGAGAGGTAGGCGGTGGTGAGGACGGGACAGGAGCAGCTGGGTCGCTGGGGACCTTGGACTGTATTTCTTCTTACATTCTCGCTTTTCATTGCATTGTAGCTATGTGAGAGGTTCGCGATACCCTCGTGGGGTCGGCATGGATGTCGGTACGGGTTGCATTTAGTGCCCCTTGTGCGTTACTTTTCCTTTTAGTCCCATTGGCCATTTGAAAATAAAAAAAAAAGCAAAAGCCAAAGAAAAGATTGCGAAAACCGTTTTTAAAATCTAAGTGTCGTGTGGGCACTGGTTTCAAAACCCTGTGGATTTATGGATTGCGAAAGGGATTTCAAAACTTGGTGTCGGGTGGGCACCGTTTTCAAACCTTGTGGATTTATGCTGATTTCGAAACTAACTTTCAAAACGTAAGCGCCGGGTAGGCGCTCTTTCAAAACTGTGGATTTATCCTTTCCAAATTGATCGGCCATATGTTTTCCTTATTAGCTTAGAGTGCTGGTTGTTTGTGAATGTTTGTTGTGATTGATTGGTTGCGTATGTTGGAACATGCACTGAACGCTACGCCGTGCACGTGCAGGGGAGACTCTGTCCGTTTGCAGAGTGATCCTGTATGTGTGGCGGGTCTGGGCACGTGCCGGGGAAGAGGGGTTCTCTTTTAAACAAAAAAAATTACACGTCAAATATTCGACTTTCATGAATCGTTTCCGCTAAACCAAACCCCCGGGGCGTGACAGATTAAATGGTATCAGAGACGTCTCTCAATCACAACAGTTAGTGCCGACATCCGTGGACACCCCTCACTTGCCTACATATGAATGAAATGGGTAGGGCATAGGACTGTAGAACGTGAGTGACCGAGGGGGGGAAACGTTGAGTCCTTTCTCTCACTTTATGGTTGTTGCTAGTAGGGTAGCCTAAAGTTGACTCCTGTGATGTATGACAGACATGGCCCGTACTAGATCATCGGCCGGGGACGCAGAAGCAGACGCGGCGGCGTCGACGGCCGCGGAGAACCAGCTCCTGCGGCAGCAATTGCAGGAGATGGCGGGGAATCTGGCCAACCTTACTGAGCACGTGCGTCGGTTGACGCAACAGCAACAGGCCGCGACGGTGACGGCCGCCCCGGTTCCCCCACAGGGGCCGACAGCGCCACCACCGGCGACGACTACGGGACCGGCGCCGGGGACGACCAGCAGGGTTACTCTGGAGGAGACTGTAGACACCCCTGCCCCGACCGTGGCTGCCACCGCCGCGAGGGAGGGGACGGGTGTGATGACCGAACGGGATCGGGTGCGGGCCAACCTGAAAGACTTCAAGAAATACGACCCACCCACGTTCGAAGGGGACACGACTGATCCGTGGGTCGTCGAGAAATGGGTGGGGTCGATGGAGAAACTTTTCGAAGACCTGCTCATGGAGGACGACGAGCGGGTTCCCCTAGCGGCCCACTGCTTGGAGGGGAACGCCCGCTTGTGGTGGAAGACGGTACGCCCCGATCCTGCTAAGGGTACCACATTTCCGTCCTGGACAACCTTCAAACAGGAACTATTCGGGGCCTTCTTCACCAACAGTGTCAAGAAAAAGTTGGAGGATGACCTGAACCACATCCAACAGGGGAACCGGACGGTCATGGAGTATCAGCGGGAGTTCGTCCGGCTAGCAAACTGCGTCCCGTTCGTCATAAGGGACGAGGCACACAAGGCGCAACTTTTCGTGGATGGCTTGCGGAGCAATATCTTCGAGGTGGTGCAAGCAGCCGAACTGCACACCTTCTAGAAAGTGGTCGACAGAGCCACTACGGTGGAGCGGGGTTTTGCGGTCACCCGCGCCAGAAGGGAGAACTCGACGCGGCTGGAGGACCGGAAGCGGCAACAGCAGAACTCGGGAGGAGGCTCTTGGGGCGGGGGCGGGGCCCCCAAACGGTGGAGACCTCAGGCGGGGTCCCGGAGCGCGCCAGCAGGAGGACCGAGGCCGGGGAATAGGCCTTGTGTCATATGCGGGGGAGGGCACATTCCGGGAGAGTGCCCCCAAAAAGGCGACCACTGCTTCAGATGCGGCAAACAAGGGCACTTCCGCCGCAACTGCCCCTTAGGCGGGGGGTCTGCGTCCGCTGCAGCTTCTACGCCCACGCCACAGCCCTCAGGGCGGGGGAAAGCCCCTATGGCGTCGACGTCTAGGCCCCCTGCACCACGGCGCGAGGAGGACAGGCAGCCACAACCAGGCGGGAGAGTCTTCTCAATGGCCCACCAAGAGACAGATCCGCCGGAGGAAGCACTTGCAGGTACTACTTCCGTTTCAAACTCCCGTGCTAGAACTCTTTTCGACACCGGAGCAACACACTCTTTCATTTCCCGTGACTTCGTGTTTTTGTTTGGTCTCGAGGAGACACCCCTCCAAAACCCCTTGACGGTACAAACGGCGGGAGGGACCTTGGAGGCGGTCAGCGTGGTGACCGCCTGCCCGATTAAGCTAGGGCGACTAGCATGCCCTTGGGATTTAGTGGTAATCCCCCTGAAGTAGTACGACGTGGTGCTGGGAATGAACTGGCTCACGAGGTACCAGGCACTCATCGATTGCGACAAGCGACAGCTGCGTTTACACGAACCGGGTTTCCCTGAGCATGTGTACATGATGGGCAAGAGCATCTCCTTTCCGGCGATCATCTCAGCGGCACGGGCCAGAAGACTGGTGGAGGGTGGTTGCGTGGCCTACTTGGCATCGGTGGATTTGGCTACCCGACCCCCGACGACGCTCGCCGATATTCCAGTGGTGAGGGACTTCCCCGACGTCTTCCCCACGGAACTGCCTGGGATGCCCCCTGAACGGGAGGTGGAATTCCCCATCGAACTACTACCGGGCACGCAGCCTATTTCGAAGGCACCCTACCGAATGGCCTTCGCAGAACTAAAGGAGCTTAAAGCACAACTGGAAGACCTCTTGGATAAAGGGTTCATAAGACCGAGTGTGTCACCCTGGGGCGCACCGGTACTCTTTGTGCGGAAGAAAGACGGAAGCCTGCGTCTCTGCATTGATTACAGAGGAATAAACAAGGTCACAGTGAAAAATAAGTACCCCCTGCCCAGAATAGATGACCTCTTCGACCAGCTGAGAGGGGCGACGGTCTTCTCCAAGATCGATTTGCAATCAGGTTACCACCAACTCCGGGTTCGGGATAAGGATATCCCGAAGACTGCTTTCCGGACCCGGTATGGCCACTACGAGTTCACGGTTATGCCCTTCGGACTCACGAACGCCCCCGCAGTCTTCATGGACATGATGAACCGGATCTTCAGACCCTTCCTGGATCGGTTCGTGGTGGTTTTCATCGACGACATCCTGATCTACTCCACTACCGACAAGGAACACGAGGACCATTTGCAAACGATCCTCCAAACTCTCAGAGAACAGGAGCTGTTCGCTAAACTCAAGAAGTGTGAGTTCTGGCTACGCGAGGTCGGCTTCCTAGGACATGTGATCTCGGCACAGGGAATCGCCGTGGATCCGAAGAAGGTGGAATCCGTGGTCGACTGGCAGCCGCCGACGACGGTGACAGAGGTCCGCAGTTTCCTAGGGCTGGCAGGATATTACAGGCGTTTCGTAGAGGGTTTCGCGAAGATTGCTACCCCTTTGAATCGGTTGACCAGAAAAGGGAAGAAGTTCATATGGACGACCAAATGCCAGGAGAGTTTTGAGGAACTCAAAAGGAGGTTAACCAGGGCACCAATACTTGTGCTGCCGACGCCCGGGGAAGATTACGAAGTGTACTGCGACGCATCGAGGATCGGTCTGGGTGGTGTCCTGATGCAACAGGGGAAAGTGATTGCCTACGCGTCCAGGCAACTGAAGGACTATGAAAAGAACTACCCGATACACGACTTGGAGCTGGCCGCAGTAGTCTTCGTTTTAAAACTATGGAGGCACTACCTCTTCGGAGTCCACTGTAGCGTTTTCTCGGATCATCAAAGTCTTAAGTACATCTTTACCCAAAAGGAATTAAACTTGCGGCAGAGGCGATGGCTGGAGCTGTTGAAGGACTACGACTTGACGATTCAATACCATCCCGGAAAGGCAAACGTGGTGGCGGACGCCTTGAGCAGGAAAGGGCGCCAAGAAGGGGCGTCAAGGAGCGCGATAACGGAGCAAAACCACTTGATAGCGGAGTTCGCACGAATGCAGTTGGAAGTGGTGCCGGCAGGCACGGTTAGGCAACTCCTAACCTTGGTGGTCAAGCCGACGCTACTTGAGAAGATCCGGGAGGGGCAACAGACCGACCTACACTTACAGCACGTACGAGACAAAATCCCCCTGGACCAAGAGAGTGACTTTACAGTGGAAGACGACGGCACCCTACGGTTCCGCAGACGGATCTGCGTGCCGGATTCGCCGGAGTTGAAGGAGGAAATCTTGACAGAGGCACACCGGGCCCCTTATGCGGCACATCCAGGGGGGATGAAGATGTACAGGGACCTCAAACAGATCTACTGGTGGCCCAAAATGAAGGGGGACGTCACTCGACACGTGGCTCATTGCCTAGTGTGCCAACAGATAAAGGTCGAGCATCAGCGACCAGCGGGGAAGCTACAGCCTCTACCGGTGCCAGAGTGGAAGTGGGATCAAGTCACCATGGACTTCGTCACGGGCTTCCCACGTTCACCACAGGGCCACGACGCAATTTGGGTCGTAGTCGACCGGTTAACCAAGTCAGCACACTTTCTGCCAATTCATACGACCTGGACCCGAGAACGGTTAGCCCAAGCATATATCAGCGAGATCGTGAGATTACATGGAGTGCCGGCAACGATCACCTCGGACAGAGACACGCGCTTTGTCTCGAAATTTTGGCAGAGCCTTCAGCGGGCCATGGGAACCAAACTACAGTTCAGCACAGCCTTCCACCCTCAGACGGACGGACAGTCGGAGCGTGTGATACAAACCCTCGAAGACCTGCTTCGCGCCTGTGTACTAGATTGGGGGATCGGGTGGTCACGCTACCTACCTCTCGTGGAATTCGCCTACAACAACAGCTACCAAGCCAGCATCCAGATGGCGCCCTACGAGGCCTTATATGGAAGACGCTGCCGATCCCCGATTTGTTGGGACGATCTGGGAGAACGGAAATTCTTGGGGCCCGATTTAGTGGAGGAAACGGAAGAGAAGGTTCGCCTCATCAGACAGCGCCTGCTGACCGCCCAGAGTCGCCAGAAGAGCTACGCGGACCAAAGGCGCCGCGACTTAGAATTCCAAGTAGGAGAGCATGTTTTCTTACGGGTCTCGCCGTCCAGAGGAGTTAAGCGGTTCGGGCTGAGGGGCAAGCTGAGCCCACGGTTTGTAGGGCCGTTCGAGATCTTGGAGCGAATCGGCCCGGTTGCTTACCGCCTTGCCCTACCACCAAACCTCGACCGAGTCCACGACGTCTTCCACGTCTCGATGCTCCGGAAATACCTCTCCGACCCCTCACACGTCCTGGATGCTTCTACATTCGAACTTAAGGAGGACCTAAGCTTCGAAGAAACCCCTGTGAGGATCCTGGCAAGGGAGACCAAATCGTTGCGGAACCGAGCTATCCCCTACGTGAAGGTACTCTGGAGCAACCATGAGGAGCGAGAAACAACTTGGGAGCTGGAATCTAGAATGAGGGAGTACTACCCCGACCTTTTCACCACCACCCGGGTTTAAGTTTCGAGGACGAAACTCGTTTTCAGAGGTGAGTGGTGTAATAACCGCAAGTTTCCCCTTTTTGGTCCTTCCTTCGATTTTATTGAACCCTTTTCCGACTAAGGGGTCCGGGGTGTGATTTATTTTTTTTCCCTTCGTTCTGGGCAGACCGTCGGGGCTCGCGGGTATTTTTGGATAATAGAGCTCGCGAAACGGAGACCGGCGGCGCGATCGGTTTTGGATTCTGACTCCGGAATCTCCCGGAATAAATTCCGGAAGGTTAATACGGTTCAGGCGACTCCCACATGTACCGAGGCAGACCGGACCCTGGTTCGCCCCCAATTCAAACCGTCCCTTTGCTTGAGGTTTGAGTTTTAACCACCTCAGTTCACATTCGCCCAATCTTTTATTTCCCCAATTTGGGTTTAGTCCGACCGTGCCAAAACAGCTAATTAATCTGGCGTTTGGGATTTAGGTTTTAGGAACCCTTTTTTTCCCCATATCTTAACGCGCGATACCCCGAGCACGGAGAAGAGCGTTTTTCCCAAACCCTCCTCTTCGCGTGGATCGGCGTGGAGCACCGCGGCGGAACGAGCAAGGAAAGGAAAGACCACCGCTCAACCTTTTTCCCCGGAACCGGCCACCCAAGAACGGATGATCCCTCCTCCCCCAACCATCGTCATCATAGCCGAGGTGAGACGGAAGTTTTACGGTTCTTGGTAGATTCTTGTTTTTCTTTTCTTCTTGTTGTTGGGTTCCGGGTCAAGGGGAGGGAACACCGGCGACGGATTCTTCGGAATCCGGCGCATGTGCGGAATTCCCCCCCCCCCCCCACCCCCCCCCCCCCCCCCCCAAGCGGGCGGCATACCGTGTGGCCGCACGGGGCTGGGCGTACACCCAGCCCCGCATGCGGGCAAGGGCCGCACGGGGCTGGGTGGGCATGCACCCAGCCCCGCGTGCGGGGGTGGCCGCACGGGGCTGGGCATGCACCCAGCCCCGCATGCGGGCAATGGCCGCACGGGGCCGGGCACGCGCCCAGCCCCGCGTGCGGGGGTGACCCGCACGTGCGGGGGTGACCCGCACGGTGCGGGGGTGACCCGCACGGGGCCGGGCTCACGCCCAGCCCCGCGTGCGGGGGTGACCCGCACGTGCGGGGGTGACCCGCACGGTGCGGGGGGGTGACCCGCACGGGGCCGGGCCTGCGCCCAGCCCTGCGTGCGGGGGTGACCCGCACGTGCGGGGGTGACTCGCGCGGTACGGGAGTGACCCGCACGGGGCTGGGCACGCGCACGGCCTCGTGTGCGGGCGGGGTGCCGCGAACCGGGTTAGACGGAGGGTCGTGTTCACGTCTTCTTTAAAATCTAAGTGCTGATTTTCCCTTGCGACAGGGTGTGAGCCCGGACGAGCGTGTCGGGACGCGAGGAAAGTCGAACCTTGACCGCTACAAGTGACAGGTGGGTGGTATTTACTTTGTCCTAGCCTTTAAATTCTATCATATTGGACGGGGTCTACTCTAAGTGTGCTGGGGTTAAATAGTGATGGGCGATAGCTTATGCGTGTTAGTGGGTCCCCTATAATGTTTAGCGTCGGTTACCGACGGTTGTTCTCTTTTAATCATTATATGTCGGCGGGCCACCTTCGAGTGCGCGTTTCACTACTTTGCTTTCTATCATGCACTTTACCGCATTACTCTTGTTATTTATATTATGATGCTGACATGATGGTGGTTACGGTTACTTGGCTCGAGGTTGCCACACGCGCACCCGCGGTTTGGCCACCGCAAAGGGTGCGCTTTTCCGGAAAAGTGGTCTCTGACCCGTGTATACCCACGAGGTGCTGTAGTGGGGCCCCTTATTAGTGGTGGGGTTGAGGCGCCGAGGTGCGAGCGGTGCGACCCATCGGTTTAGTTGTCCGACGTGGTCGGGTTTCTGCAGGTACGGTGCGGGCCGTCGGTTTAGTTGTCCGACGCGCCCGGGTATTACAGGATACAGGTGTACAGGTTGCTTTTCCTCCTTGAGGGGGGGGGGGGGTGGTTGCTCCGGTCGTCGTCACGGTTTGTTTTATTACATTCTCCTGCTCTACTATTTTTACGTCACTGACATCCCACTTCGTGACAGGGTTCAGACGGGGGGAGAGGTAGGCGGTGGTGAGGACGGGACAGGAGCAGCTGGGTCGCTGGGGACCTTGGACTGTATTTCTTCTTACATTCTCGCTTTTCATTGCATTGTAGCTATGTGAGAGGTTCGCGATACCCTCGTGGGGTCGGCATGGATGTCGGTACGGGTTGCATTTAGTGCCCCTTGTGCGTTACTTTTCCTTTTAGTCCCATTGGCCATTTGAAAATAAAAAAAAAGCAAAAGCCAAAGAAAAGATTGCGAAAACCGTTTTTAAAATCTAAGTGTCGTGTGGGCACTGGTTTCAAAACCCTGTGGATTTATGGATTGCGAAAGGGATTTCAAAACTTGGTGTCGGGTGGGCACCGTTTTCAAACCTTGTGGATTTATGCTGATTTCGAAACTAACTTTCAAAACGTAAGCGCCGGGTAGGCGCTCTTTCAAAACTGTGGATTTATCCTTTCCAAATTGATCGGCCATATGTTTTCCTTATTAGCTTAGAGTGCTGGTTGTTTGTGAATGATTGTTGTGATTGATTGGTTGCGTATGTTGGAACATGCACTGAACGCTACGCCGTGCACGTGCAGGGGAGACTCTGTCCGTTTGCAGAGTGATCCTGTATGTGTGGCGGGTCTGGGCACGTGCCGGGGAAGAGGGGTTCTCTTTTAAACAAAAAAAATTACACGTCAAATATTCGACTTTCATGAATCGTTTCCGCTAAACCAAACCCCCGGGGCGTGACAACATCTTTCTGAGTTCTAGAGCCATTTTATCTTGTTCTTGTTTTATGGAAGACTCTAGATTTCCCTTTTGGTCAGTTCTTCTGGAAGTTGAAGAACGTTGAGTGACGATTGACGGAGCAGTCTGACCTTCATTCCGAGGAGATCGTCTTGGCAAAAAGGATGGATTGCTTGGCACATTCTTTTTCTTGGCTTGCTGCTTAAGTATTGAGGAAGGCTTCAGTAGCTTCTTTTTCTTTAGGTAAACCTTATTTTCTTCATCAATGCCTTGTTGTACTTCATCAAGAAATGTGTCCCAATCTTCTTCGTCTTCTGATTCAGTGTCAATTTGAGAAATATTCCTTGGGTTCTCTTGACATGGTTCATTTATTTCAATACCTCGAGCTCGTCCAGGTCGTCGAGCAAGTCTTTTTCTTTTTAGGAAAATGGATGAAGAAGTCATCGGTGCTTTTCCTTTTTCCGCAGCAGTAAGCGGAGCCTTTTCCGTTGATGTTTCTGCATGGGCTTTCCCTTTTGATGCAACAGAGGTTTTCTGTGGCGATTCTTCAGGATGTGTTTCATCATCAGATAACTCATCCCAGTTAACTTCATCCTTTTTAGCTCTCTTGGCAGTGTCTCTCGTATGTACCATAGCAGTAAGTAGGAAAACAATCCAAGTGATCACCATTGCTAATGGTTTCTTTGAGAAAAGAAATCCTGTGTGGAACGACTCAAGAACACATGAGAAAATTGTTAATTTTCAAAGATTTGAAAAATTGTACCCAAACAATCATAATCATGTAGAGAGACTAAGAATCGAATTAGTTTTGCAAAAGGACTTTTAAAAATAGATCAATTGCATGATTTTCGAAAATCCTTATTATATGCCCTAAAACCGAAATTTTAGAAATCGAAGCCTAAAAATCCGTTAATCAGGAGAATACCTAGCATATAATCAAAACTAATCTACCCAGAGTTCTTATTTCAAAAGAAATTTGATCAAAAACCATCCACAAACAAAGTTGATCCAAGAAATTCATGACGTTTGAGGAAGAAGAGAGAAAAACGGTGAAAAACCGAGATTTTGATCAATAAAACTTACTTGGAGTTGAAGAACTTGAGTTTGAAAGCTTCCAGGAAGGATGAAATCTAGAGAGAGAGGCTCTGGAAACTTTGGAACAAAAGATTGGAGTAAAAGAAATCAAAAACCCTTTTATTCTTTATAAAACCTAGCCGCGATCCGGATCAGTTCATAACTGCGATCCGGATTGGCTACCCTGTCACACCCCGGGGCGATACTGCGCCCCGGCTCGCCAACAGATCCGCCGCCCATACGGGAAGCCCCGTATAGGCGTAGCAACTAACCTGCAAGGAAACATCTACACTAGCAGATATCAGAGCTGAAAGGGAAAAGCTGGAAAGAAATACATAAAATAAAACTACAACTCTTAAATATACAGACCAACCTCACCAGAATACAGGAGTCTCTCATAAAGCAGGAAAGGAAGGTACAACTCAAAACCTCACTACAAAAGTCACTCGACATAACACACACCAAAATGGAACTGGGGTACATCTACTCACACACTGAAGACGACAGGAGGGGATCTATCTCGCAACGCCCTTACCTCGGTCAGAAGGAGCTGGATCAGCAACAAGAGCTGCAGGAACTGGAGCAGAAGTCCCTGGGGAGAAAACACCACGACGGGTGTGAGAACTACATCCCACAGTAGTTCTCAGTGGGTGCCGCCAACAAGCCCGACGGTCTGCCCACTAAGTCTACCAGAGGCAAAAGTAACATATGCAGTGCTATAAGGAAAGCTGGGAAAGGTAACTCTACAGCTACTATGCCTCTATCTAGATGCTCAACAGTGGAACAGAAAGAACATAATGCCACACTAACTCTCCTCCCTGATCACCCAATCAAAACTGACTGCCACATCGGGTCCAGTCAAACCTGCGCCAACCTACTGCCGTTACGTCCCGGAGGAGCGGACTTACGTAGGGCGTCCGTGGCTGCCAACGAAAGCACAGCCAGAGGGACCACTGCAACAACAAGTCGCTAAAGAACATCTCAAACTCACGCCGGTACACAACCCGGTCTCGCCTACTCCGGAGTGGCCCTCGAGGGGAGCGACCCGCTCGAGTCAAAGTAACCCATAAGTATCACTGTATAGTATCACTGTAAAGCTCAAATGTGGCTCATGCAGGCTATGATCCAATCCTCGATCAATAAGATCGACTACCAAACAAATCACTGACTCACACACTAGCTGGAATCTACACAGCTGAAACCCACTGTCTCTCTGACAGTTTCCAAGAACCCAGATCTACCATCACTATCACTCTCCCAAAGATATCAAATCTACAGACTGCTATCAACTCCACTCGGTCCCCAGACACGAGTGCAAAATGCATCCCACAATCACCCGACCTCTCGGCCCACAACTCGGGTGAGGAAAAGCTAAGTCCATAGTGAAATGAAGTATCGTGATGTGGAATGTCTAGAGCAATAAAAATCTAGCCCAAGTTGGAGTTTTTCTACAGACTGGCTGAACATGATACATATGACAGGGGTGCTAGGTCAAATTCCAAGATTTCATTACTTAACATAGTGCAGGAATCAAAAGATTCAACAACTGATATACAAGATACAACATACAGTTTTACACATGCTAATACTCCAATTTCTAACATGCATGATCCTACACACATAGAATTAGTACACAGTCCAGAGTTCTTGGAAGCAAGGTCACCCACCTGAAAGTGCTAACTGTCCGAAATCGTACAGCTGAGAAAGCCCACAACTGTCAAATCACAAATCCCACCAAGCCAACAACACGGTAGAAGTGCTCACAAACTCCTGGGTACAAACATACACCAAAATTACACTTTAATTCACACAAATTCCACATTCCCCAAAATCTGTGGTGAACAGTCCCATTAACACGAAATTTTCACCTGACAAACTTCCTCCAAAAATTCCAATAAAAATATGACGGCGATCCTCGCGAAGAGTAGATGTCGATAGAGTCCTGAAACGTTGAATTCCGATGTCCGGATGCGGAGATAAAAATCCGACAAGTAGGTGCTGTCCAAATCAACCAACAGTCGCAAAGGGGGTTAAAAATGTACCCAGAATCCCAAGAAAAGCTCGGATCCAGAAAAAGTGTCCAACACGAAAAATGTAGATTTACCTCTTACGAAACCGTCACCGCAGAAATCGTCCAAAA
>CM055077.1:14025886-14126458 GCA_029204045.2 Tillandsia leiboldiana | reverse complement strand
ATTGTTTCTCGGTGTAGGAAGCTCGGAATTGGATAGTGCAGGTACTCGTTTCGCAGAAGGTATCGATGCCGAGGATTACTGTGTTATTTTATGGGATTTTTCTGGGCACTTGCGCAGGTGAAATATGCGCGGCTTTGGGACTGACTTTCAGATAGTGTATGTTTGGTGATTTTGGAATAAACTAGGTAATGTTAAGCCTTATTGTTGTACTCAGGGGGTTTTCAGCTGTTTGGGCCAAGGCTGCGCGACTTGTACCGAGGGTGTTTTGTTGGGATTTTGGACCGCGCGGCGTCTACCCACTTCACCGACTTCAGGTTTGCCCTTGGGTTAAGCGCTTCCAGGTGGGTGAGCTTATTATCAGTAATTGTTTAAGGCAATGTTTATGTTGTGGCAAGTATAAGTCCACTTGTGGGGATGTCACCCCATCTATGACTGTGCATGCATGTGTAGGGTACATAGTTTATATTGGTAAGTAGGTAAGCTTGTTATTGATATTGGTATAAATGATTGCAAGAATAGTATTTATGAGGTATACTGAGGACTTGCATGACTTGGACATCTGTGTGATGACTAGTGTAAGCTTACCTAGGATAATGTTAACCCTATGAAATTATAACATGCCATGTTAGCACATAGCCTTCCTTGTGGGTGGATTATGATTTGGGACAGGATTTCGTAGCTATGTGCGGATTTGTACTCTGAGGAGTTATTGTGATCATTCTATTAATGAACCCTGAGTTGTGGACAGGTCTAGTTTTGGGATTCCGGCATGTTGTTTATTCCTAAAAGAACTATTATTATGCTTTACCCCCTTTATTTCCTTGAGGACATTTGCATGCTTGTATGGTCCATGTAGTTAGGCCATCTTTTACTGCTGCACTTCTTATTGGAACTTGACTTAGGGAGAAACCATGCTTTTTCTTTCTCCTTCTTGCTAGTCAGGTGGTCAGTGTTGCTCGGGTTCGAGCAGGGGTCTGGGTATTGTAGTCGGGACTTCGTGTCTGGAACAGGTTGGTTTAGTTGTGGGGCGTTGCGGCAACCGCGGATATTGGGCGGTTGACCGGATGTTTCTCTATGCACCTGATTGGGTATCAGTTTCTTTAGTGGATGGAGTTCCCACTTATCGTTTAGTGCATCCGGTTGAGGTCGGGTCTTTCCTTAGTGGTTGAGCTTTCCCACTTTGATCAGAGTCGTGATCCAGTCCTGCTACATTGAGACACTTGACAGAGATACTTGTTACTGAGATGTACTTTACTCGTGTGGGTCGCCTCCCTCGAGTGCCACTCCGGAGGTAGGCTTGACCGAGCCGTGTGCGGTCTGTTACTTATATTTTTGACCGAGCCGTGTGCCGGTCCGTTACATATCTTGAGATCGAGCCGTGTGCCGATCAGTTACTGAGTTCGACAGCAGAGCAGGCAGTATCGGGTGTCATACCGGTTCATTTGATTGGGTTTATTTCGGTCAGATACTTTTATTGTTACACTCGTGCCTGGGGGCCGAGTGTAGACTGGTAGTTGAGTTTAGATCAGTGATAGTATTGTTGAGAGCCGTCTGGTTGACGGTGGTCCCGTGTTGTTGCGAGTACTTTGACCGCTGTGTGAGAGGTTGAGCGTCATGATTCTATCCGTCTGAGAGAGAGTGTGGATTTTGACCATAGCCTGCATGTTTCTCTACTCGATAGCGAGCTTGTCCGTTTGGACGCCCTACGTAATTCCTGCCCGTCAGCGGGAGGTGGTTGTAGGTGGGCGCAGGTTTGACTGGACCAGATGCGGCAGTCTGTTCGATTGGGTCGGTGGTGCACTTCATGTGCTAGTGGTTGCATACCACTGTTTGGTTCTCCCCCTTTTAGCCTTTAGTTAGGGGCAGGGTAGCTGTTTGAGAGTTTCCAGCTTACTCATTTCAGTCTTATGACCTGGGTTAGTTTTTGTCTCTTGAGGACTTGGTGGGCAGACCGTCGGGTCTGGCGGTGATACCCACTGAGAACTCCCTTTTTGGAGTAGTTCTCACACCCTTTGGGGGTTTTCTCCCCCCTTTTCTCTCCTCTTCTTTGTTTTGCAGAGTCTTAGCAGGTGTTGCCGACTCTGCGGTTGTTGATCGTGGCGAGGGAGTCGCGAGCTAGATCCCTACCCGGCGTTGGAGAGTAGCGGTACCCTTCAGAGGAGATCATCAGTAGATTAGCTATTTCTTTTTCCTCTCTTGAGAGGACTATTGTAGTGAGGATAATTTGTATTGAGAGACTGTACACTGTTGTATATATATTGGAGTTACCTCCCGGTTGGGTTTAGAGCTTGTACTCGAGGATTTGTATTATTATTATTTTGGGAGGCAGACAGTGTTGTTTATTTCCAGTTGTACAGTGATTGGTTTTAGTTACAGCAGATTATTTATTTATAGCTCTGATATCTGTTTAGTTTAGTACTTTTCTTGCAGGTAGGACGCTTCGCCTATGCAGGTTGGCATAGGCGGCGGATCTGTTTGGCGGGCCCGGGTCGCAGTTTCGACCCCGGGGCGTGACAGATTAGAGTGGTATCAGAGCCTAGGTTGTAGGTCATGGTGGACTTAGAAACCCTAGGCTTTTGGTTTGACCCTTGGTTGACTTTGTGAGAGTCGTGATTTTTGCGAGAGTCCTGATTGAGTTTTATACCTCTCCCGAGGGACGGGAGGAGTGATTGGCATGTTTATTCTCCTAAGTGATTATGTTGGCTGCAGACAACATAATGCTGTGGAACGGGTGACATGCTTTAGACTTTCGCTGGATTGGGTCGAGTGTTGTTGTGTACTGTTTTGTTGTTTTGTCGTGGCGAGCGGTGTCTCCCCGACGCTGGGTTTTGACCCGTGTGCATCCTGTCATAGCAGTTGAGCTTGAGCAGTTGGTTTTGGGCCGGATACCCGGATTGAGGTCAGAGAACCCCGGACCCAGATGACAGGATTGTCTGAGGCTTGTCAGTGGCTGAGGGAGCAGCTGGTCTTGGTGACACAGTTGTCGGAGCACTGAGTAACCCCCTCTGTGCCAAGGTTTAGTGTCGAGGCACCGAGGTAGGGTGGATGGTTGACAGCTGGTGAGCTGTGGGACATGATCGACCTATTGAGCCATATTTGGCAGATGAACCACCTCGACTCGTAAGATTGAGTTTAGAGCCCTTGGAGGCAGAGTCGCGGCTGGTGGTGATGGAGTGATTAATTGAGAGCCTCCCTGTGCTTGTGAGTGTATGCAGTTGTTGAACTGCGCGCTCCAGATTCGAGGGACGAGGCGCATAGGATATATGAGACTGGGAGTGGATGGCGCCAGGGCACCTTTCTGTTATTCAGTCCCTCCATTGTAGATTTAGACGCCTCGATGGAGCAGGCACAGTGTATGGAGCGCGGCATTGCAGTTCCTTTGGATAGGGATCTGCCGCCAGAGGTGAGTTCTGGATTTTGGCGCTTGGCGCCGGATGATAGAGGACAGATCGGCCGGCAGGGGCATGACTAATTTTCTTTTCTTGGATGACGAATTCTCGAGATGTCAGAGGTCGAGTGGACCCCGAAGGCGACATTAGTATTTTATCAGAGTGGCGCAACGATAGCGTGGATTGTTATCTGCGGAGGACCTTATTCGTCGCCTCATTGTGATCAGAGACAGAGGTCGTGCTTCCTAGTGATAGCCCTGATTTTCAGGCAGATTGAGCGACAACCACTTGCTTTGAGCGGATGAATCTGTGCCGCCCGGTTGGAGGGCGCCACGGTAGTGGATTGAGCGTCGCAGGTGGGATTTCACCACGGTAGTCGGAGTTAGAGCATGCTCCACTCTTACATGGGTTAGAGGCAGATTTGTTACCACGTGCACTAGAGGTACATGTTCCTGTTGTTGTTGTGCACGTGGAGGAGGCTTTTGGATCATGTCCAGTGCAGCCGAGACCGCGAGTTACCGGCAGAATTATTGGAAATTATCGCAATTAGGTGTTTTGACCTGATGCTTGAGATTGTTTGGCACAATGCCACAGAATGTTTGACTGCGGCGAGAGAAGACCTTGATCTTCGGCAAGGCAGACAAGAGGAGGCTTGCTTGTTGAGATTGTTAGAGCACTCGGGTTTTAGCGACAGGATGAGAGGTGCTTACGGCGGCACCGGGACTCGAGGATATCTCTGTTGCCCACGAGATCCCGGGTGTGATTTCACCTTAGTTGTTGGTAATGCCGCCGGTTAGGGAGATAGAGATTGCGTTTGACGTGGTTCGGGGAACCGCGCCACCCTGGACAGCACCTCATTGGATATCGCCGGTAGAGCTGAGAGAGCTGTTGGCACAGTTGCAGGATCTGATGGATCGAGGGGTCTGTTTGACCTAGTGCCACGCCGTTGGTATACGGTGGTGATGCCACGTCGTTGATACACGACTGTGAGGATCCTTTTATGGTTCGAGTGTAGACAGGTCCGGGTAGTATCTATGACCTTTCGATGGAACTATACTCCGGCAGTTGGTGGATGATGCGAGCACCCACTTGGAGTTAGACAGGCGAGGACTTCGCCTAGATGGCGTTTTGGACACGGTGGTGGCATTATGAGTTGTTAGCGAGGCCCAATGGAATGACGAATGCCCTGTGGACTTCAAGATCTGAGGGATTGTATGTCCCAGTTGTACTTGGGCGAACTGGGAGTGGTGTTTTCCGAGGATATTTTGATTTACTCCCAGAGTGACTTGGAGCACGAGGAGCACTTTGTGAATGTGCTACCATGCCGTGTGGATGAAGTAGTATGCCAAGTTATCGAGGTACAAGTTGTAGCTGCAGAAGCATACCCTCTTGGGTCGCTTTGTTCGAGCCGTAGGGGCGGCGGTGGAACCCGACCTAATGGATGTTAATCAAGTTGACGGAGACCAACTTTCATTCTTGAGGTGAGGAGCTTCTAGACTTGGCGGTGCCGAGAGAGCATGGCCAATGGTTAATGTGACTGGTATTAGCGCCAATGCTAGTGTTTCCTGTGTTGGGAGATGGAATTGTGTGTTTTGGTGATGCCTCCCATTGTGGCTGTAGAGTTACCGTGGGTCGATTTTCGGTCCACACTTCGTTAGTCCAACCTTATGAGTATGATGGCAGGACGAACCGCTGTTTTGCAGGCAGCTTGGATTCCACAGTTGAGCCTCTCAGTACGCCTTTTATTCCCAGCTTTGATTGATATACCTGGGCGTAGGCCATGCCTGCTTGGCTATCGGTGTTGATTACTCAGCATTTCCGTTCTTTACCATGTGATAGATCAGGATTTCAACTTCAGTTTACAGTATTCGCCATGCGGTGCCGATGGAGGTTACAGCTTTCAGCATGTTGAATGGGATTTATGCGGATTGTCGTTGCTGGTTCGGATTTTTGACCGTGAGTTAGGGCATCAGCTTTATGATCGCCTTTTTGCCAGTTTTCAGTCCCGTTCACTGACGGTTTGATCCCCGTCAGGGTGTCCTTTATTAGTTGAGAGATCGACTTCGACTCGTGGGTCTGTTGGGGTTTTGTTGGCAGTTTGAGTGACCAACTGTGGCATGAGATTGTGTCTCTTGGGGACCCCTTTTGAGGGTAGCCCGTGGGTGAGTAGCCCATTCGGGTGATTTTGGATCGGGAAGCAACCGAGAGAAGACCCCAGCCTATTGGATGAATGCGTGGGTATGCTTCGGGTCACCTTGTTGAGATTTACACCAGGATGTGGTTTGGTGCGTGTTGCACCGATGGTTATTCTGTTTTTCCCCCCAGCTTTTGATGGAGCCTCTGTGTTGTTTTACGTCTCAGCTCAGGTGTGTTTTACTTTTGGATCCCTCGCCATGATTGACTTGTCTATTGAGATCTGTGATTGTTGGAGTACGAGGAACGCCCGTTGCGAATTCTGGCTCGAGAGATGAGGGAATCGCGCAATCGGGCCATGCCGTACTGGGTATTGTTGTTATTGGGGAGTGATCACGGGGAGTGTGTGGTGTGTGGGGAGCTGGAGGCGTGATTGATGGATACCTACCCGTGGTATTTGTGACTCCTGGTGGATCTGATCTAGTTTCGAGGACGAAACTTTCCTTAGTGGGGGAGGATGTGAGGACCTGGATCCCCACGACGAGATTACCGGTTCATCTACAGCTCCCTGAGGCCTATGTGGCGTGTTGGTGGGATTTGTGCCCCATTTGGACATTAGTGTTGGGCTCAGTGTGTTTAATGGATCACGTGGGTGATCATTGGACTCCGTCGGATCGTTAGAAGTGGTTTCGCGCGAAGTGGATATTAAATTTGGACTCAGCGCGAAGTTTGGACCAAGGATTACCTTTCCGGATGCCTTCGGCAAATTTTGGAGTTGGAATTTGGCGAAATGGACATCAAATTCGGATTCAGCGCGCGAAAACGGTTAAAACGGACTACCCACTTGTTATTTTTGAGCACCGGACACTGTTCACGCCGGAACAGTGTTTCCGGCACCGGCGGCGGCGGCGCGCGGCGGCCGGCAGCGGCGGAGCGCGGCGGAGCAGGCTCGGGCGGGTGCGCGGTCCACCGCGGGGGCGTGCACCGGTCGCGGGCCACGTGGCGGTTCCCGGTTGGGCCGGCGCGGGGGCGCGGTCCACGGGAAAAGGCGCGGTGCATGGTGGACCGGAGGGTGACACGTGGCGGCTTTTGATTCGACTGTGCTGTGGACCGGGTCCACGGTGTGAGTGTGGGGTGGCCTCGGGGCGCGTGCCTGGCAGGGGGGCGCAGGCGGCGCTGACAGCGCGCACGTGGGCGTGGCAGCGACGCGTTGACTGGGTGCGTGCCACGTGTCGGCTGTGCAGTGAGCCACGTGTCGTGCAGTGGACGGTCCGGAGTGCTGTCGCCTGTTTGGGCGGGCGACGTGGAGGCCCAGGAAAGTTTCGGGCTGCTACAGTGAACTTTCGGGCTGCTACAGTGCGCGCCCGAAAGTTCCCTGCGCCTGGAAATGGGGACAAATCCGGTATTTCTTCAATTGTTTCCTGCAGCCTATAAAAGCGATCCGAGCTCCCTTTCTTCCCCTTTTTTCGCCATTTCCGAGCCTCATCTCGCCTGGGTGCCTTCAGCAAAGATGATCCCCGAGTTTGGATGCATCTTTTTGCAAAGTTTTGGGATTTTTGGTGGCACGCTTATCGAGGTTTCTATTTTTACGGCGCGGCGCGACGCTCGTTCGTTTGTGGTCTTCTTCGTCACGTTTTGGTGCGAGGACTCCCCCGGCTTACCCCGAGCACCTTTTTCAGTGATTCTTGCGCCGTTGGCTTCACGACAGGTAGGGCTATGTTTCCCATGTTTACTGGTTTTTCCCATTCCGAGCTTTTCATGGGTCTTTCGGATCATCTTGTAACCCCTTTTTCTGGGCGGAGTTTTGGGACAGCGGTGCGGTATTTTGGCGATATCTTCGCGCACAGGCATCGGATTGGGGCGATTCAAGAGGCGATTTGCATCTACACATCACGAGAAATATGCCCAAATTTTATTGGAATTTTCTGAATATTTCTCGAAGGTGAAGATCATCTGTGAACAGTAGTTATTGCTACAGTTTTTGAGAGTAGTTTAATTCGGGGTGGTTCCCTTGTCGGAATTGTTTCTCGGTGTAGGAAGCTCGGAATTGGACGTGCAGGTACTCGTTTCGAAGGTATCGACGCGAGGATTACTGTGGTATTTTTATTGGATTTTTCTGGGCACTTGCAGCAGGTGAAATATGCGCGGCTTTGGGACTGATTTTCAGATTGTGTATGTTTGGTTGATTTTGGAATAAAAGTGTAATGTTAAGCCTTATTGTTGTACTCAGGGGTGTTTTCAGCTGTTTGGAGCCAAGGCTTGCGCGACTTGTACCGAGGGTGTTTTGTTGGCAGATTTTGGACCGCGGGCGTCTACCCACTTCACCGACTTCAGGTTTGCCTTGGGTTAAGCGCTTCAGGTGGGTGAGCTTATTATCAGTAATTGTTTAAGGCAATGTTTATGTTGTGGCAAGTATAAGTCCACTTGTGGGGATGTCACCCCTCTATGACTGATGCATGCATGTGTAGGGTACATAGTTTATATTGGTAAGTAGGTAAGCTTGTTATTGATATTGGTATAAATGATTGCAAGAATAGTATTTATGAGGTATACTGAGGACTTGCATGACTTGGACATCTGTGTGATGACTAGTGTAAGCTTACCTAGGATAATGTTACCCTATGAAATTATATAACATGCCATGTTAGCACATAGCCTTTCTTGTGGGTGGATTATGATTTGGGACAGGATTTCGTAGCTATGTGCGGATTTGTACTCTGAGGAGTTATTGTGATCATTCTATTAATGAACCCTGAGTTGTGGACAGGTCTAGTTTTGGGATTCCGGCATGTTGTTTATTCCTAAAAGAACTATTATTATGCTTTACCCCCTTTATTTCCTTGAGGACATTTGCATGCTTGTATGGTCATGTAGTTAGGCCATCTTTTACTGCTGCACTTCTTATTGGAACTTGACTTAGGAGAAACCATGCTTTTTCTTTCTCCTTCTTGCTAGTCAGGTGGTCAGTGTTGCTCGGGTTCGAGCAGGGGTCTGGGTATTGTAGTCGGGACTTCGTGTCTGGAACAGGTTGGTTTAGTTGTGGGGCGTTGCGGCAACCGCGGATATTGGGCGGTTGACCGGATGTTTCTCTATGCACCTGATTGGGTATCAGTTTCTTTAGTGGATGGAGTTTCCCACTTATCGTTTAGTGCATCCGGTTGAGGTCGGGTCTTTCCTTAGTGGTTGAGCTTTCCCACTTTGATCAGAGTCGTGATCCAGTCCTGCTACATTGAGACACTTGACAGAGATACTTGTTACTGAGATGTACTTTACTCGTGTGGGTCGCTCCCCTCGAGTGCCACTCCGGAGGTAGGCTTGACCGAGCCGTGTGCCGGTCTGTTACTTATATTTTTGACCGAGCCGTGTGCCGGTCCGTTACATATCTTGAGATCGAGCCGTGTGCCGATCAGTTACTGAGTTCGACAGCAGAGCAGGCAGTATCGGGTGTCATACCGGTTCATTTGATTGGGTTTATTTCGGTCAGATACTTTTATTGTTACACTCGTGCCTGGGGGCCGAGTGTAGACTGGTAGTTGAGTTTAGATCAGTGATAGTATTGTTGAGAGCCGTCTGGTTGACGGTGGTCCCGTGTTGTTGCGAGTACTTTGACCGCTGTGTGAGAGGTTGAGCGTCATGATTCTATCCGTCTGAGAGAGAGTGTGGATTTTGACCATAGCCTGCATGTTTCTCTACTCGATAGCGAGCTTGTCCGTTTGGACGCCCTACGTAATTCCTGCCCGTCAGCGGGAGGTGGTTGTAGGTGGGCGCAGGTTTGACTGGACCAGATGCGGCAGTCTGTTCGATTGGGTCGGTGGTGCACTTCATGTGCTAGTGGTTGCATACCACTGTTTGGTTCTCCCCCTTTTAGCCTTTAGTTAGGGGCAGGGTAGCTGTTGAGAGTTTCCAGCTTACTCATTTCAGTCTTATGACCTGGGTTAGTTTTTGTCTCTTGAGGACTTGGTGGGCAGACCGTCGGGTCTGGCGGTGATACCCACTGAGAACTCCCTTTTTGGAGTAGTTCTCACACCCTTTGGGGGTTTTCTCCCCCCTTTTCTCTCCTCTTCTTTGTTTTGCAGAGTCTTAGCAGGTGTTGCCGACTCTGCGGTTGTTGATCGTGGCGAGGGAGTCGCGAGCTAGATCCCTACCCGGCGTTGGAGAGTAGCGGTACCCTTCAGAGGAGATCATCAGTAGATTAGCTATTTCTTTTTCCTCTCTTGAGAGACTATTGTAGTGAGGATAATTTGTATTGAGAGACTGTACACTGTTGTATATATATTGGAGTTACCTCCCGGTTGGGTTTAGAGCTTGTACTCGAGGATTTGTATTATTATTATTTTGGGAGGCAGACAGTGTTGTTTATTTCCAGTTGTACAGTGATTGGTTTTAGTTACAGCAGATTATTTATTTATAGCTCTGATATCTGTTTAGTTTAGTACTTTTCTTGCAGGTAGGACGCTTCGCCTATGCAGGTTGGCATAGGCGGCGGATCTGTTTGGCGGGCCCGGGTCGCAGTTTCGACCCCGGGGCGTGACATGCTGCCGGTGCAGAGGTTGTTGCTTGTTGTCGTTGTTCTCGTTGCCGGTGAAGAGGTATGAAAGGTTCATCTGGCTTCGTCGAAAGAGACTTTACAATTGTTGTGTCATTGATCGTTCCTAGACTGTGCAGATAGGAACTCGCATTTGTGTCAGCTTTAAATTTGCGAAGAATGCGCATGATGATCATTGGATAAGGTAGTCTCTCTGACGGATGAGCTTGCTCCACATTGTAGAAATCTAGAATTTAAAAGTCTCAGTTTGCCTTTAAATATTTAAAATTTGTCAATTTTGGCAAAAGTGGAGAGATAGTGGGTCAATAGTGGGCCCAGAGATATCGACTTTTGATCGGGGTCTGATCTGGAAAATCCGAGATCACCATTGCGATCGTCTCGTCGAAACATAGAAGTTTCATATTCATATATTTTCGATCCGACGGTCGGATCTTCCAGAAAACAGAAATAAAAAAGTGGGCCCCGCGACTTAAGTGAATAGTAAACCTCGAGTTTTTAATCCCTCGCTTTCACTAATGGCCAAACCACTATCTAGAGTTTTAACTTAGGAGTATGAGTAATGGATCCTAGCTAATTTCGACGTTCTGAGCGCAATGGCACTGACGGATTTCGCGTTTGGCGACCCGGGTGCATCGAAGTGCGTGCCACGCGCGGTAAATCGTCGAACTTTATGGAACAACTTTTAATCCGAGCGTCGAACAAACTAAGCAAATGCGCTACCTGACAGGTCTCGACGAGCCGGACGTCGTGGCAAAGTCTGTTTCGCAAAACGGCGATCGGATTACCTCGAAATGCGCGAAAAGTGCAGTATTTTGCAGAAAAACCCGTAATTTTCTGCTCCGAAAAATGTGCAGCTTATAGATGAGGGACTTAACAGTAAAAGGACCAATTTTTGTTAAGGACTTATGTCCAAATACTGTTAGTTGAAGGGGGTTTTGTGCAAATGTGCATTTAACACGTGTATACACGTGTTGGAGTAATCCCGAGTCCCTGCCCCTTCCTCTTCGTAACTGAAGCCTCCACCAGCCTCTCCAGCTCGCAACCGCCGCGGCCCTTCAGCTGCCGAAACGGCCGGCCGCTCGGGTCGCCGGAGTTAAGGTAAGAAGCCTATAATGGAGCTTTTCTTGAGTTGTTGAAGGAGAGATCAACCTAGAGCTTTAGATTTAGCCAACCTTCTTCTGAGAGCTCCTCAGTGAGGCCGCAACCAACCTCTGGTGAACCCGACCCCGGCCGCCGCCGAGTGCCGCCGCAGCCACCTTCCTCTTTCTTCCTTTCTCCGACGAGGTGTGAAGTTGGACTGGATCTCTTCAAAGTTGGATTGGGAGGTGTCTGAGGAGTTCCTGGTGCTTGGAGGACCCTGCTGGAGCAAGCCTTGGCCGCGCGTAGAGAGGGAACCAAGATCCGGCTTCATCCTATCTTCCCCGTGCTCGGCTAAGGTGAGGATCCTTAACCTACGGTTTCTAGCACCCCGGACCATTAGCAGTGGACTCCTTAGGTCCTTAGCATCCTCCCTGCAAAGCCCCGAGGTCCCATGCAGCATGGTTAGCCGGCGGCCACAATGGGTCGCCGGAAACCTAACCTAGCTCCGCCCCTAAAGAACTCGGCAACCACTGAATATAAACGCACCAAAATTGGTGTGCCAGGACTGTAGGATAGGATGATTAAATCTGCAAAGTTTGGTTGAAGTTGGTGGAGTATTGAGAAAGAAAAATGAAGCCCTAGTTTTGAAATTTTTGCACTTTGGCCGAGAATGCAACTCCGGCGCCGGCGAGCTTTTCCGACGCCGGACACCTACCCAGAAGCCTTCCTGGGAATGAGAGGAGTGCCCCCATGCATTTGCATGGCATCCATGCAGCACCAAAGTGGTGCGGCCATGGATGACCCGAAAATGGGTTCAAACTCGGCCGCCGGCGTTCCGGCCATCTCCGGCCGGGGTGGGAAGGTCGGGAAGCTTCGTGTAGGCCCAAGGAACTTACCATGCAAGTTTGGAAGCTCCATGTTGCCTCTGTAAAATTCCGCCATTAGAGGTGGAGGAGCTCGAAACCGAGCTCACTCCCCAGCCGCCACCGCCACACCCCGGGGCCAGCCACATGCATGGGAAGTCTCAGTGAGGTAAATAGCACCTGCTTGTGCTTTTATTTTGATCCCAGAACCTCCTGTTGAATTATCACAAATTTCAAGAAAAGGGGTCATCTTCCTCCTCGAGCCCGAGCCCAATCTGGGGTTTTTGGCATGTTTCAACTTGATGAGAAAAGACCCCTGAACTCAGTAGAGCACTTTGCTTCAAGAAATTCTGGATTTGGTCCAGTAATTGCTGAGAACCAAGCTTTAATTTCTAATCTGTCACGCCCCGAGTTTAAAAACCTGCGTCTAAATTTTTTTTTTTTTTTCTTTTTGAAATCAGAGTTTAAAACCAGCCAGGGCGCAACAGACCGCCACATATATAGAAGAGTCCCAATCCCACTGGGGATTGAGCCCTTTTCTATATATGCACGGCTCACTTGGCATACAACCAGAGTACTAACTACGTACATCTACTAAGCAAGATTAAATTACAAAATCAATAACTCCTCAATTACATTGCATTACATTTGATACAACAAATAATTAAATACTTGTTCTTATCGGCTGTCCAGGGTCAAGCTCTATCTCGTGATCTCACCAACTCGTCCCGAGATCTCAACACCCGTTCGACCTGAAAAACAGTCACCCGAGGGTGTGAGACACACCGGAGTGTATCCCAATGGGCACGACGAGCCGAGAAATAGCAGATCGTACCTACTGGTATACAATGCTAGAGGATAGTAATAGATCAGGGGTTAGGGTAAAGCAGATATATAACTGGTGCTGTAAAGAAAGTACAACTCATGAACTAGGGACAAGCATAGGAGATAATTTTAGCAGAATTTAAAACATGTATCAGGATAATCAACACATCAAGGAGTTAGGACAATCAGCAAGATAACAATGGAACTATAATCAGAGGCATCACATAGAATCATATAAAGCAACTTAACAACTCATGCATCAAATAGATGAAAACGCAAAGACCCAATCACAAGCTACCATATTGGCCTTCACAAGACCTCAGGCGAGGCTGCCCTCTTGGCACCACCTGGTTGACATTCCCCAAACTAGGGTCACGGGTTGCCTCAGCTAACCACTTTACCGGTAAAGAACATCGCTACGGGTAGCAAATCCGCTGATATTCGTGAAGTACAACGGTGCGGGCGAATCATATGCAAATGCTCAAGCTCACGGTCCACTGACCGGGTAATCGGCAACAAGCCGGGAAATCCCCACTGGGTTGCAAGGGCAAAAACCAACTGAATCTCAACACTCATGCAGGAACACTCAGCAATAAATCTCAACTCATATGCAAGATCAAGGCAAATCTCTCTCAACAGAAGCTCACAGATAAACTCAACTCAACCACACAAACCAACCAAATGATACAAAACTTAAACACATATTTTTAAGAAAACTGTTTTGAAAAGTCCAAACCTCGAAGAGCATTGCCCTTGTCCTATCAAACAAGAACAGACTTAGGCGACACTACGAAGCTTGGATTTAAGTCCAAACCTCGCAGAGCAGTGCCTTTGTCCTATCAAACAAGAACAGACTCCGGCGACCCTACGAAGCGGGGTAAAACCTCAGTTAAATAAATCTATGTGCTCAGAGATGTATCATTTGATCAACAGAACAAACAGGCTCACTAATCAACCATGAAAAAGTCCGAGTAAAAGTATGAATACTAGAGGTGCTGTGGACAATCATGTAAGGCAAAATAGAACAGATAACAGGCATAGATCAGGCAGATAGCAGATATAATATAATCAAAGAAAGGCAGGCTCAAAGTAATGTTTAAGCTATCAAAAACAGGGGTCCAATCCAGTATCGCACCCCAGAGGGCCGAACTGATAAAACCCGGACCGAAGATAACCCACCTGTCAATGCGCAGGCAATTAATCTGTAATCCTCTAAATGCTCAACTCCAGGTGCAAACTGAATCAACCTGGATCAAAAATCACCAATCAGGGATCAATTCAGTCCCGCTAACTCTAACCTAAGCCCAGATCAATTTAAAACCTTCTTAGTTATTCTAACTGTAACCTAGACACCGTATAATCGACGATTTTGCCGATTCTCGGACTGTTATCCGATTTCCGCTCAACGAAAGCCGATGGATTCCCAACGAAAAGCTTAGGAATCATTTAAACATTTTACTAACCAGTACACATTGTCTATTTTGCATTAAAACCCCTAAAGTTTCCAAAAATTACACTTTAGTGCCTTTTTAGCACTGTTTTCGCTCGTTCTTTCAACTGGAAAATCATTTTAACATTCCGTCACTTCCAGCAGGTTACTTATGTCTCGCTGAACACCGTGCTCACCGATTTGCAGCAGCACGGTGCCCGAGGAAAACTTCGGGTCATAAAAACCCTCTCTAACATAGCCCAAATGAATTTTTGTTTCTCCGGGACTTCAAACACTGTTTCTAACGCGAGCATCGCGTTCAGTGACCCCAAATTAGCCTAGGGCACACTATCGCGGCTTCGCAAACAGCCCGGAACCATGTTCTATTTAAACATTTCACTAAAAGATTGATTCAACTACATCTTTTAATTTAAACTTCAAACCAGCAAACTTTGTATATGAAAAGGTCTTTAAATATTGCAAGGATCACAGGGCTCACCCTAGTTGCAGCCCAGATCTGCTGGATCAAGAAGATCCCTCATCTTGCAAACATACAAGTTCATCTTGCTCCAACTTTCATTCCACACAGAACCATCTTGGTCTGAAGTGAGCATCAAGCTCAGGGGACAAATTGGAACAAATTTGATATTTACAGTTAGGTCTAAATCCAACTTAATCTTCTTTGCGGCATTTGATCAAATACTTGGCATGCATCTATCATATACACATTACATAACCAAAATTAAAGCTTGGTTCTCAGCAATTACTGGACCAAATCCAGAATTTCTTGAAGCAAAGTGCTCTACTGAGTTCAGGGATCTTTTCTCATCAAGTTGAAACATGCCAAAAACCCCAGATTGGGCTCGGGCTCGAGGAGGAAGATGACCCCTTTTCTTGAAATTTGTGATAATTCAACAGGAGGTTCTGGGATCAAAATAAAAGCACAAGCAGGTGCTATTTACCTCACTGAGACTTCCCATGCATGTGGCTGGCCCCGGGGTGCGGCGGTGGCGGCTGGGGAGTGAGCTCGGTTTCGAGCTCCTCCACCTCTAATGGCGGAATTTTACAGAGGCAACATGGAGCTTCCAAACTTGCATGGTAAGTTCCTTGGGCCTACACGAAGCTTCCCGACCTTCCCACCCCGGCCGGAGATGGCCGGAACGCCGGCGGCCGAGTTTGAACCCATTTTCGGGTCATCCATGGCCGCACCACTTTGGTGCTGCATGGATGCCATGCAAATGCATGGGGGCACTCCTCTCATTCCCAGGAAGGCTTCTGGGTAGGTGTCCGGCGTCGGAAAAGCTCGCCGGCGCCGGAGTTGCATTCTCGGCCAAAGTGCAAAAATTTCAAAACTAGGGCTTCATTTTTCTTTCTCAATACTCCACCAACTTCAACCAAACTTTGCAGATTTAATCATCCTATCCTACAGTCCTGGCACACCAATTTTGGTGCGTTTATATTCAGTGGTTGCCGAGTTCTTTAGGGGCGGAGCTAGGTTAGGTTTCCGGCGACCCATTGTGGCCGCCGGCTAACCATGCTGCATGGGACCTCGGGGCTTTGCAGGGAGGATGCTAAGGACCTAAGGAGTCCACTGCTAATGGTCCGGGGTGCTAGAAACCGTAGGTTAAGGATCATCACCTTAGCCGAGCACGGGGAAGATAGGATGAAGCCGGATCTTGGTTCCCTCTCTACGCGCGGCCAAGGCTTGCTCCAGCAGGGTCCTCCAAGCACCAGGAACTCCTCAGACACCTCCCAATCCAACTTTGAAGAGATCCAGTCCAACTTCACACCTCGTCGGAGAAAGGAAGAAAGAGGAAGGTGGCTGCGGCGGCACTCGGCGGCGGCCGGGGTCGGGTTCACCAGAGGTTGGTTGCGGCCTCACTGAGGAGCTCTCAGAAGAAGGTTGGCTAAATCTAAAGCTCTAGGTTGATCTCTCCTTCAACAACTCAAGAAAAGCTCCATTATAGGCTTCTTACCTTAACTCCGGCGACCCGAGCGGCCGGCCGTTTCGGCAGCTGAAGGGCCGCGGCGGTTGCGAGCTGGAGAGGCTGGTGGAGGCTTCAGTTACGAAGAGGAAGGGGCAGGGACTCGGGATTACTCCAACACGTGTATACACGTGTTAAATGCACATTTGCACAAAACCCCCTTCAACTAACAGTATTTGGACATAAGTCCTTAACAAAAATTGGTCCTTTTACTGTTAAGTCCCTCATCTATAAGCTGCACATTTTTCGGAGCAGAAAATTACGGGTTTTTCTGCAAAATACTGCACTTTTCGCGCATTTCGAGGTAATCCGATCGCCGTTTTGCGAAACAGACTTTGCCACGACGTCCGGCTCGTCGAGACCTGTCAGGTAGCGCATTTGCTTAGTTTGTTCGACGCTCGGATTAAAAGTTGTTCCATAAAGTTCGACGATTTACCGCGCGTGGCACGCACTTCGATGCACCCGGGTCGCCAAACGCGAAATCCGTCAGTGCCATTGCGCTCAGAACGTCGAAATTAGCTAGGATCCATTACTCATACTCCTAAGTTAAAACTCTAGATAGTGGTTTGGCCATTAGTGAAAGCGAGGGATTAAAAACTCGAGGTTTACTATTCACTTAAGTCGCGGGGCCCACTTTTTTATTTCTGTTTTCTGGAAGATCCGACCGTCGGATCGAAAATATATGAATATGAAACTTCTATGTTTCGACGAGACGATCGCAATGGTGATCTCGGATTTTCCAGATCAGACCCCGATCAAAAGTCGATATCTCTGGGCCCACTATTGACCCACTATCTCTCCACTTTTGCCAAAATTGACAAATTTTAAATATTTAAAGGCAAACTGAGACTTTTAAATTCTAGATTTCTACATCACCCACAACTTTTAAAAAGTTTCGTCCCCGAAACTTAACAAAACATACTTTAAAAAATTTTCTAAACACCCAAAATATCAGTTTTCTAAGTATTAACTTATTACATCGTTGCTTCAACATTTCAAGCTCCCGATGGGCCTTCCCCTGACGGCTCGCCATGCTGTGTCAGAGCATAGACCCGTCCTCCCGTCACTTGGCGGGGTCCCTCAGTTTGGCGCGATGAAGGACGACTTGAGGCAGCCACGCTCTGGGTTGGCGCTGGAGGCCGAGCAGCAAGAGGTGGCACAGCCAATGCTGGTGGGTTTGCAGCAGATCTCCGTGGGCAGTTAGCAGAGATATGGCCAGGCTGACCACAATTATAGCATCTTCCGTGGCGCAGGTCGCAAGTCATGGGTTGATGATCTGCCCCGCAGAAGACGCAAGACCTCGCCCTATGTTGACGATTGAAGGTCCGAGAACCACTGGCTTGGTTCTGACTTCCTTGGGGTCTAGGGGGTCTTCTATTTGATCCAGATGATCCCTCCCCATTTCCAGCGAACTGTCGCTTCATCCCTTTTCCTTTATCCATCGCTGCCCGCTCAGCCCGGGAGATTTTCAATTCAGCCTCAATGGCAAGGCAGCGTTCGATACATTCGTCGTAGTCGGTGATCAAATGTGAAGACAACTGACGACGGATCTCGGGTCGCAGGCCTTGAGTGAATAATCTAACCTTGCGACGCTCGTCCTGCACCGCTTGTGGCACCAGGTCAGCAATTTTCGTAAATTCTTCTTCGTACTCCCTCAGGGTGTGGTCTCCTTGGCGCATGTTTTTCAAGTCCCGCTCCAATGCTTCTCGTGCTGTCTCCTTTAGGTAGCGGTGGTACAGAGCCACCCTAAATTGCTCCCAGGTAGGCTTAGGTGCATCAGAAGCAAAATTGTGGCGTTGGTAGCGCAGCCACCACATGCTTGCGCTGACACCGAGGCAATGTACCCCCAGTGTCACCTTGTCTCGCTCTTCAGTGTCCAAATCTCTAAACAGCTTCTCCATGTGGTTTAGCCATTCTTCAAGGGCCCAGGGGTCCTTTTCACGGCCTGAGAATTCTTGGGGCTTGAATTTATTAAACTCCAGCAGGACTCCCCTGACTCTTGATCTTTCTTCCTTGTACGTTGCTCTGGCAGCTTCCAGGGCCGCAGGATTGTTAGGATTGTTACCTCCTGCCACCCCGGGAGCATCCACAGTTGCAGCAACGGCTTCAGATGCAGCCGATTCAGCCGGTGGTACTGATGCAGGAGGAACAGGAGGTCCCTCAGTCGCAGAGGCTGGTGCTGCAGGTGGTGCAGGTGCAGCAGGAACATTGGCCTCCCGCTGCATATACTGTTGTATCATTGCAGCCATTTGAGCCAACTGATCCTCAAATCTTTGCATTCTGTCGGGGATCTCTGGGCCCCCACTTTCAGCAGTTGCTTGGGCAGCCCCCCGACCCATGCCAGTCCCTTGACCATCACCAGCACCACGCCGTGTGCGAGCCATAACTGCAATAGTTGATAATTAATTTTAGTACGGTCGACCCACAACTTCTGTTTTGACCTATCAGACTTAGAACACTACCCAGCGCTCTCACGTAACACGAGTCATCCTAGGGTTCGTTCCTAGCCAAACCTAGACATTGCGTTTCCTATTGCTCTGATACCATCTAATCTGTCACGCCCCGAGATTTCATACGAGCACCAAATCAAACAAATGATTAGCCTATTTTGAAGGTCTCGACGAGACGCTGGTTTTTCAACTCGGGGCGTGACACACATATCGTGCCATCCTTGACCAGATGACGTAGGGAATGTTTAAGTTAGCTCCCATTGCTGCTGCGGGGTTTCCAAGTAGATAAAGGAATATCATTCTTTCCCACCGAAGAACCTTTGTGTTCATGTTTGGAATAATATTGTAACAAACAATAAGGTTTAAGATGCGGTACTCTGGTCGTAGTTCTTTCGAGAAAACGGAGTTTCCTGTCGACCGAGTATTTGGAACACAGATTCCATCAACTACCACTCTCCAGGAGTAGGTGTTGAAGGCTTGATTCTTCAGGTAATGAGTGCCATCGGCTAGGGCGTCCATCCCTAGTACTTCACCAATTAGCTGAGGCGTTACTTTAATTCTGACATTCTTGACTAATGTTTGAAAATCCCGACGCCCGCTTTCCTGATCAACTAGATAGCAGGCATTCTGATAAAACATCCTCACTGAGTGAAGACAATACCCAGAGGTCTCCGGGAAATCGCAAATGGAAGCAAGACCTCTCTGGTCAAACAAAGTCCCAAACGTCTGAGAACGCTGCTTTAAGGCTTTTACATCAACATGCCTTTCTCCAATGCATTCTCTGTTTTCAAAATCCTTTATTCTAGCCGAGCTGGCAAAGTCTTGTGGAGGTGCTTGCCTATCAGCTGGTTGCTCAATGGAGATTCCTTGTGCACTCCCTCTTTTGCGAGCAATACTTTTTCTCCTTGTCTTCCCAGAAGTTTCTTCCATTGGAGCTTTGCCTTTCTCAGCAGCAGTGGGCGGAGCCTTCGATGTTTCTGCAGGTGCTTTTCCCTTTGAAGCAGTCGGAACAGTCGTTGCTTCAACTTGCAGTTCATCCCAATTAATTGATTCCGTTTCAGATTCTGTATCGGAATCATCTTTAGCTTTCTTCGCTTTCTTAGCCTTCTTAGCCCTCTTGGGCTTGACGGTGTCTCTCGTATGAACCATAGCCGTAAGTAGGAAAACAATCCAAGTGATCACCATTTTGATTACTAGTGAAAGATGTATCCTGTGAAGACCAACTCAAGAACACATGAAAAAATTGTTAATTTTCAAAGATTGAAAAATTGTACCCAAACAATCATAATCATGTAGAGAGACTAAGAATCAAATAAGTTTTGCAAAAGGACTTTTAAAAATAGATCAATTGCATGATTTTCGAAAATCCCTATTATATGCCCTAAAACCGAAATTTTAGAAATCGAAGCCTAAAAATCCGTTAATCAGGAGAATACCTAGCATATAATCAAAACTAATCTACCCAGAGTTCTTATTTCAAAAGAAATTTGATCAAAAACCATCCACAAACAAAGTTGATCCAAGAAATTCATGACGTTTGAGGAAGAAGAGAGAAAAACGGTGAAAAACCGAGATTTTGATCAATAAAACTTACTTGGAGTTGAAGAACTTGAGTTTGAAAGCTTCCAGGAAGGATGAAATCTAGAGAGAGAGGCTCTGGAAACTTTGGAACAAAAGATTGGAGTAAAAGAAATCAAAACCCCTTTTGTTCTTTATAAAACCTAGCCGCGATCCGGATCAGTTCATAACTACGATCCGGATCGGCTACCCGCAGTGAGAAACTGCGTTCGGGATCCGGATCGGCAGATACAATCCGGATCGTCAGCCCGCAGAAGAATTCCTGCGTTCGGGATCCGGATCATCTAGCCCGATCCGGATCGGCTCCAACTTTTTCTTTAGAAAATTTCAGAGAAATTCAAGAAAAACTAGAAAAAGATTGTAAGCACAAATGTGTATCAACTTTAAACAAAAATCATCGTTTCATACAACAAGAATTAGATTATGCCAAATCTATCAATAATATCCAAAAATGAAACGAAAATTTACAAAAATTAAATCCCTTAAAGTTGAACACCTTCAATTACATCTAACTTGATCTAATGAGTAATGCCTTTATCAAATCATCAATTCAGTAAAGAAAATGAAATACAAAGATCAATAGATGTTTGAAATCCCAAATATAATAGATAATGTATCTAGACAATCTGTTGATGAGAGTGGCTCTTTGAGCATCTTTCTTTAAAAACCCACCTTATACCAACCTTGAAATTTGACGGAGTCAAGTATTTCAACATGCATTTTACTTAATCGAAAATTTGAACAACCATGCTTGGTATACATGTGGTAGCTGCACACAATACTCGGACGACCGAGGTAGTAGCTCTTTCCTCCATGTGGTGGTAGTTTTCACACTCCTCATTGGGATGTAACTCTTTCCACATCTTTTGAGCATTTTACTTTTTCTATGACTCCCCCTCAATTGGCTATCAATTACTTAAAATATAAAGTATTCAACCAAATATTGATCTCGATTTCATACTCGACTAAGCAGTCAAATAAGATAATGACTATACCAAGAGATCATAGAGAGAGAGAAATTGACTTTGATCACTTAGAAGATGATTTAATTAACATAAATGATCATTGCAACAGTGAAATATTATGATGGCAAAAGCATAATAAATTTTTAAATGTGCGAAAAGATGCAATTAAAGTCAATTATGATCTATGCTCAATTAATGTCCTATGTACAAACATAGATAATGAACAAAACAAAAACAAATACAAAACCTATCCTAAGCAAAGGTTTCAAAAAGAAGTTTATTTCAAGGAAAGCATTCCAATTGCTTTTCGTAAATGAATAAAACGTTTTTGATCTAGAGGTTTTGTTAGAATGTCAGCTAATTGATCCTCAGTTGAAATATATGAAAGTTGAAGAGTATTTGATTCAACTAGCTCTCTAAGAAAATGATATCTAAGCTCAATATGTTTTGTTCTAGAGTGCAACACAGGGTTTTTAGAAATGTTAATTGCACTTGTGTTGTCACAAAGAATTGTTACCGAAGATGCTGAAATGCGGAAGTCGCTCAATACGCTTTTCATCCAAATGAGTTGAGTTGAGCAACTTCCAGCTGAAATGTATTCCGCTTCGGCAGTCGAGAGTGCTATGCAATTCTGCTTTTTACTGTGCCATGCAACAAGGCAATGGCCAAGATAGAAGCATGCACCACTCGTGCTTTTCCGATCATCCACTGATCCTGCCCAATCGGCATCTGAGTATCCAACAATATCCAGACTTGTTCCCATAGGATACCAAATTCCGAAATTAATTGATCCTTTGATGTACCGGATGATCCGTTTCACCGCTTTCAGGTGAACCTCCTTTGGTGCTGATTGATATCTCGCGCAAATCCCAACACCAAAAGATATATCCGGGCGACTAGCCGTGAGGTAAAGTAGACTTCCAATCATACTTCGATACAGTTTCTCGTCTACATTCTCACTATGTGATTCACTTCCAAGTCCCTTGTGGCTAGTTCCCATTGGAGTTGGAAAAACTTTACAATTTTCTAGATCAAACTTTTTGACCAACTCCATTGCATACTTGGATTGACTCAAGTGAATACCTTCATTATTTTGTTTAATTTGCAATCCAAGGAAATAAGTCAATTCGCCCATCATGGACATCTCAAATTCGCTTTCCATGGTCTCCGCGAATTTAGAATCATCATTATCTCTTGTTGCGCCAAATACAATGTCATCGACATAGATTTGTGCTACAATGAAATTGCTTTGATAATGCTTCACAAAGAGAGTCCTATCAGCTCCCCCTCGAGTATAGCCCTTCTCCAAAAGGTGCTTTGTTAACCTTTCGTACCATGCTCGCGGTGCTCGTTTCAGACCGTAAATAGACTTTTTCAAACGAAAAACATGGTTAGGTTGTTTATGATCTACAAAACCTTTCGGTTGAGCCACATAAACTTCCTCATTTAAAAACCCATTTAGAAATGCGCTCTTAACGTCCATTTGAAATAATTTGATTTTAAAATGACAAGCAATAGCAAATAATATACGAATGGACTCGAGTCTAGCTACAGGGGCGAATGTTTCATCAAAGTCTATACCTTCTACTTGAGAGTAGCCTTGAGCAACTAATCGTGCTTTGTTCCTGATGATAGTACCATCCTCATTTTTCTTGTTCTTGAAGATCCATTTGGTACCTATCACATTGTGTTGCTTTGGAGGCTTCGTTAATTCCCAGACTTTGTTTCGCTCAAATTGATGGAGCTCTTCCTGCATTGCTTTAATCCAGTAGTCATCCTGAAGAGCTTCATCTATGTTCTTTGGTTCGATTAAAGATACGTAGCAAGCGAATCCACAAACCAACTGCCTCCGAGTTCTGACTCCTTCTTGTGGATCTCCAATAATATTCGATTCCGGATGATCCTTGGAGATTCGTAACGTTTGTTGAAACGGAGTACTCGGCGATACATGAGATGATTCCTACACATCAGATAAGCTTGAAGAACCATTAGATGCATCATTAATATTGGAAGTATTATTATGAGAAGATGCATTAGCAGGAGAATCATCATCTAGAGAGATATCGAGGGTAGATTTTCCAGATCCAAGGTGAAAAGCTTCATCTACTTTAACATTTATAGATTCTACGATCGTCTTAGATTCAATGTTAAATACTCGATATGCTCTGCTATTCGTAGAATAACCCAAAAAGATCCCTTCATCACTTCGAGAGTCGAACTTTCCAAGATTTTCACGGTCACGTAAAATGTAACATCGACTCCCGAAGACACGAAAATATTTGATGTTGGGTTTTCTACTAAACCACAGCTCATATGGTGTATTTAAAGTTCCTGGGCGCAAGTAAACTCTATTAATGACATAGACAGCGGTGTTCACGGCTTCAGCCCAAAAATGTAGCGGTAAATTCCGGCTATGAAGCATCACACGCGCCATCTCTTGAACAACCCTGTTCTTGCGCTCAACAACACCATTCTGCTGAGGTGTATAGGGTGCCGAGAATTCATGTTTGATGCCATTTGAAGTGCAAAAATCAATGAATTTTGAATTTATGAATTCTCCACCTCTATCACTTCTAACACGAATGATCTTTTCATTCCTTTCAATCATAATACGATGGCAAATCTCATGAAAAGAGTCAAACGTATCAGCTTTCTCTTTTAAAAATGCTACCCAAGAAAACCGAGAGAAATCATCAACCAATAAAAAAATGTACCATTTACCTCCCAAAGATGGTTGACGGGTCGGCCCCATTAAGTCCATGTGCAAAAGTTCCAAGGGCCGTTTTGTACCAACGTGGTTCAAGTTCTTGTGTGCAGTCCTAGACTGTTTTCCCTTTTGGCAACCACCACACACAATGTTTTGTTTAAATAAAAGCTTTGGAACCCCCTTGACCACGTCCTTGCTTGAAATTCTAGTAAGTTCCTTACAATTTAAGTGACCTAGCCTTTCATGCCAAAGAGTTTCATTATTCAAAGCGGCTAAGTTACAATTTTCAGAAAATTTATTAGGAACAACATAACAATTGTTTTCAGATCTAACCCCTTTTAAAAAGAAGACATGGTCCTTATCAGTTACAACGCATTCAACAGATGAAAAGTTAACTGAAAAACCATTGTCGCAAAGTTGACTTATGCTTATGAGGTTAGTCTTAAGGCCATCAATGTCACGCCCCGGGGTCGAAACTGCGACCCGGGCCCGCCAAACAGATCCGCCACCTATGCCAACCCGCATAGGCGAAGCGTCCTACCTGCAAGAAAAGTATTATAACTAAACAGATATCAGAGCTATAAATGAAAATCTGCTGTAACCAAAATCAAACACTGTACAACTGGAAATGAAACAACACCGTCTGCCTCCCAAAAATAATAATACAATATCCTCAAGTACAAGCTCTAAACCCAACCGGGAGGTAACCCCAATATATACAACAGTGTACAGTCTCTCAATACAAAATATCCTCACTACAATAGTCTCTCAAAAGAGGAAAAAGAAACAACTAAACTACAGATGATCTCCTATGAAGGGTACCGCTACTCTCCAACGCCGGGTAGGGATCTAGCTCGCGACTCCCTCGCCACGATCAACAACCGCAGAGCCGGCCACACCTGCTAAGACTCTGCACAACCAAAGAGAGGAGAGAAAAAGGGGGGGGGAAACCCCCAAAGGGTGTGAGAACTACTCCAAAAAGGGAGTTCTCAGTGGGTACCACCGCCAGACCCGACGGTCTGCCCACCAAGTCCTCAAGAGACAAAAACTAACCCAAGTCATAAGACTGAAATGAGTAAGTTGGAGACTATCAACAGCTACCCTGCCCCTAACTAAAGGCTAAAAGGGGGAGAACCAAACAGTGGTATGCAACCACTAGCACATGAAGTGCACCATCGACCCAATCGAGCTGACTGCCTGTCACGCCCCGGGGGTTCGAATCGCGCGGAAGGGGAGCCACCGATGCCCCTGACTCAGCCATATATATTTTTTTTTTTTTTAAAATACGTTACTCCCCGGCGCGTGCACAGACCCGCCGCATATACAAATTCACTCTGCAAATAAGCAGAGGCCCCTTTGTATATGCACGGCGTCTCAACTACAAAGTGTCTCACAAGGCGTAGTACAAACAATCTCTAACCACATCAGTTGGGGTCTCGTACACATACAACCAAACAATTCACATGACATTCTAGCATTCACTTAGAGCATGGAGGCCGGTGTTTTGAAAGGATAAATAATCACAAGGTTTTGAAAGCGGCATCCACACGATGCCCTCGTTTGTGAAAACAGTTCGCAAACACATAAATCCCACAAGGTTTATAAAGCTCGGTGCCCACACGACACCCACGTTTTAAAAATAGTTTTCGCAAACGGTTTTCTTTGTTTTTTCATCGTTCAAAACGGCCAAGTAAGAGAGAACGTAGTATTCATTCAATTATTCAAATAAAAGGAAAGAAAAAGGGCAGCATCCACTTCGACCCCACGGGGGTGTCGCAATCCACATCTAGCTACCATGAATAATAAAAGGAAAGAAAAAGAAGAGTCACTGTATCTGAAGTCATCCAAAAATCAGATCAGCACCCTAACGTCCTCACCGGCGCCCTAGCACTCGCCCCTGGACGAACCTGTCACGGAGTGGGAAGTCAGTGACTAGAAATAGCATGATAAGCGTAGTATACAAAGATAAGGCAAACCACAAACACCGGAGCAACTATCCTTCCCATGCACTTTCCACCTTAAGCACACCCTGTATCAATACGACATCGGGCACCTTCCCCGATGCCCACCGCCGAGCACCTGCCTCACAAAGCAACATCGGGCACCTTCCCCGATGCCACCGCCGAGCACCTGCCTCGGCCGCCGAGCACCTGCCTCGACGTCACCGCTCACACCCCCCACCCATGGGGGCCCCCATTCCTAACGCCACCTTCGCGTGGGGTACACGGGTCAACGTACCACTTTTCCGGAAAAGCACACCCTTGCGGTGGCCAAACCGCGGGTGTGCGTGTAGCAATTTTGAGCCTCAGATTGATATTGAGTATCATAGCATAACATAACATAACAAAACAGGGTTAGTGCATAAACAGAAGGAGACTGACAAATCCACCTTGCCCCGACATGCTATTTCTAACAGTTAAACCCCATTCCCGAAACCCCCGGGAACGTACCCACCTTGTGTGCGTCGTCCTGCGTTCGTCCAGTCCGCGTCTGTGCTCCAGTCGCCAACAGTGTCCCGCACTCCTGAAGGATCATAAGCAAATCGAGACTTAGAAGTCCGAAACTTACAACGACTCCCTACAGCGTGCGGCGGAGTTCTTCGCACGGCACCAGCCAGTGCGACGAACACTCTGCCAGGACGCAGCCCCGCGCGGCACCAGCCCGCGCGGCCGTCCCTCCTGCGGGCGGCCCCGCGCGGCCGAGCGCCGCGCGGGCGCGCTGCCCGCGGTGTGGGCGACCCCGCGCGGCACCAGCCCGCGCGGGCGCCCCTCCTGCGGGCGGCCCCGCGCGGCCGAGCGCCGTGCGGGCGCGCGGCCCGCGGTGCGGGGCGGCCCCGCGCGGCACCAGCCCGCGCGGGCGCCCATCCTGCGGGCGGCCCCGCGCGGCCGAGCGCCGCGCGGGCGCGCGGCCCGCGGTGCGGGGCGGCCCCGCGCGGCACCAGCCCGCGCGGGCGCCTCCTGCTGCGGGCGGCCCCGCGCGGCTGAACGCCGCGCGGGCGCGCGGCCCGCGGTGCGGGGCGGCCCCGCGCGGCACCAGCCCGCGCGGGCGCCCCCTGCTGCGGGCGGCCCCGCGCGGCTGAACGCCGCGCGGGCGCGCGGCCCGCGGTGCGGGGCGGCCCCGCGCGGCACCAGCCCGCGCGGGCGCCCCCTGCTGCGGGCGGCCCCGCGCGGCTGAACGCCGCGCGGGCGCGCGGCCCGAGATGCGAGGCGGCCCCGCGCGGCACCAGCCCGCGCGGGCGCCCCCTCCTGCGGGCGGCCCCGCGCGGCCGAGCGCCGCGCGGGCGCGCGGCCCGCGGTGCGGGGCGGCCCCGCGCGGCACCAGCCCGCGCGGGCGCCCCTCCTGCGGGCGGCCCCGCGCGGCCGAGCGCCGCGCGGGCGCGCGGCCCGCGGTGCGCGACGGCGCCGGGCCTCCTCCCTCCTCGTGACCAACAAAATAAAGAAAGAAAGAGGGAGATTCCCCCGAACGAAACGCGTCCGACTCACCTCGACGTGCGAAAGAGGAGGAAGAGAGGGATCGTCCGCTTGCCCCCACCGGTCCACCCTTGCGGTGTGCTTGGTTTCTCTTTGCCGGCGGCTACGAGGGAGGAAGAAAAAGAAAAGAGACGGCCACCAAAAGAGAATAAGAGGAACCCTAATCTTCTTTCCCTCACGGCTACATATATATATACTAAAAGAATTAGGGTTTACCTTAAAAGGTGTGCGGCTGCCAACACGGATCCCGAGGCGTCTAAGGGGGACCCCAACTTCGAGAATTAATTCTGGTCAGACCGGGAGTCGGAAAAATAAACCGATCGCGCCCACGCGCTCCGTTCCGCGAGCTCTACCGCCTAAAATTATTTGCGGGCCCCGACGGTCTGTCCGGAAAAATGCCAAAAAATGAGGCCCCCGGTCAGGCATTACAAGAAGAGGGTGACCAGAAGGGTTAAGGAAAAGCCGGGTCTTACACCACTTACCGCTAAAAACAAGTTTCGTCCCCGAAACTTAATCTTCCCCAGCGGCGAACAGGTCCGGGTAGCACTCCCTCATCTTTGACTCGGGTTCCCAAGTTGCCTCACGCTCTTCTTGATTGCTCCAAAGCACTTTTACGTAGGGAATCGTCCGACTACGCAGCTTTTTGTCCTCCCGGGCTAGGATCCGCACTGGTACTTCCGCAAAACTTAGATCCTCCTTGAGTTCAATCGCGGAGGCGTCCAGCACTCGCGATGGGTCGGGGAGGTATTTCCGAAGCATGGATACGTGGAACACATCATGAACGCGGTCAAGGTTCGGCGGTAGGGCGAGGCGGTAGGCTACCGGGCCGATGCGCTCCAGAATCTCAAACGGCCCTATGTACCGCGGGCTCAGCTTGCCCCTCAACCCAAACCGCTTCACCCCCTTTGACGGCGACACCCGCAGTAACACGTGCTCTCCCACCTGGAATTCCAAGTCGCGACGTCTCTGGTCCGCGTAACTCTTTTGCCGGCTCTGGGCGGTCGCCAAACGTTGCCTGATGAGGTGCACCCTTTCCTCTGTCTCGGCCACTAGGTCCGGCCCCAAAAACTTTCTCTCCCCCAGATCGTCCCAGCAGATCGGGGATCTACAGCGTCTGCCGTACAATGCTTCGTACGGCGCCATCTTAATGCTTGCTTGGTAGCTGTTGTTATAAGCGAACTCTGCAAGGGGTAGGTAGCGCGACCATCCGTCTCCCAAGTCCAGCACGCACGCCCGAAGCATGTCCTCGAGTATCTGGATCACCCGCTCGGATTGCCCGTCCGTCTGGGGGTGAAAGGCTGAGCTGAAGTGTAACTTGGTCCCCAAGGCTCGTTGTAGACTCTTCCAAAAGTTCGAAACGAACCTTGTGTCCCTGTCCGAGGTGATCGTCGTTGGCACCCCGTGCAGCCTTACAATCTCGCTGAGGTAGACCTGTGCCAGCCGGTCGCGTGTCCAGGTCGTGTGGATGGGTAGGAAGTGAGCTGACTTCGTTAGCCGATCCACGACAACCCAGATGGCGTCGTGTCCCTGCTGCGAACGGGGGAATCCGGTGACGAAGTCCATTGTGACTTGCTCCCACTTCCACTCGGGCACGGGTAGAGGTTGCAATTTCCCCGCCGGCCGTTGATGCTCGGCTTTCACCTGTTGGCAAATCAAACAGTGAGCCACGAACAGCGTCACATCTCCCTTCAATCTTGGCCACCAGAAGGTCTGTCGGATATCTCGGTACATCTTGGTGCCTCCAGGGTGCGCCACGTAGGGGGCGCAATGTGCTTCAGTCAGGATTTCTTTCTTTAGATCCGGCAGATCGGGCACGCAGATCCGCCCTCGGAACCGAAGGGTGCCGTCCGTTCCCACTGCGAAGTCTCCTTCTTGCTCCGGTGAAATCCTATCCCGTTCCAGCTGTAGCTGCGGATCCGCACCTTGGCCTTCCCGAATCCTCTCCAATAGGGTCGGCGCGACTGTTAGGGTCAACAGTCGCTCAACCGTCCCTGCTGGTACCACTTCCAACCTCAATCGTGAAAATTCCGCGATCAAGTCGTTCTGCTGCGTGATCGCGCCCGCCGAAGTTCCTTCTGCTTGCCCCTTTCGGCTTAGAGCGTCGGCTACCACATTTGCTTTCCCCGGGTGGTACTGGATGGTTAAGTCGTAGTCCTTCAGTAGCTCCAACCACCTCCTCTGCCGTAGGTTAAGCTCCTTCTGGGTGAAAAGGTACTTGAGGCTTTGGTGGTCCGAGAACACGTTGCAATGCACACCGTAGAGGTAGTGCCTCCACAGTTTCAGAACGAAGACCACTGCGGCAAGCTCCAAGTCATGGATCGGGTAGTTTTGTTCGTAATCCTTGAGTTGTCTTGAAGCATAGGCAATGACTCTTCCTTGCTGCATTAGTACTCCTCCCAGTCCTATTCGCGATGCATCGCAGTAGACTTCGTAGTCTTCTCCAGGGGTTGGTAAGGCAAGCACAGGCGCTCTTGTTAACCGTTTCTTAAGTTCTTCAAAGCTCTCTTGGCATTGGACCGTCCATATGAACTTTACTCCTTTCCGGGTTAGGCGGTTCAGAGGGGTCGCAGTCTTCGAGAAACCCTCCACGAAACGTCTGTAGTATCCCGCAAGGCCCAAGAAGCTGCGCACCTCTGTCACTGTGGTCGGCTGGGGCCAGTCGGTCACCGACTCCACCTTCTTGGGATCCACTGCGACTCCTGCTGCTGAAATGATATGCCCTAGAAACCCCACTTCGCGAAGCCAGAATTCGCATTTATTAAGTTTTGCGAACAACTCCTGCTCCCTAAGGGTCTGTAGAACAATTCGTAGGTGCTCCTCGTGCTTCCCATCGGTGGTGGAGTAAATTAGGATATCGTCGATGAAGACCACAACGAACTGATCCAGGAAGGGTCTGAAAACTCGGTTCATCATGTCCATGAACACCGCTGGGGCATTAGTAAGCCCGAACGGCATTACTGTGAACTCGTAATGGCCATACCGAGTCCGGAATGCCGTCTTCGGAATATCCTCGTCTCGAACTCTGAGCTGGTGGTATCCCGACTGCAGGTCGATTTTTGAGAAGACAGTTGCACCCCGCAGCTGGTCAAAGAGGTCATCAATCCTAGGTAAGGGGTACTTGTTTTTCACTGTGACTTTGTTGATTTCCCGGTAGTCGATGCATAACCGCAAGCTCCCGTCTTTCTTTCGTACAAAGAGTACAGGCGCGCCCCAAGGGGACACACTCGGTCGGATAAACCCCTTGTCCAGGAGGTCCTCTAGCTGCGCCTTAAGTTCCTTCAGCTCCGCGAAGGCCATCCTGTAGGGGGCCTTCGTGATTGGTCGAGTGCCGGGTGGAAGCTCAATGGGAAAGACAACTTCTCGCTCGGGGGGTAATCCAGGTAGTTCGGCCGGAAAAACATCTGGGAAGTCCCTCACTACAGGGATGTCGGGGAGTGCCGTGGAGGATCCGGCGGCCAGGGCCACCGACACCATGTAGGCCATACACCCGCCCTCTACCAGCTTTCTGGCTCGGGATGCAGGAATCATGGAAGAAAAGGAAACGCTCTTGCAGGCCAAGTACACGTTCTCCGGAAAATCGGGGTACATCAGTCGTACCTCGCGCTTCTCACAGTCTATGACCGCAAGGTACCACGTGAGCCAATCCATTCCGAGCACTACATCATACTCTTTCAATGGAATGATTACCAGATCCCAGGGGCACGGAAGCCTTCCCATCCATATAGGGCAGGAAGGCACCATGTTGCGTGCCTCCAAGGATCCTCCCGCGGTGTGAACGGTCATCAAACTGGGTAAGGGTCTCAACTCAAAATCATGGGTCAGTGCGAAGTCTCGAGACATAAACGAGAGGGTCGCTCCGGTGTCAAAAAGGGTTCTAGCGCGGTAAACAGAAGCAAGAGTGATACCTGCGACGACGTGCTCAGACGGGTGTGTCTCCTGCTGACCCATCGAATAGACGCGGCCTCCCGAAGGCGGTGGCTTCTCCCCCACAGATCGGGGTGCTGGCGGTCTGGGGGCTGACGTCATTGGCGCTTTCCCCCGCCCTGCATGCTGGGGTGAAGGCACGGAGGCTGCTGAAGATGTGGTGCCTTGGTTCAGGGGACAGTTGAAACGGAAGTGCCCCTGCTTGCCACATCGGAAGCAATGGTCCTGTCTCTTGGAGCAATCCATCACCCGGTGCGCCCCGCCGCAGATCACGCACGAGCGGTCCTCCGGGCGTTGTCCCTCTCCTGGCGCTCCCCTGGTCCTTTGCTGGGGTCTCCACCGCTTAGGGGGCCGATTCCCGCTGGAGGAGCCCCCTCCCCCTGAAGTCGTCTGGGTCCGCTTCCTGTCATCTTGTTGGTGGGAGCCTTCCCTTCGGGCGCGCGTGACGGCAAAGCCTCGTTCCACGATGGTGGCTCGGTCGACCACCTTCTGAAAGGTATGTAGATCTGCCGCGTCCACTACTTGGAAAATGTCAGTCCTTAATCCATCCACAAACAGTTGTGCCTTATGGGATTCGTCCCGAATGACGAACGGGACACAGTTCGCCAGTCTCACGAACTCCCTCTGGTACTCCATTACTGTTTTGGTTCCCTGCCTGATGTGGTTTAGATCGTCCTCCAGTTGTTTCTTCACGCTATTGGTAAAGAACGCCCCGAATAGCTGCTGTTTAAAGGTAATCCACGACGGAAGGGTAGCGCCCGACGCAGTGTCGGGGCGTACGGTCTTCCACCAAATGCGGGCGTTCCCCTCGAGCAAGTGGGCGGCCAGGGGGACCCGCTCGTGGTCTTCCATCATTAGGTCCTCGAATAATTTCTCCATCGTATCCACCCATTTCTCCACAACCCAGGGGTCTGTCGTGTCCCCCTCGAACGTTGGCGGGTCGTATTTCTTGAAGTCGGCCAGGTTGGCGCGCACACGGTCTCGCTCGTTTGGTAGGTTCGCCCCCTCCTTCGCGACGTTGGCGGTCGCGGCGGGAGTGGGTAACACTACCGTCACACTCGGAGCAATTCCGACGATTGGTGTCGCCGCCGGCCCTGCCGTTGCCGTCGAAGGGGCCACCTCTGGGGCCGAGGCCCGGGTGGGGGCAGCCCCTCCTTCGGTCTCCATCACCGGTGCAGCTGGGCCCGGGAGACGGCCCGGGGCAACCTCTGCCGTCGCAGCGGCCTGCTGTTGCTGCGTCAGTTGGCGCACGCGGTCGTTCAGGGCTGCCAACTGTTCCGCCATCTCTTGTAGCTGCTGCCTTAGGAGCTGATTCTCCGCAGTCATCGCTTCCGCTGCGTCCGCCCCCGTGTCCTCGGCTGTGGATCTAGTCCTGGCCATGATCTGAACATTTGCACGAACCAGTTACTCCTAGTTCAAATAAGACGGCACGCCACTAGTGCTGGCACTAGAGGGAGAAAAGAAAAAGAACACTAATTCCCTCCCCCCTTTTTCCCCCAACGAGCACTCGCGTTTTATTTATCCCGTGTTCACTTTATTACTCAGTAGCCAGAGTATTGCGCCCGTGGATGTTAGGCCCCGACTGTTGTGGTTAAAGTTTACCGCTCTGATACCATCTTAATCTGTCACGCCCCGGGGGTTCGAATCGCGCGGAAGAGGAGCCACCGATGCCCCTGACTCAGCCATATATTTTTTTTTTTTTTTTAAAATACGTTACTCCCCGGCGCGTGCACAGACCCGCCGCATATACAAATTCACTCTGCAAATAAGCAGAGGCCCCTTTGTATATGCACGGCGTCTCAACTACAAAGTGTCTCACAAGGCGTAGTACAAACAATCTCTAACCACATCAGTTGGGGTCTCGTACACATACAACCAAACAATTCACATGACATTCTAGCATTCACTTAGAGCATGGAGGCCGGTGTTTTGAAAGGATAAATAATCACAAGGTTTTGAAAGCGGCATCCACACGATGCCCTCGTTTGTGAAAACAGTTCGCAAACACATAAATCCCACAAGGTTTATAAAGCTCGGTGCCCACACGACACCCACGTTTTAAAAATAGTTTTCGCAAACGGTTTTCTTTGTTTTTTCATCGTTCAAAACGGCCAAGTAAGAGAGAACGTAGTATTCATTCAATTATTCAAATAAAAGGAAAGAAAAAGGGCAACATCCACTTCGACCCCACGGGGGTGTCGCAATCCACATCTAGCTACCATGAATAATAAAAGGAAAGAAAAAGAAGAGTCACTGTATCTGAAGTCATCCAAAAATCAGATCAGCACCCTAACGTCCTCACCGGCGCCCTAGCACTCGCCCCTGGACGAACCTGTCACGGAGTGGGAAGTCAGTGACTAGAAATAGCATGATAAGCGTAGTATACAAAGATAAGGCAAACCACAAACACCGGAGCAACTATCCTTCCCATGCACTTTCCACCTTAAGCACACCCTGTATCAATACGACATCGGGCACCTTCCCCGATGCCCACCGCCGAGCACCTGCCTCACAAAGCAACATCGGGCACCTTCCCCGATGCCACCGCCGAGCACCTGCCTCGGCCGCCGAGCACCTGCCTCGACGTCACCGCTCACACCCCCCACCCATGGGGGCCCCCATTCCTAACGCCACCTTCGCGTGGGGTACACGGGTCAACGTACCACTTTTCCGGAAAAGCACACCCTTGCGGTGGCCAAACCGCGGGTGTGCGTGTAGCAATTTTGAGCCTCAGATTGATATTGAGTATCATAGCATAACATAACATAACAAAACAGGGTTAGTGCATAAACAGAAGGAGACTGACAAATCCACCTTGCCCCGACATGCTATTTCTAACAGTTAAACCCCATTCCCGAAACCCCCGGGAACGTACCCACCTTGTGTGCGTCGTCCTGCGTTCGTCCAGTCCGCGTCTGTGCTCCAGTCGCCAACAGTGTCCCGCACTCCTGAAGGATCATAAGCAAATCGAGACTTAGAAGTCCGAAACTTACAACGACTCCCTACAGCGTGCGGCGGAGTTCTTCGCACGGCACCAGCCAGTGCGACGAACACTCTGCCAGGACGCAGCCCCGCGCGGCACCAGCCCGCGCGGCCGTCCCTCCTGCGGGCGGCCCCGCGCGGCCGAGCGCCGCGCGGGCGCGCTGCCCGCGGTGTGGGCGACCCCGCGCGGCACCAGCCCGCGCGGGCGCCCCTCCTGCGGGCGGCCCCGCGCGGCCGAGCGCCGTGCGGGCGCGCGGCCCGCGGTGCGGGGCGGCCCCGCGCGGCACCAGCCCGCGCGGGCGCCCATCCTGCGGGCGGCCCCGCGCGGCCGAGCGCCGCGCGGGCGCGCGGCCCGCGGTGCGGGGCGGCCCCGCGCGGCACCAGCCCGCGCGGGCGCCTCCTGCTGCGGGCGGCCCCGCGCGGCTGAACGCCGCGCGGGCGCGCGGCCCGCGGTGCGGGGCGGCCCCGCGCGGCACCAGCCCGCGCGGGCGCCCCCTGCTGCGGGCGGCCCCGCGCGGCTGAACGCCGCGCGGGCGCGCGGCCCGCGGTGCGGGGCGGCCCCGCGCGGCACCAGCCCGCGCGGGCGCCCCCTGCTGCGGGCGGCCCCGCGCGGCTGAACGCCGCGCGGGCGCGCGGCCCGAGATGCGAGGCGGCCCCGCGCGGCACCAGCCCGCGCGGGCGCCCCCTCCTGCGGGCGGCCCCGCGCGGCCGAGCGCCGCGCGGGCGCGCGGCCCGCGGTGCGCGACGGCGCCGGGCCTCCTCCCTCCTCGTGACCAACAAAATAAAGAAAGAAAGAGGGAGATTCCCCCGAACGAAACGCGTCCGACTCATCTCGACGTGCGAAAGAGGAGGAAGAGAGGGATCGTCCGCTTGCCCCCACCGGTCCACCCTTGCGGTGTGCTTGGTTTCTCTTTGCCGGCGGCTACGAGGGAGGAAGAAAAAGAAAAGAGACGGCCACCAAAAGAGAATAAGAGGAACCCTAATCTTCTTTCCCTCACGGCTACATATATATATACTAAAAGAATTAGGGTTTACCTTAAAAGGTGTGCGGCTGCCAACACGGATCCCGAGGCGTCTAAGGGGGACCCCAACTTCGAGAATTAATTCTGGTCAGACCGGGAGTCGGAAAAATAAACCGATCGCGCCCACGCGCTCCGTTCCGCGAGCTCTACCGCCTAAAATTATTTGCGGGCCCCGACGGTCTGTCCGGAAAAATGCCAAAAAATGAGGCCCCCGGTCAGGCATTACAAGAAGAGGGTGACCAGAAGGGTTAAGGAAAAGCCGGGTCTTACACTGCCACACCTGGTCCAGTCAAACCTGCGCCCACCTACAACCACCTCCCGCTGACGGGCAGGAATTACGTAGGGTGTCCAAACGGACTAACTCGCTATCGAGTAGAGGATCATGCAGGCTATGGTCAAAATCCACGCTCTCTCTCAGAACGGATAGAATCATGATGCTCAACCTCTCACACAGCGGTCAAAGTACTCGTAACAACACGGGACCACCGTCAACCAGACGGCTCTCAACAATACAAGCACTGATCTAAACTCAACTACCAGTCTGCACTCGGCCCCCAGGCACGAGTGTAACAATAAAAGTATTTGACCGAAATAAACTCAATCGAATGAACCGGTATAAAACCCGGTACTGCCTGCTCTGTCACCAATCTCTCGAACTCAGTATATCCACTGTCCAAATGACCGGAACCCAACACGGTCTGACCGGCACCCGACACGGTCTGACCGGAACCCAACACGGTCTGAAGCCTACTCCGGAGCGGCACTCGAGGGGAGCTACCCACACGAGTAAAGCATCTCAGTCATCAACATCAACAGTATCTCGAAACAGCAGGACTTGATCATCAATCAGATCAAAGTGGGAAAACTCAACCACCAAGGAAAGACCCGACCTCAATCGGATGCAACTAAACGATAAGTGGGAAACTCCATCCACTAGGGAAAACCGACACCCAAATCTGGTGCATAGAGAAACATCCGGTCAACCGCCCAATATCCGCGGTTGCCGCAAAGCCCCGCAACTAAACCAACCTGTCCCAGACACGAAGTCCCGACTACACTACCCAGACCCCCTGCTCGAACCCGAGCAACACTGACCACCTGACTAACAAGAAGGAGAAGGGAAAAGCATGGTTTCTCCTAAGTCAAGTTCCAATAAGTAGTGCAGCAGTAAAAGATGGCCTAACTACATGACCATACAAGCATGCAATGTCCTCAAGGAAATAAAGGGGGTAAAGCATAATAACAGTTCCTTTAGGAATAAGCAACATGCCGGAATCCCAAAACTAGATCTGTCCACAACTCAGGGTTCATTAATAGAATGATCATAATAACTCCTCAGAGTACAAATCCGCACATAGCTACGAAATCCTGTCCCAAATCATAATCCAACCACAAAAAAGGCTATATGCTAACATGGCATGTTATATAATTTCATAGGGTAACATTATCCTAGGTAAGCTTACACTAGTCATCACATAGATGTCCAAGTCATGCAAGTCCTCAGTATACCTCATAAATACTATTCTTGCAATCATTTATACCAATATCAATAACAAGCTTACCTACTTACCAATATAAACTATGTACCCTACACATGCATGCATCAGTCATAGAGGGGTGACATCCCCACAAGTGGACTTATACTTGCCACCACATAAACATTGCCTTAAACAATTACTGATAATAAGCTCACCGACCTGAAGCGCTTAACCCAAGGCAAACCTGAAGTCGGTGAAGTGGGTAGACGCCCGCGGTCCAAAATCTGCCAACAAAACACCCTCGGTACAAGTCGCGCAAGCCTTGGCTCCAAACAGCTGAAAACACCCCTGAGTACAACAATAAGGCTTAACATTACACTTTTATTCCAAAATTAACCAAACATACACCATCTGAAAACCAGTCCCAAAGCCGCGCATATTTCACCTGCTGCAAGTGCCCAGAAAAATCCAATAAAAATACCACAGTAATCCTCGCGTCGATACCTTCGAAACGAGTACCTGCACGTCCAATTCCGAGCTTCCTACACTGAGAAACAATTCCGACAAGGGAACCACCCCGAATCAAACTACACTCAAAAACTGTAGCAACAATTACTGTTCATAGATAATCTTCACCTTCGAGAAATATTCAGAAAATTCCACGAAAATTTGGGCATATTCCTCGTGAAGTGTAGATGCAAATCGCCTCTTGAATCGCCCCAATCCGATGCCTGTGCGCGAAGATATCACCAAAACACCGCGCCGCTGTCCCAGAACTCCGCCCAGAAAAAGGGGTTACAAGATGATCCGAAAGACCCATGAAAAACTCGGAATGGGAAAGACCAGTAAACATGGGAAACATAGCCCTACCTGTCGTGAAGCCAACGGCGCAAGAATCACTGAAAAAGGTGCTCGGGGTAAGCCGGGGGAGTCCTCGCACCAAAACGCGACGAAGAAGACCACAAACGAACGAGCGTCGCGCCGCGCCGTAAAAATAGAAACCTCGATAAGCGTGCCACCAAAAATCCCAAAACTTTGCAGAAAGATGCAGCCAAACCAGGGGATCAACTTTGCTGAAGGCACCCCAGCGAGAAGAGGCTCGGAAATGGCGGAAAAAGGGAGAAGAAGAGAGCTCGGATCGCCTTTTATAGGCTGCAGAAACAAATGGGAAAATACCGGTTATGTCCCAATTTCCGGGCGCATGCCACTTTCGGGCGCGTACTGTAGCAGCCCGAAAATCCCAAAGGCGCGCACTGTAGCAGCCCGGAAGTCCCCTGGGCCTCCACGTCGCCCGCCAAACAGGCGACAGCCGCACCCGCCGCACGCGTCGCGCCACGTGGCCACCCGCGGACGACGACACGTGGCACGCTCCCCGGTCAACGCCCGCCTGCCGCGCCCACGTGCCCGCCTGACGCCGCCGCCTGCCACCCTGCCGCGCACAGTAGACCCACCAATAGGAGGACGCCACGTGTCATGCCACTTCCTAGTGAACCCGGTGCACGAAATCATGTGGACCGAACCAATGCAAACCTGCCACGTGTCCAAGCCCGGTGCACCGTAAACCCTGAGCCATCCCGAAACTGCGTAGACCAACCGCCGTGAACCCACCTCTAGGATGATGCCACGTGTCACCCCCGGTCCACCGTGCGCCCCGCACTCCCCCGTAGACCGCGCCCCGCGGACCGGCCCACTCCTGAGCCGCCACGCGTCCAGCCCCCGGTGCACGCCTGCCGCGTGGACCGGGCGGCCCGCGCCTCCGTCCGCCGCGCTGCCGGCGGCCGCTCCGCCGCTGCCGCCGCCGCCGGAAACACTGTTCCGGCGTGAACAGTGTCCGGTGCTCAAAAATGACAAGTGGGTAGTCTGTTTTAACCGTTTTCGCGCGCTGAATCCGAATTTGATGTCCATTTCGCCAAATTCCAACTCCAAAATTTGCCGAAGGCATCCGGAAAGGTAATCCTTGGTCCAAACTTCGCGCTGAGTCCAAATTTAATATCCACTTCGCGCGAAACCACTTCTAACGATCCGACGGAGTCCAATGATCACCCACGTGATCCATTAAACACACTGAGCCCAACACTAATGTCCAATTGGGGCACAAATCCCACCAACACGCCACATAGGCCTCCGGGAGCTGTAGATGATCCAGTAATCTCGACGTGGGGATCCAGGTCCTCACAATCAACAAATAAGACGTTTTTCAAAATTGGGCCATCTGGAATAGCTACCGTCCCTTTTCCAACAATTTTGGAAGATCGACCGTCTCCGAAAACAACGTGTCCTCCGGAGATTTTCTCAAGATTTTGAAAACTATTTTTGTCACCGGTCATGTGACGGGAACACCCGCTATCCAGATACCAAGACGAACTATCATATGCATGCAAGGAAACATTGGAAACAAGACAAGGGAAAATTTCACCTTTGCGCACCCAAACCCTTTTGGAGTGCGTCGGTAATGGTCGTGAAGTTATATGCCTAGGTGAAGGCGTCTTGTTATAGCGATTGTTGTTCCTTGATGAGATCGTCTTGCGCGATGAACTACCAAGTCTCTTTTCATTTGAAAAGTTTTGCTTTGATTTTCGGGGAGGAGCCTTTTTGGTAGTTGTTGCAAGAGGTCCTTGAGATGAGCGTTCGACTCCCGTCTTGCAATATCTTCTTATGTGCCCTGAAACACCACAACGAAAACATACCTTAGATCTTGACGATCCCAAAGAGGATGAAGTAGGTTTGTTGTCGTTGTTTGTCTTGAATTCCGGTGTCGGAGGAGGAGATACCGACTAAGGCACAAAAACTGTCTCACTCGAACTTGGACTGTTTCCAGTTTGAGTGTATCCGAGGCCGAACCGATTTGATTGACCAAGACCAAGAAGTCTATCCAACTTACTCCTTCCTGAAGAGAATCGCTGTAAGTCATTCTTGAGTTGGAAAATGGTCTTTGTCATTTCCAGGTTATTCTGTCGAGCCTCGTTGTAGAGCTTTGAGAAGTGATTCGCGTTATCCACCAGATTTGTATGTTCCTTCTCAAGTTGCTCATTGGACTCTTGAAGGGAAGCATTTGCCTTTATCAGGTTTTCCCTTTCCACTTCAAGAGCGTTTGAGAGAGAAGTCGCTCTTTTTGCTTCTTCTTCGAGATCATGCACTCTCCCTCTCAAACTCTTGTTTTGCTTAGCCACTTTCTTTGAGTCCCTCAAAAGTCTGTGGTAGGCTAGAGCAAAATCTTCACCTTCCGAATCATCCGATTCGTTGTCCGTTGCATTCTTTTCAACAGTGGAGTTGGACATCGACTCGGATGTACTTGCCATAAAGCACATGAAGGGTGAAGATACGGACGCGTGGAATGCGGCGGAGCTCTTTTCTTCATCACTCGAAGACGACTCATTTGACGTTGAGTTGTCATCCCAAGTGACGACCAGCATCGACTTCTTCTTTGCCGGATACTTGTTAGGACACTCTGTTGCAATGTGGCCGTAGCCTCGACATTTGAAGCATTGAAGTTGTCCTTCTGAACTTTTCTTATCCTTTGAGAAGTTCTCTTGCTTTCTTGACTTGTAACTTGAAGTACCCTTGCCTTTGTTCGACTTTCCGAAGGATGGAGATTTGCTTGAATTACCCCTCCGAAAGTTGCGGCGAAACTTCCTTGTCAAAAGAGCGAGCTGCTTCTCAAATTCCTCCATAGAAAGGTTCTCGTCATCGTCTGAGGAGGATGTATCCGCGTCTTCTTCCTTAGTTGTTTTCAACGCATAACCTGAAGACTTAGAAGTGGATGCCTTTCCAGAAGAATTGTTAGTAGTAAATGTCATTTCATAAGTTTGTAATGAACCAACTAATTCTTCTACACGTATTTCGTCCGGGTGTTTAATAGTTTCAATGGCAGTAACCTTTGGGCGAAATCGTTCAGGTAGAGTTCTTAAGATCTTTCTTACAATCTTAAATTCTGGAATCTTCTCTCCCAGATTAGCACATGAGTTTACGATGTCTTGCAATCGTGTATAGTAGTCCGTGAAAGATTCATTTTCTGCCATTAAGATAGAGTCAAACTTGCTCGTAAGCATTTGCAGTTTCTGAATCTTCACGAGGTTAGTTCCCTCATGTGTAACCTGAAGAACATCCCAGATTTCTTTCGCAGTCTCACATGCCGAGACGCGAGAGAATTCAGTTTGAGATAAGGCATTAAAGATAGCATTAATTCCCTTGCCATTGTAAGAAGATGAATCTAACTCTTCCTTGGTCCATTTCGACCTAGGTTTTAAGGTGCGAACATCACCAATAAATTCAGTTGGATTAGACCATCCTAATTCAATTGATTGCCACACCCGTTCGTCGATGGAAATTAAAAAGGCTTTCATCCGTACTTTCCAGTACGCATAATTTGTTCCATCGAAGAACGGGGGTCGGTTGATGTTTCCACCTTCAACCATTGTTTACAACCCTATTCCCTCTCTGATACCACTTGTTGGGTTATATGTAATACGGATCTAAATAGGGGAAAAAACACTTAGAGGGGGGTGAATAGGTGTAAACGTATAAACACTCAAAAATCGTTGCGATAAAAACCCAATACGGAAATAAAAAATAATACGCAAGATTTTTACGTGGAAAACTCCATCACCGGAGTAAAAAACCACGGGACCGATAACACGGCAGAAATCCACTAGAATTAAAACACGTACAAGGTGATTTACCGTACACAATTACGACTCAACCTTTTCCATACGCTCCTAGAGGATCTTCTCCGCTCGCTCCGCGACGCTTCTCGAATCCACGATCTGCGCCCAACGCCGAATCCACGGCGTCCAACGTCGAATCCACGACGTCCGACCGAATCCACGGTCTTCACCCAATAGCACCCTTCGAATCCACGAACGTGCCTCGCTCCGAATCCACGAGAGCGGTTGAACCTTGAATCCACAAGGACACGCGAATCCACGCGCCGATTTTTGGGGTAAATCGTTGTTTTTGGGTGGTGATGATCCGCCGAATACTTAGATCAAAGATAGATCGGAAATACCATCTAAGTATTCATTAGTTTGATTCAACTCAAGATGTGAGTATGAAAACCTAGAATCAAACTAATCAATATAGATGAAGAAACATAGAGTATTCTCTAATGATTTCCTTTCTTCTCTATATGTGGATCTCGAGCCGTATAAGATGATACAAGAAAAATGACGGCTATCTCGACTCACTGGATTAACCCTAGAAAAAGAGTCATAGGGTCTATTTATAGGTTAGAAACCCTAGGAAGGAGATAAGAATCAAAAACCTAACATTTCTGGAGATTTTACGGACGGCGATCCGGATCGGATTAACTGTGATCCGGATCGTCGTAACGAGTCAAGTAATTCCAGAAAAACGAAGGTTCGGGATCCGAATCGAAGTGCTTGATCCGGATCGTTCATACAGTTCACCAAACATCAACGTTCGGGATCCGGATTGCGAAGCCTGATCCGGATCGTTCAAGGAAGATGGTAAACTCAGTGTTCGGGATCCGGATCAAGAGAGGCTACGATCCGGATTGAACTGGTGTATGAACGAACCACCTTCGGGATCCGGATCGAACAACCTGATCCGGATCCTGAACATGTCCCAAGTCCAGTTTTTGATTTTTATGCAATGAAAGATTCTTCCAAGTGTTTCTACACTACAAGAAGTATTCGGATCACACAAAATCTTAGGTTAAACATACCTGATCCTTTTGAATTCTTCTTTCTTGAGATTGAGTTAAACGATCCAACTTTCTTCACCTTCAATCTTCAAGACTTGAGACTTTCACGAAACTACGCCAACTCAAATTCCGTAACACTTTCCCATCGAAGAACCTTCGTATTCATGTTGGGAAGAATGTTGTAGCAGACAATGAAGTTTGTATATCTATACTCTGGTCGAAGCTCTTTAGAGAAAACAGAGTTTCCGGTTGACAAAGTATCCGGAACACAGATTCCATTGACTACAACTCTCCAGGAGTTGGTGTTGAAGCTTTGAGTTTTTAGGTAATGGAGTCCATCAGCTCTGGCTGTCATACGTAGCACATCTCCAATCAGTTGGGGTGTGACTTCGATTTTGATATTTTTAACCAAAGTATGAAATTCTCGACGTCCATCATTGTGATCAATTAGACTTGCAGCGTTCTGATAAAACATTCGAACTGAGTGTGGACAGTACCCAGTAGTCTCAGGGAAGTTGCAAATTTGAGCAAGACCAACCTGGTCAAACAAAATTCCAAAAGCTGCAGATCGTTCCTTCATCGGTTTGACATTGACATGTCTCTCGCCAATGCATTCCCTCTTCTCAAAGTCCTTGATTCTTGCGGAGCTGATGAAGTCTTGTGGAGGAGGCTGGCTAGCAACTGGTTCCTCAATGGTAATTCCCTGAGCACTGCCTCTTTTTCTTGCACCAGTTTTTCTTTTTGTTCCAACTGGACTTGGTTCCATTGGTGCTTTCCCCTTTTCAGCTGCAGTAGGTTTTGAAGTTTCAGCAGTTGCTTTTCCTTTGGAGATAATGGGAGCAGCTCCCTCGATTTCGAGGTTATCCCAGTCGATCGATTCCGTCTCCGACTCCGTGTCGGAATCATCCTTAGTCTTCTTTGCTTTCTTAGCCTTCTTAGGCTTGGCAGTATCCTTGACATGTACCATGGCAGCAAGTAGGAAAATAATCCAAGTGATCACCATTTTGATTGCTAGTGAAAAATGTATCCTGTGAAGACCAACTCAAGAACACATGAAAAATTGTTAATTTTCAAAAATTTGAAAAATTGTACCCAAACAATCATAATCATGTAGAGAGACTAAGAATCAAATTAGTTTTGCAAAAGGACTTTTAAGAATAGATCAATTGCATGATTTTCGAAAATCCTTGTTATATGCCCTAAAACAGAAATTTTAGAAATCGAAGCCTAAAAATCCGTTAATCAGGAGAATACCTAGCATATAATCAAAACTAATCTACCCAGAGTTCTTATTTCAAAAGAAATTTGATCAAAAACCATCCACAAACAAAATTGATCCAAGAAAAACATCACGTTTGAGGAGGAATAGAGAAAAACGGTGAAAAACCGAGATTTTGATCAATAAAACTTACTTGGAGTTGAAGAACTTGAGTTTGAAAGCTTCCAAAAAGGATGAAATCTAGAGAGAGAGGCTCTGGAAACTTTGGAACAAAAGATTGGAGTAAAAGAAATCAAAACCCTTTTGTTCTCTATAAAACCCTAGCCGCGATCCGGATCAGACCATGCTTGCGATCCGGATCGGCTACCCGCAGTGAGAAACTGCGTTCGGGATCCGGATCGGCAGGTCCAATCCGGATCGTCAGCCCGCAGAAGAATACTTGCGTTCGGGATCCGGATCATCTTGCCCGATCCGGATCGGCTCCAACTTTTTCTTTAGAAAATTTCAGAAAAATTCAAGAAAAACCAGAAAAAGATTGTAAGCACAAATGTGTATCAACTTTAAACAAAAATCATCGTTTCATACAACAAGAATTAGATTATGCCAAATCTATCAATAATATCCAAAAATGAAACGAGAATTTACAAGAATTAAATCCCTTAAAGTTGAACACCTTCAATCACATCTAACTTGATCTTATGAGTAATGCCTTTATCAAATCATCAATTCAGTAAAGAAAATGAAATACAAAGATCAATAGATGTTTGAAATCCCAAATATAGTAGATAATGTATCTAGACAATCTGTTGAAGAGAGTGGCTCTTTGAGCATCTTTCTTTAAAAACCCACCTTATACCAACCTTGAAATTTGACGGAGTCAAGTATTTCAACATGCATTTTACTTAATCAAAATTTGAACAACCATGCTTGGTATACATGTGGTAGCTGCACACAATACTCGGACGACCGAGGTGGTAGCTCTTTCCTCCATGTGGTGGTAGTTTTCACACTCCTCATTGGGATGTAACTCTTTCCACATCTTTTGAGCATTTTACTTTTCTTTGACTCCCCCTCAATTGGCTATCAATTATTTAAGATATAAAGTATTCAACCAAATATTGATCTCGATTTCATACTCGACTAAGCAGTGAAATAAGATAATGACTATACCAAGAGATCATTGAGAGAGAGAAATTGACTTTGATCACTCAGAAGATGATTTAATTAACATAAATGATCATTGCAACAGTGAAATATTATGATGGCAAAAAGCATAATAAATTTCTAAATGTGCGAAAAGATGCAATTAAAGTCAATTATGATCTATGCTCAATTAATGTCCGATGTACAAACATAGATAATGATCAGAACAAAACAAAAACAAAACCTATTCTAAGCAAAGGTTTCAAAAAGAAGTTTATTTCATGGAAAGCATTCCAATTGCTTTTCGCAAATGAATAAAATGTTTTTGATCCAAAGGTTTTGTTAGAATGTCAGCTAATTGATCCTCAGTTGAAATATATGAAAGTTGAAGAGTATTTGATTCAACTAGCTCTCTAAGAAAATGATATCTAAGTTCAATATATTTTGTTCTAGAGTGCAACACAGGGTTTTTAGAAATGTTAATTGCACTTGTGTTGTCACAAAGAATTGTTACCGAAGATGCTGAAATCCGGAAGTCGCTCAACACACTTTTCATCCAAATGAGTTGGGTTGAACAACTACCCGCTGAAATGTATTCCGCTTCGGCAGTCGAGAGTGCTATGCAATTCTGCTTTTTACTGTGCCATGCAACAAGGCAATGGCCAAGATAGAAGCATGCACCACTCGTGCTTTTCCGATCATCCACTGATCCTGCCCAATCGGCATCTGAGTATCCAACAATATCCAAACTTGTTCCCATAGGATACCAAATTCCGAAATTAATTGATCCTTTGATATACCGGATGATCCTTTTCACCGCTTTCAGGTGAACCTCCTTTGGTGCAGATTGATATCTCGCGCAGATCCCAACACCAAAAGATATATCCGGGCGACTAGCCGTGAGATAAAGTAGACTTCCAATCATACTCCGATAAAGTTTCTCGTCTACGTTCTCACTATGTGATTCACTTCCAAGTCCCTTGTGGCTAGTTCCCATTGGAGTCGGAAAATCCTTCGAATTTTCAAGATCAAATTTTTTAACCAACTCCATTGCATACTTGGATTGACTCAAGTGAATACCTTCATCATTTTGTTTAATTTGCAATCCAAGGAAATAAGTCAATTCGCCCATCATGGACATCTCAAATTCGCTTTCCATGGTCTCTGCGAATTTAGAAGCATCATTATCTCTTGTTGCGCCAAATACAATGTCATCGACATAGATTTGTGCTACAATGAAATTGCTTTGATAATGCTTCACAAAGAGAGTCCTATCAGCTCCCCCTCGAGTGTAGCCCTTCTCCAAAAGGTGCTTTGTCAATCTTTCGTACCATGCTCGCGGTGCTTGTTTCAGACCGAAAAGAGCCTTTTTCAAACGAAAAACATGGTTAGGTTGTTTATGATCTTCAAAACCTTTCGGTTGAGCCACATAAACTTCCTCATTTAAAAACCCATTTAGAAATGCGCTCTTAACGTCAATTTGAAATAATTTGATTTTAAAATGACAAGCAATAGCAAATAGTATACGAATGGACTCGAGTCTAGCTACAGGGGCGAATGTTTCATCAAAGTCTATACCTTCTACTTGAGAGTAGCCTTGAGCAACTAATCGTGCCTTGTTCCTGATGATAGTACCATCCTCATTTTTCTTGTTCTTGAAGATCCATTTGGTACCTATCACATTATGTTGCTTTGGAGGCTTCGTTAATTCCCAGACTTTGTTTCGCTCAAATTGATGGAGCTCTTCCTGCATTACTTTAATCCAGTAGTCATCCTGAAGAGCTTCATCTATGTTCTTTGGTTCGATTAAAGATACGTAGCAAGCGAATCCACAAACCAACTGCCTCCGAGTTCTAACTCCTTCTTGTGGATCTCCAATAATATTCGATTCCGGATGATCCTTGGAGATTCGTAGCGTTTGTTGAAACGGAGTACTCGGAGATATATGAGATGATTCCTGCACATCGGATAAACTTGAAGAACCATTAGATGCATCATTAATATTGGAAGTATTATTATGAGAAGATGCAACGGCAGGAGAATCATCATCTAGAGAGATATCGAGGGTAGATTTTTCAGATGCAAAGTGAAAAGCTTCATCTACTTTAACATTTATAGATTCTACGATCGTCTTAGATTCCAAGTTAAATACTCGATATGCTCTACTATTGGTAGAATACCCCAAGAAAATCCCTTCGTCACTTCGTGAGTCAAACTTTCCAAGATTTTCACGGTCACGTAAAATGTAACACCGACTCCCGAAGATGCGAAAATAATTGATGTTGGGTTTTCTACCACACCATAGTTCATATGGTGTATTTAACGTTCCCGGGCGCAAAACCACTCGATTAATGACATAGACAGCGGTGTTCACAGCTTCAGCCCAAAAATGTAGCGGTAAATTCCGGCTATGAAGCATCACACGCGCTATCTCTTGAACAACCCTGTTTTTGCGCTCAACAACACCATTCTGTTGAGGTGTATAGGGTGCAGAGAATTCATGCTTAATACCGTTTGAAGTACAAAAGTCAATGAATTTAGAATTAATGAATTCTCCACCTCTATCACTTCTAACACGAATGATCTTTTCATTCTTTTCAATCATAATACGAAGGCAAATCTCGTGAAAAGAATCAAAAGTATCAGCTTTCTCTTTTAAAAATGCTACCCAAGAAAACCTAGAGAAATCATCAACCAATAAGAAAATATACCATTTACCTCCCAAAGATGGTTGGCGGGTCGGCCAAAAGAAAGAAAAAAAAAAATAGTCTACATAAACTACACAACATTTAATCGTAGAACGATTAAAGACAAGGAAGGATTTCACCTTTGCATACCCAAACCTTTTGAGTTTTGGAGTATGTCGGCAATGGTTGAGAAATTTTCCTTGATGAAGACGTTTTGTCTGATTGATCTTTTTCTTTTGTCAACGTCTTGTTTGGAGTACTACCAACGTTCTTTTCTTTTCAAAAATCCTTCTTTGAATTCCGGGGAGTGAACTTATTGGTAGCAGTTGCAAGATGTGGTTGATTTGATCTTTGAGCTCCAATCTTGCAATTTCTTTCAATGTGCCCTGCAAAATTACAACGAAAACATACCTTTGTGCTTGACGATTCCGAAAAGGGTGAAGTAGGTTTGTTGTCGTTGTTCGTCATGAATTCTGGTGTCGGAGGAGGAGATACCGACTGAGGCACAAAGACTGTCCCACTCGAACTTGGACTGTTTCCAGTTTGAGTGTATCCGAGGCCGAACTTGTTTGTTTGACCAAGACCAAGAAGTTTATCCAACTTACTCCTTCCAGAAGAAAATTGCTGTAAGTCATCATTGAGTTGGCAAATGGTCTCTGTCATTTCCAATTTTTCCCGTCGGGCCTCGCCGTAGAGCTTCAAGAAGTAGTTCGCTTTGTTCACCATATCTATATAATTCTTCTCGAGTTGCTCATTGGACTCTTGAAGGGAAACATTTGCTTTTATCAGGTTTTCCCTTTCCACTTCAAGAGCGTTTGAGAGAGAAGTCGCCCTTTTTGCTTCTTCTTCGAGATCATGCAATCTCCCTCTCAAACTCTTATTTTGCTTAGCCACTTTCTTTGAATCCCTCAAAAGTCTGTGGTAGGCTAGAGCAAAATCTTCACCTTCCGAATCATCCGATTCGTTGTCCGTTGCAATCTTTTCAACAGTGGAGTTGGACAACGACTCGGATGTACTTGCCATAAAGCACATGAAGGGAGAACAAATGGACGCGTGGAAAGCCGTGGAGCTCTTTTCTTCATCACTTGAAGACGACTCATTTGACGTTGAGTTGTCATCCCAAGTGACGACTTGCATCGCCTTCTTCTTTGCCGGATACTTGTTGGGACACTCCGTTGCAATGTGGCCGTAGCCTCGACATTTGAAGCATTGTAGTTGTCCCTCTGAACTTTTCTTATCCTTTGAGAAGTTCTCTTGCTTTCTTGACTTGTAACTTGAAGTACCCTTGCCTTTGTTCGGCTTTCCGAAGGATGGAGATTTACTTGAATTACCCCTTCGAAAGTTGCGGCGAAACTTCCTTGTCAAGAGAGCGAGCTGCTTCTCAAATTCCTCCATAGAAAGGTTCTCGTCATCGTCTGAGGAGGATGTATCCGCGTCTTCTTCCTTAGTTGTTTTCAACGCATAACCTGAAGACTTAGAAGTGGATGCCTTTCCAGAAGAATTGTTAGTAGTAAACGTCATTTCATATGTTTGTAATGAACCAACTAATTCTTCTACACGTATTTCGTCCGGGTGTTTAATAGTTTCAATGGCAGTAACTTTTGGGCGAAATCGTTCAGGAAGAGTTCTTAAGATCTTTCTTACAATCTTAAATTCTGGAATCTTCTCTCCCAGGTTAGCACATGAGTTTACGATGTCTTGCAATCGTGTATAGTAGTCCGTGAAAGATTCATTTTCTGCCATCAAGATAGAGTCAAACTTGCTCGTAAGCATTTGCAGTTTCTGAATCTTCACGAGGTTAGTTCCCTCATGTGTAACCTGAAGAACATCCCAGATTTCTTTCGCAGTCTCACATGCTGAGACGCGAGAGAACTCAGTTTGAGATAAGGCATTAAAAATAGCATTAATTCCCTTGCCATTGTAAGAAGATGAATCTAACTCTTCCTTGGTCCATTTCGACCTAGGTTTTAAGGTGCGAACATCACCAATAAATTCAGTTGGATTAGACCATCCTAATTCAATTGATTGCCACACCCGTTCGTCGATGGAAATTAAAAAGGCTTTCATCCGCACTTTCGAGTACGCATAATTTGTTCCATCGAAGAACGGGGGTCGGTTGATGTTTCCACCTTCAACCATTGTTTACAACCCTATTCCCGCTCTGATACCACTTGTTGGGTTATATGTAATAAGGATCTAAATAGGGGAAAAAAATACCTAGAGGGGGGTGAATAGGTGTAAACGTATAAACACTCAAAAATCGTTGCGATAAAAACCCAATGCGGAAATAAAAAATAACTCGCAAGATTTTTACGTGGAAAACTCCATCACCGGAGTAAAAAACCACGGGACCGATAACACGGCAGAAATCCACTAGAATTAAAACACGTACAAGGTGATTTACCGTACACACTTACGACTCAACCTTTTCCATACGCTCCTAGTGGATCTTCTCCGCTCGCTCCGCGACGCTTCTCGAATCCACGATCTGCGCCCAATGCCGAATCCACGGCGTCCAACGTCGAATCCACGACGTCCGACCGAATCCACGGTCTTCACCCAATAGCACCCTTCGAATCCACGAACGTGCCTCGCTCCGAATCCACGAGAGCGGTTGAACCTTGAATCCACAAGGACACGCGAATCCACGCGCCGATTTTTGGGGTAAATCGTTGTTTTTGGTGGTGATGATCTGCCGAATACTTAGATCAAAGATAGATCGGAAATACCATCTAAGTATTCATTAGTTTGATTCAACTCAAGATGTGAGTATGAAAACCTAGAATCAAACTAATCAATATAGATGAAGAAACATAGAGTATTCTCTAATGATTTCCTTTCTTCTCTATATGTGGATCTAGAGCCGTATAAGATGATATATGAAAATGACGGCTATGTGGATTAACCCTAGAAAAAGAGTCATAGGGTTTATTTATAGGTTAGAAACCCTAGGAAGGAGATAAGAATCAAAAACCTACCGTTTCTGGAAATTTTACGGACGGCGATCCGGATCGGATTAGCTGTGATCCGGATCGTCGTAACGAGTCAGGTAGTTCCAGAAAAACGAGGGTTCGGGATCCGGATCGAAGTGCTTGATCCGGATCGTTCATACAGTTCACCAAACATCAACGTTCGGGATCCGGATTGCGAAGCCTGATCCGGATCGTTCAAGGAAAATGGTAAACTCAATGTTCGGGATCCGGATCAAGAGAGGCTACGATCCGGATTGAACTGGTGTATGAACGAATCACCTTCGGGATCCGGATCGAACAACCTGATCCGGATCCTGAGCATGTCCCAAGTCCAGTTTTTGATTTTTATGCAATGAAAGATTCTTCCAAGTGTTTCTACACTACAAGAAGTATTCGGATCACACAAAATCTTTAGTTAAACATACCTGATCCTTTTGAATTCTTCTTTCTTGAGATTGAGTTAAATGATCCAACTTTCTTCACCTTCAATCTTCAGGACTTGAAACTTTCACGAAACTACGCCAACTCAAATTCCGTAACAGGGAACACCCACTATTCAGATACCAAGACGAGTTGTCATAAGCATGTAAAGAAGTATGAACAATAAGACAAGGGAAGATTTCACCTTTGCGCACCCAAACCTTTTGAGTTTTGGAGTACGTCGGCAATTATTGTGAAGTTATTCTCCTTGGTGAAAGCGTCTTGTTTGATTCATCGCTTTTCTTTGACGTCGTCGTCTTGTGGGGTGAACTGCCAAGGTTCTTTTCTTTTGAAAAATTCTCCTTTGATTTCCGGGGGATGAACTCGTTGGTAGTTGTTGCAAGAGGCGCTTGATTTGATCGTTTTGCTCCAATCTTGCAATCTCTTCTTATGTGCCCTGCAAAACCACAACGAAAACATACCTTTGAACTTGTTGAATCCGAAGTAGGTAAAGTAGGCTTGTTGTCATTGAATGCGTTGAATTCCGTCGGAGGAGGAGACGCCGACTGGGGCACAAATATTGTCTCACTCGAACTAGGACTGTCTCCAGTTCGATTGTATCCAAGGCCCAAATGATTCGTTTGACCAAGACCAAGCATCTTATCCAACTTGCTCCTTTCCGAAGAAAATCGCTTCAAATCATCCTTAAGTTGGAAAATGGTCTTCGTCATTTCCATCTTCTCTTGTCGAGCCTCGGAGTAGAGCTTCAAGAAGTAATTGGCTTTATCCACCAGTTTGATGTGTTCCTTCTCGAAATGCTCATTTTTCTCTTGAAGGGAAACATTTACTTTGATCAAGTTATCCCTTTCCACTTCAAGAGCGTTTGAGAGAGAAGTTGCCCTTTTTGCTTCTTCTTCGAGATCCTGCAATCTTCTTCTCAAACCCTTGTTTTGCTTTGCCAATTTCTTTGAATCCTTTAGTAGTTTATGGTAGGCAAAAGCAAAGTCTTCACCTTCGGAATTACTCGGTTCATCGTCCGTTGCATTCTTTTCAACTTGGGAGGAGTTTGATAATGAACCGGATGTACTTGCCATAAAGCATACGTAAGGTGAAGTTGTGGACACGTGGAATGCCGTTGCGTTGTTTTCTTCATCACTGGAAGATGACTCATTGGAAGTTGAGGTGTCATCCCAAGTGACGGCTTGCATCGCCTTCTTCTTTGACGGATTCTTATTGGGACATTCCGTTGAGATGTGACCGTAGCCTCGGCACTTGAAGCATTGGATTTGTGCCTCCGAGTTTTTCTTATCCTTTGAAAAACTCTCTTGCTTTCTTGACTTAAAGCTTGAAGATCCTTTGCCTTTCTTTGACTTTACGAAGGAAGAAGTTTTGCTTGAATCACCCCTTCGAAAGTTCCGGCAAAATTTCCTCGTCAAGAGTGCAAGTTGCTTCTCGAAATCCTCCATTGATAGATTCTCATCATCGTCTGAGGAGGATGAATCCGCGTCTTCTTCATTTGTTGTTTTCAACGCAAAACCTGAAGACTTAGAAGAAGATGGCTTTCCAGAAGAATAGTTAGTAGGAAATGTCATTTCATAAGTTTGAAGTGCACCAACTAATTCTTCTACACGGATTTCGTCTGGGTGTTTAACTGTTTCAATGGCCGCAACCTTAGGGCGAAATCTTTCAGGAAGAGTCCTTAAAATCTTTCTTACAACTTTAGATTCTCGAATTTTCTCTCCCAAGTTAGCACATGTATTCACGATGTCTTGCAATCGTGTATAATAATCTGTGAACGATTCATTTTTTGCCATAAAAATTGAGTCAAATTTGCTCGTAAGCATTTGCAGTTTTTGAATCTTCACAAGGCTTGTTCCCTCATGTGTAACTTGTAGAACATCCCAGATTTCTTTCGCAGTCTCACATGCCGAGACGCGAGAGAATTCAGTTTGCGACAAAGCATTAAATAAGGCGTTAATTCCTTTGCCGTTGTAAGAAGATGCATCAATTTCTTCCTTGGCCCATTTCGACCTAGGTTTGATGGTGCGAACATCAGCAATAATTTCAGTCGGATTTGACCATCCAAACTCGATTGATTGCCACACCCGTTCATCGATGGAAATTAAAAATGCTCTCATGCGTACTTTCCAATAAGCATAATTTGTTCCATCGAAGAACGGTGGTCTGTTGATGTTTCCACCTTCAACCATTGTTTACAACCCTATTCCCTCTCTGATACCACTTGTGGGTTATGACTATATGGATCTGAACAGGAAAAAAAATACCTAGAGGGGGGTGAATAGGTGTAAACAATAAACACTCCAAAATCTTTGCGTAAAAATAACCCAATGCGGAAAAGTAAATAACACGCAGAGATTTTACGTGGAAAACTCCAAACCAGGAGTAAAAAACTACGGGACCGATCACACGGTGAAATCCACTAGAATCAAACACGTACAAAGGTGATATAACGTACTCACACACGACTCAACCTTTTTCCATACGCTCCTAGTTGATCTTCTCCGCTCGCTCCGCAACGCGCCTCGAATCCACGATTTGCGTCCAACGCCGAATCCACGGCGTCCAACGTCGAGTCCACGACGTCTGACCGAATCCACGGTCTCCACCAAGTAGTACGTCTCGATCACACGAACGTACCTCGCTCCGAATCCACGAGAGCGGTAGCACCTTGAGTCCACAAGGCCACGCGAATCCACGCGCCGATTTTTGGGAAAATCGTTGTTTTGTTGGTGGTGAAAATCCGCATAATACTTAGATCAAAGATAGATCAGAAATACCATCTAAGTATTCATTAATTTGATTCTACTCAAAATCTGAGTTTGAAATCCTAGAATCAAATTAATCAATATAGATGAAGAAACATAGAATAAATCTAGTTATTTCCTTTCTTCTCTATATGTGGATTTATAAGTTTTTCTCCGTTAATTTTTCTCGTTCATTTACGGAATAAAAAACTTATTGTGGATTACCCTAAAAGATAAAATTAGGGTTTACTTATAGGTTAGAAACCATTGGAAGTGGATAAGAATAAAAAACTGACTGTAACAGATTTTTTCCCGCACGACGGTCCGGATTGGATTTAGCTTGATCCGGACTGTCGTCATTTTTCAGAGAATTCCTGAAAAATAGTGTTCGGGGTCCGGACTGAAATAACCACGGTCCGGACTGTTCATGCGAATTCTACAGAAACCACGTTCGGGGTCCGGACTGAACCAAGGGCGATCCGGACTGGATTTCCGCATGAACCTACCTACGTTCGGGGTCCGGACTGGAATACTCTGATCCGGATCCTGAACATATAACAGTCTAGTTTTCTGATTTTTATGCAATTAAAAATCCATCCAAGTGTTTCTACACTATAAGAAGTATTCGGATCACCAAGATTATTTAGTTAAACGTACCTGATCCTTTTGAATTTTTCTTTCTTGAGATTGAGGTATATGATCCAAACATCTTCATCTTCAATCTTCAAGACTTAACCACTTTCACAAAATACGCCAAAACAAATTCCTTAACATTATGTGACAACATTAGTGCCGTTAACATTTCTAAAAACCCTGTGTTGCACTCTAGAACAAAACACATTGAACTTAGATATCATTTTCTTAGAGAGCTAGTTGAATCAAGTATTTTACAAATTTCTTATGTTTCAACTGAAGATCAATTAGCCGATATCTTGACAAAACTTTTGGATAAAAAAACGTTTTATTCATTTACGAAAAGCAATTGGTATGCTTTTTTTGAAATAACAATTTTTGAACCATTGCTTAGGTTAGGTTTTGTTAGGTGTTTTTGTGTTCTTTTTGTTGGTAATATAGAACATTAAATGAGCATTTGTTAAATTGACTTTAATTGCATCTTTCATGATTTGAGAAATTTATTATGATTTGGATATCATTATAACTCATTTGATGCAATGATCATTTATATCATTTATTTCATCTTTATTTGATCAAAGTCAATTCCTCACTCAATGATCTCTTGGTATAGTTTTATCTTATTTGATAATTGAGTTAAGTATGAACTGGAGATCAATAGTTGGTTGAATACTTAATAATTTACATAATTGATAGCCAATTGAGGGGGAGTATTATTTATTGTTTCATGCTCAAAAGATATGGAAAGAGTTACATCCCTTAGTGGAGTGTGAAAACTACCACCACATGGAGGAAATAGCTACCACCTCGGTCGTCCGAGTACTGTGTACAGCTACCACATGTTTACCAAGCATGGTGATTACTGTTTATTTAACAATTTTTTTTTGGAATACTTGACTATATCGAATTCCAAGGTTGGTATAAGGTGGGATTTCAAATTGAAAGATGCTCAAAGAGCCACTCCCTAGACATATTGACTAGATAGCATTATCTAATGTTTTTGGGATTTCAAACATCTATCGATCTTTGTGTTTTATTTTCTTTGCTTAATTGATGATTTGATAAACACATTACTCATTAGATCGTGATTGATGTTTAGAACTTGCTCAACTTTAGAGGATATAACTTTTATAAATTTTCGTTTCATTATTTGAGTATTAATGATAGATTTAGTATAATCTATTTCTTGTGATGTGAAACGATACTTTTTGTTTAAAGTTGATATGCAAGAATGCTTACATACTTTTTTCTGGATTTTCTAAAATTTTTATAAATTTTTCTGAAGAAAAAGTTGCAGGCAGTCCGGACTGGATTAACTCAGTCCGGATCCCGAACGCTGGGATTTTTCTGCGGGAAGCCGATCCGGACTGAACTTCCGACCCGATCCGGACCGCGGCTAGGATTTTATAAAAACGAAAGGTGCTTGAATTTCTATTCACTCTAAACTTTTGTTTCTTTTTTCTTTTAGTTTCGGCAAACCCGACCTGAGGTATCTGAGTCGCCGGCTGTACTGGAGGTGGTGGCGGCCCGTAGTGGCCAACCTGAAGTTGAAGCGGGCCCTACAGGGGGACCCGCTCGACAAACCTGCCACCAGCTATTTCGGCGAGTCCAGCCGGAGGTACCGAAGCTGCCGGCAGTGCCGGAGGAGGTGGTGGCCCATATAGGCCAGCCTGCTGCTGGAAAGGTCCCTATAGAGGGGTCTGTTCACCGATCCTGCCCCCAGCTTGTGACTGGACGAACGGCGGTGGGGGAAGCAGAGTGATCCCCCAATAGGCGTCCGATTGCTAGCCGATATTCTGCCACATCGGCCACACCCCCGTCTGGTACGGGGTCCACTGCAGCTGTCCTGCCCCCAGCGGCTGCGCCGCTTGATAAGTCGTCGCCGGTGGTGCAATCTGTAGTTGCACTATCGGCATTGCCGGTGTGGTGACCCGGATCTCTGCAGGGCTTTTACATTGTGACCAGCAGCTTCTGGAGGCCTATGTGGCGTGTTGGCAGTGTTTGTGCACCAATTTGGACACAAGTGATGGACTTCGGGTGTTAAATGGATCACGTGGGTAGTCGGATGACCCCGTCGAATGTTTAGAAGTGGTTTCGCGCAAAACGGATATCAAAATTGGACTCAGCGTGAAATTTGGATTAAGAACACCTTTCCGAATGCCTTCGGCAATTTTTAGAGATGGAATTTGGCAAAACGGACAGCGGATTTGGATTCAGCGCGCGGAAACGGTGAAAATGGACTATTTACTTGTATTTTTTGGAGCCCGGATGCCAAAACGCAATTTTCGAGGCAAAGGTACTGTTCCGGCGGCCGGGGGGCAGCGCCGGCGGCGCGGGCAGCGGCGGAGCGTGGCGACGGGCAGAGGCGCGGGCCGCTCGGTCCACGGGGCCGGCGTGCACTGGGGGGGCAGGACGCGTGGCGGCCCGGGAGTGGCGGGCGCACGCGCGCGGGGTCCATGGGACGCCCGGCTTGGTACATGGACTGGCGGGGGGGACACATGGCAGCTGGTGGTTGGAGTGGTGTAGTGCACGCGGTCCACGCGAGGAGCGGAGCACGTGGCCGTACTGGCAGGCAGGTGGCCGTACGCGCGGGTCAGCCGGGCCATGTGCGCGCGGCAGGCGCGGGGGTGCCACGCGGCGCGGTCGGGGTGGCCAGCGCCGCTGTTTGCTGTTCGGGCGCGGGCGACGTGGCGCAGCGCGGATGGCGGAGTTTGCTGTTTGCTATTTTGGGGTGACGTGGCAGCATCTGGTTGATTCGGGCGCTGATGGACGTCCAGATTCGGGCGCATTGTGCGCGCCCGAATCAATTCGGGCGCCCGAAAGTTGGGACCCATTCGGCATTATTTGATTTGTTCGGTTTGGCTATATATAAGCCTTCTTTGTAGCGCGTTTTGGCCTTCTTCCCTACCCCATCTCTTTGTGAAGCCTTAAGGAAGATTGTTCAGCATTTTGTGGGGCATCTCGTGATGGATTCTCAGATTTTTTAGAAGCCTCAACATCCGCGCTTTCTGCGACGCGGCGCACTGCGACGTTTCTTGGATTTTGGCTTCCACCGTCACTTTTCAGTCCGCGAGACACCCTGGATCACCCCAAAGGAATTTTGAGACGATTTTCACAGAAGCGTGTTTTTGAGAGGTAAGGCTTCGTTTTCTGTGTTGATTGTTTCACCTCATTTCGAGTTTTCGGCACAATTCCCGAGGTGTTTTTGTGACCCCTTTTCTGCTGTGAGATTTTGGACAGCGGAGGCTTGTCGATTTTATATCTCGGTCTACGAGCATCGGATCAAGGCATATAAATACTCGATTTGGATCTACTCGTCGCGAGGAACACAGTAGTGATTTTTCTGGGATTTTTGGAGGTTGATTCGAAGGTGATAATTAAGCTTTCCCTGGACTGTTTGCCACAGGATTTTGGTTTTGTGGCGTTGCGGCTTACCGCGGTGTTTTATTTGTAACTTGACCTACAGGTATCGAATCGGAACATGCGAGTACTCGTTTCGATCGGCTCGACGCGACGATCGCAGCGGTTATTTTTTTGGATTTTTCCGAGTTCATCTCATAGGTGAAATTTAGCTATTTTCGGGACTGATTTTTGGACAGCGGGTAATTGTGCATTTTTGGATTAATTGTACGCCGTTTGGATTACCGTGCAGTGTGCCGTGATTACCTGAAGTGAGGGCGTATTTGGGCTGTGCTTCGCGTGCTCTGCGATCGAGGTGGGTGGTTGTTGCATACCTCTACTTCTGACTTGCTCACTAAGTTTATTAGAGAAGCCCTCTATTGGACATATTGATTGATTACCATGCATGATTGACTGATATTAATGTGAGCCTATCATTTGAGATTAATTTGGTGGACATAGCATGTTGGGAATATTATTGGGATAATATGGTTGTGGAAACATGATTACGGGGACATTTTTAATAGTGATAATTAACATGCCATGTTAGCACATAGATTTTATGAAAGTTGGAGAAATGGATTAATTGTTGGGACATGATGACATATCTATATGCGGGTACCACTTTGGGATTTATTATGGATCAAGGATTATATACATGTTGTCACGCCCCGGGTGTAAACCGGAACCCGGGCCCGTCTACAGATCCGCCGTGCACACGGTATTTCCCGCGTACACGAAGCGCCAAACCTGCTCAGATATAAGAGATAATAATAAAAGAGCAATAAAAACAGAGCTGAACTAAAACTAATACATCTCAGACTGAAGCTGGAAATAAAATACAATACATCTGTATAAATGATACATCTGTCTCTCCCAGCTCACCAAAATAAATACAACCTGCTGGCAAAAGCCAGCCCCAAATGTAAAAGTACAACAGTCTGAGGAAACATGGGTACATCAACAGTCCAGCTAACCCGCTCATCCTGCCTCGAGATCTATCTACTCAGCCGTCCTCTCTCCTCGACTCGCCGCTGAAAGCCCAGCAGCACCCGCAGAAGACACTGCAAAACAAGGGAGAAGAAAAAGAAGAAAGAAGAATGGGGGTGAGAACTACTAGTAAACCAGTAGCCTCCCCTAGTGGGTAAAACCTCAAACTCTGACACACCCACTAGGTCTACCAGAGGCAAAAAGGAAAGAAGAGGTAAGAAATGAAACTGCTGAAAAAGGGAAATCTACCACTACTATGCCTCTAAAATACAGTCCTAGACTGTAATAACCGTATACAACAATAACCAACCGTCCCAGATGAACCCAATCTGTACCGCCCTTATCATCGGGCAAGTAAGCCGCGCCGATGTGATAGCAAAACTCCTACTGCCGCCCTCATCATCGGGCAAATAAGCCGCGCCGATGTGATAGCAAAACTCCTACTGCCGCCCTCATCATCGGGCAAATAAGCCGCGCCGATGTGATAGCAAAACTGTCTGTCCCCGGCCTCCGGAGGGGAACTCGAGGGGAGCGACCCACACGAGGAAAGCATCACCGGGCAATAACCGCGCCGGTGTGATAAGTATCAAAAGCAGGATTGGATCACAACTATGAAGCCCCAGTGGAACACAACCCTCCACTAAAAGAAAACTGATTCCCAATCAGATGCAAAAGTAACCATCCGGTCAATCGCCCAATATCCGCGATTGCCGCAATACCCCAAAATCCACGACCAGGTCTCACCACTGACATCCGGTCAATCGCCCAATATCCGCGGTCGCCGGAATAACCTACAATCACAATCATGTCCCACATCCGACATCTGGTCAACCGCCTACTATCCGCGGTTGCCACAAAACCCTCTAGTCCATAATCATGCCCAATCACTGATGTCCTATAACCGATATCCGGTCAACCGCCCAATATCCGCGGTCGCCGCCAAAACTCATAATCCATAATCCAGGCCCCGGCTACACTATCCCAAAGCCCTGCTCAAACCCGAGCAACAAATACCACATGACTAACGAAAGGAGAAAAGAAACAAACAAGGTTTCTCCTAAGTCAAGTTCCAGCATGAAAGTGTAGCGATAAAAGATGGCCTATCTAGATATCCATACTAGCATGCAAGTGTTCTCAAGGAAATATAATTTAAGTCATTGATCATTAACAGTATCCACCTATGCATGTCACCTACCCTCAAGTAGAACCACTAACAGGAAAATCATATAGTCCAAAATAAATATTCCATTCCACATGCAAGGTTAAACGCTATCAAAGCAACCCAATCCCCACACAGGCATGCATAAACCCAACCCCGATCATGATTAATCAAGATGTCCAAGTAAAGGGGGTCACTCTAATATTCCTAGTGAGCATGTCAAAATAGAGGTAAGCAACAACCACCCACCTCGAGCGCTAAGTCCTGGTCCCAACAGTGAAGTCCACGCCCGGTCTAAGCAATCACCACAACACTGCACAAAGCACCCCAAAAGGACACACAATTAACATACAATGCTCACACAAAATCTGTCCCAAACACAACAGTCCACAGTTTTGCCTTTTTCACCTGCGAGATCTGCTCAAAAAATTCCAGGAAAAATACTATCACGATCCTCGCGACGAACCGGTCGAAATGAGTACCTGCACGATCAAATCCGAGTTTCCTACGCTGAGATACAAATTCGACAAGGGAACCACCCCGAAATAAACCAATCACAAAATCTGAATCACAAGGTTCTGTCAACAGGAACTTGTCACCTTCGGGGAAAATTCAGAAAATTCCAAGAAAATTTGTAGATATTCCTCGTGATGTGTAGATGCAAAACGCTTTTTGAATCACCCCAATCCGATGCTTGTGCGCGAAGATATCGCCGAAACACTGTGGTGCTGTCCAAAACTCCGCCCACGAAAATGGGTCAAAAGAAAGCTCGGGAAACTCCAAGATAAACTCGAAAAGAGGGGGAGCTCAAAACACAAAGATCGAAGCCCTACCTGTCGTGAGTCCAACGGCGCAAGAATCGCCTCAATCGGAGGTCGGAGTAAGCCGGGGGAGCCCTCGCACCAAAACGTGACGAAGAAGATCACAAACGAACGAGCGTCGCGGCGCGCCGTAAAAATACAAACCTCGGGATGCGTGCCGCAAAAAAATACTGGAATCTGCAGATGGATCCGGCTCTGGGAGAGGAAGAGATCTCGTGAAGGTTGCACAGAGAGATGAGGAGCAGGAAAAGAGTTCCAGGGTGATGTTCGGGCTCTATTTATAGGCCCAAAATGACAAATCCAAAAATTCCGGATTTGTCCCAACATTCGGGCACAAGACCACTTTCGGGCGCCCGAATGCCCCACGGGCCAGCCCGCGACGAGCGCCCGGAACGCCCGGGAAGCGCCACGTCACCCCGAACAGGCGACAGCGATTCCCGCCGCACGCGAGCCGCCGCGTGGCCACTCCCGGTCAACGCCGAGGGTGGCGCCCGCGAATCAGCGGGCGCCACGTGGCCCGCACTAAGCTCCCCCGACCAACCCTGGCGCGTCGCCTGGCACGCCGCCTGGCGACCCTGCCAGGCACGGTTCCCGAGGCCACCTCCCGTGCCTCGGTGAACCCCGCCTCCTGAGCCCGCCAACAGGAAGCTGCCACGTGTCCCTGCGCCGGGTTCATGCACCCGCGCGGGGAACTCCGTGGACCGCGCACCCAGCGCCAGCCAACCGGAGGTCGACACGTGTCTCCCGCCCGAAACCCTGCACCGCAGTTCAAAACCTGCACCGCCGCACGAACTCCGTGGACCGCGCCCACTGAACCGACCCTACCGCACGCCGCCACGTGTCCAACGCGCTCCCGTGCACCTCGCGCCTGCCCGCGCGCCTGCCCGAGCGCTGCCCGCGGCCGCTCCGCCGCCTGCCCGAGCCCGACCGCCGCGCTCCGCCGCTGCCCGCCGGTCGCCGGAGTTACTGTTCCGGCGTGAACAGTAACCAGTTGCGCAAAATATCAAGTAGATAGTCCATTTTTACCGTTTTCGCGCGCTGAATCCGAATTTGATGTCTGTTTTGCCAAATTCTAACTCCAAAATTTGCCGAAGGCATCCGGAAAGGTGTTCCTTTGTCCAAACTTCACGCTGAGCTCAATTTTAATATCCGTTTCGCGCGAAACCACTTCTAAAGATCCGACGGAGTCAATCGATCACCCACGTGATCCATTTAAGCCCGAAGTCCGCCACTTGTGTCCAATTGTTGCACAAACGCCTCCAACACACAGTACAGGCCTCCAGAAGCCACCCAACGCACTGCAACAGCTCTGCGGAGATCCAGGTCATCACACATGTGTAGTTGGCTGATGATTTTAGCATGATGGTCATATCTATGTGGATTTATTATTTGATACACATGTGGAACTGTTATTTGATATTCTCTCATTCATCTTGCATGAGGACTCTTGCATGCTTGTATGGACATCTAGATAGGCCACTATTTATTGCTACACTATCATATTGGGACTTGACTTAGGAGAAACCATGATTGTTTCCTTTCTCCTTCTTATTTAGACTTTTGAGTCATGTTGCTCGGGTTCAAGCAGGGGTTTGGGATAGTGTAGCCGGGACCTTAGGGTCGGAGACAGGGTGTACTTGATGTTGGATTTGTGGGTTATTGCGGCAACCGCGGACAGTAGGCGGTTGACCGGATATTGACTATTTTACCCGATTGTGGATTGTGGGTTGTTGTGGTAATCGCAGACATTAGGCGGTTAGCCAGATGTTGATTACTTTATCAGATTTTGGTCTTGTGGGGTGTTGCGGCGACCGCGGACATTGGGCGGTTGACCGGATGTTTACTATTGCATCAGATTGGGTATCAGATTTCTCTAGTGGATGGAGTTTCCCACTTATTGAGTACTATTGCATCAGATTTCTCTAGTGGATGGAGTTTCCCACTTATTGAGTACTATTGCATCAGATTTCTCTAGTGGATGGAGTTTCCCACTTATTGAGTAATATTGCATCAGATTTCTCTAGTGGATGGAGTTTTTCACTTATTGAGTACTATTGCATCAGATTTCTCTAGTGGACGGGGTTTCCCACTTATTGAGTACTTTGGCATCTGTTTGAGGGCCGGGGTTTTCTTTAGTGGTTGGGTTTTCCCACATTGATCAGAGTCGTGATCCAGTCCTGCTGATTTTGATACTTATGATACTTGTTACTGGCTACTTACTTTACTCGTGTGGGTCGCTCCCCTCGGGTGCCACTCCGGAGTGTGCGTTATACATACTTTGAGTCCTTGAGACTCCTATCCCCTATCGGTGTTATGCGTTGGCCAGCATACCCGATTTGGCAGGCACAACAGGCAGTACTAGTTTTACTGGTGGCACTAGATCGGGTTTATTCAGGCAGGCATGTTAGATACTGATGCATACATACAGTCATTCCTTTTGGCACTGCATTTAGAGGCATACTAGTGGTGGTTTCCCTTTATTCAGCAGTTCTGTTTACAGCTTTACCACTTATTCCTTTTCTTGCCTCTGGTAGACTTAGTGGGTACGCCGGAGTTTGAGGCTTTACCCACAGGGGGAGGCTACTGGTTTACTAGTGGTTCTCACCCCCATTGTTGTTTCCCTCTTTTCTTTCTCCTGTTTTGTAGAGTCTTCTGCGAGAGTTGCTGATCTTTCGGTCGTTGTTCGAGGCGAGGGAGTCATGAGCTAGATCCTTACCGCCCGAGGAGTGTAGCTGTATCCCCTGGTTGGAGATTCCTTGTAGCTGTCAGCTGGTTTTTATTGTTTACTTTGAGAGGGATCTTTTGTATTTGGAGAGACTGATGTACTATAGTTTTAGTTTATCTCCCTCTTATAGTTGAGAGATGCTGTACTGAGGACATTGTATGATAATTATCTGTATTTGAGGAGATGGATGTTGTACTTTATTTCGTGTTGTACAGTGATTGGATTTTATTTTACAGCATTTTATTTTCGCTCTGATATTTGCGTAGCTATAGTACTATCTTTTGCATGTTAGACGCTTCGCCTATGCGGGATTTTGCATAGGTGGCGGATCTGTTGGCGAGCCCGGGTCGCAGTTTCGACCTCGGGGCGTGACAGCCGGCGCCATCATAAACGATTGCGTCGGTAATTGCTGGGATGGTGTGGAGCAATATCCTCCACCGTAAGACTCATTTGGGAACCGCTCAACCTGAGCCGCCTTTCCTTTCCTGGCCGTTACCGCGGCCAACATCAAATCGAATCGGGCCTCCCGTGCCCGGCTGTTTCTTTCGAGGGACGCTTGGGTCCTCTCGCTATTTTCTATCATTCGGGTCATTCGCCCGAATAGCTGGGACAGCGTCGGCTCTGGTAGTGCCGACCTCCCGCTGGTTCCGGGAGTCTCTAACATATGTGCGGTAGGAAGGTAAGAGTTACCTGAGTGTCCCACCGGGCGTGCCAAAAGGTTGTTGGGGCCGAAAATATCTGTTGCCGATCGGCCCCGGGGTGTTCGTTCGACCCTCTGAGATGTGATGCACCGCGTGCCAATGAATCAAGCGATCGGGGCGAGGAGGGATCCGCTCGGCTGAAATCTTCTCAGTAACTCTCGCGACCGTCCAGCTTAGATTAGCCGAAACGGGGTATAGAGGTGGAGAGAGGCTGAGTTCGGCCTAGAGTAGTCGAATCAGAGAACAAAGACAAAGATTTGACATGACTAAGGAGCCGATTAAGAAATTATATTAATAGAAGTAGGGTTACAAGGAGAACTGGTAGCCAAATTATGGATAATCTACTCCTAAGAAATGCGGTAAAAGTTATCTAGGAACACAGTAAATGCAGGTATGAAAGATATGAAAAAGCAGGGGGGCGGTCCTGGCTTACAAGGTTGCAAGACCCCTTTCTCTTCGATAGTTCGGTATTTATACATTTTTCGAATCATGCGTATAATCGCCGATTTGAAATTATCGGCAAGATTTACGGAGAGTCATCGGGAAATCCTCAACTAATTTCTTTTGAGCCCAAACTGTTAAGGAATTTGTTTTGGCGTATTTCGTGAAAGTGGTTAAGTCTTGAAGATTGAAGATAAAGATGTTTGGATCATATACCTCAATCTCAAGAAAGAAGAATTCAAAAGGATCAGGTACGTTTAACTAAATAAGTTTGGTGATCCGAATACTTCTTATAATGTAGAAACACTTGGATGGGTTTTTAATCGCATAAAAATTAAGAAATTGGACTGTTATATGTTCAGGATCCGGATCAGGGTACTACAGTCCGGACCCCAAACGTAGGTAGGTTCATGCGCAAATCCAGTCCGGAACACCCTTGGTTCAGTCCGGACCCCGAACGTGAATTTTGCAGAAATCGCATGAACAGTCTGGACCGTGGTTATTTCAGTCCGGACCCCGAACATTATTTTTTCAGGAATTCTCTGAAAAACAACGACAGTCCGGATCAAGCTAAATCCAGTCCGGACCGTCGTGCGGGTAAAAATCTGTTACAGTCAGTTTTTGATTCTTATCCTCTTCTAATGGTTTCTAACCTATTCCAAAAGATCTTCCAGTTGTGTTTTCAGTTCCCTTAGCTCGGCGAAGGCCATCCTGTACGGTGCTTTGGTAATGGGTTTAGTGCCTGGGAGTAGTTCAATAGGGAAGTCGACCTCTCGTTCGGGTGGCATTCCAGGGAGTTCCGTCGGGAACACGTCTGAAAACTCCCTTACGACTGGGATGTCGGAAAGCGAGGGGGTGGGTCGGGCTGCCAGGTCCACCGAGGCCAAGTAAGCCACGCACCCGCCATCCATTAACTTCCTGGCTCGAGACGCGGAGATGACGGCTGAGAAGAAAGTGCTTTTACATGCTAAATAAACGTGTTCCGGAAAACCCGGTTTCTGCAATCGTACCTGATGCTCGTCGCAATCGATTATCGCCTGGTACTCGGTAAGCCAATCCATGCCTAGTACCACGTCGAACTCTTTCAACGGAATGACTACCAAATCCCAAGGGCAGGACAACCTTCCCAACCTAATCGAGCAGGAAGGTACAAAGCTGGTTGCTTCAATTGGTCCCCCAGGGGTCTGGACGGTCATTAGGTCGCCTAGGGGCCTACCCTCTAGAAGGTGTGCGTGAGCAAAGGTGCGGGATACGAAGGAGCGAGATGCTCCGGTGTCAAACAGAGTCCGAGCTCGAAATTCAGAAATTAAGGTAATACCTGCTACTACGTCCTCCGGTGGTTCCGCTCCCCGCTGGCTCATCGAGTAGACCCTCCCTCCAGGTTGCGGTCGCGTTTCCCCTTCCTGTCGAGAGGTTGATAGACGTGGGGGTGCTCCCGATGATGCTCTTCCCCGTCCCTGCGGTTGTGGCGTCGGGGTGGAAGCGGCGGAAGATGCCGTCCCCGTGTTCAAGGGGCAGCTGAATCGGAGATGTCCCGGCTTGCCGCAGCGATAACAGTGGTCTTGTCTCTTAGAGCATTCCGTAACTCGGTGCGCTCCTCCGCAGATAATACAGGGCTTGTCCACCGGCTGTTGTCCCCCTAATGGTGTGCTCTTGGTCCCTTGTTGCGTCTTGGGGTGCTTCGGGGGCCGGTTCCCGCCAGGAAAGCCCCCTCCAGGGTAGGACTGTGACCGCTTCCTGTCTCGATTATACTCTGAGCCCTCACGTCGGGCGCGTGTGATAGCAAACCCACGTTCCACAATAGTGGCCCTATCGACCACCGCCCGAAAGGTGTGTAAATCCGCCGCTTGGACGACTTCAAAGATGTCGCTCCGTAGCCCGTCTACAAAAAGGCGAGCCTTGTGCGGTTCGTCCCGTATGGCGAAGGGGACACAATTGGGTAACCTCACGAACTCTCGCTGGTACTCCATGACAGACCGATTCCCTTGCTTGATGTGTTTGAGGTCGTCCTCCATCTGTCGCTTAACACTGTTGGAAAAGAACGCTCCAAACAATTCCTCTCTAAAAGTGGACCACGACGGAAGTGCAGTGGTCTTCGACGGGTCCGGGCGTACCGTCTTCCACCAAATACGAGTGTTCCCTTCAAGACAGTGGACAGCCAAGGGAACCCGTTCATTCTCCTCCATCATTAGGTCTTCAAAGAGCTTCTCCATGGTGTCCACCCATTTCTCTACGACCCAAGGGTCGGTCGTTTCTCCCTCAAAGGTAGGCGGATCGTGTTTCTTGAACTCCGCCAAGTTTGTCCTCACTCTTTCCCGTTCAGTCCGCTGATTCGTTGCCTCTCCTGCAGCTGCGGACACCCCGGGGGTAGGGGTCGTCACCGCTTCCCTTATTGAGTCCCCCGCAGCTGTCCCCAATGCGGGTCCCGAAGCTGCCGGGGTGTGCATGTAGGTTGCTCTGCCGACACACCCGTCGCCGAGGTTTGAAGGGGCGCAGCTGCAGTTTCTCCTCCTGCCTCTGGCGGTCCCGTAATGGGGGCGGTCGATCCGGGCGGAGGGATCGGGGCGTCGTCCACTGGCGCGGTTGCCTGCCGTTGCGTTAATTGGCGGACTTGTTCTATCAGCGTTGCCAGTTGCCCGGCCATCTCTCGCAGTTGCTGCCGAAGAAGTTGGCTCTCCGCGGCGGTCGGGGCTGTAGGTTTTTATAAAGTAGGATCCACAAGGATCTAAATAGGTACTATCAAACAACTAGAGGGGGCGGTGAATAGGTGTAATACTTAAAAACTCAATCTCAGTGCAAAATAAAAACCAATGCGGAAAATAAAAATAGCACACCGAGATATACGTGGAAACTCCAATCCAAGAGAAAAACCACGGGACCAACACGCAATAACAATCCAATAAGAATAGAAGAATAACAAGGTGATTACCGACTCCACGGACTCAAACCCCTCCTTCAGCTTCTTCGGACCTTGCGCTGACCGGTTGGATATCCGCGCAATAACAATCTCTAAGAAAAGAAGAATAACAAGGTGATTACCGTCTCCACGGATTTAACCCCTCCTTCAATTTCTTGGACCTCACGCTCCACCGATTTTGCACGCCCACTGCACACGTTCGAATCCACGAACGCCACTCGAATCCACGAGCACACGTTTCGAATCCACGAAACGCCTTTAGCACACCGAATCCACGATGCCACGTCGAATCCACGACGCAAACTCAGTCGATAAGAATATTGACTTCGATGGTGATCCTTTGCTTAGATTCTCATTGAGGAACCGTAGAAGAAATCTCTAAGCAAAGATTAGATCAATTCGACAAAAGATATGTTCTTGAAAGAACCGTCGAATTGACCTAAAAGAGGCTATTAAGAAGAACAATGAAAACCTCACCTCTAGGGTTGCTCACAAGAGTTTTATAAATTGATCGGTAGAGAACCCACGTTTTTGAGAAACCCTAAATGTCTATTTATAGTTTAGAAACCTTTGGAAAGAGATAAGAATCAAAAACATACCTTATCTGGAAATTTTCAGGACGGCGATCCGGATCGGATTTACTGCGATCCGGATCGTCGTAACGAGATTGACGATTCCAGAAAACCAAGGGTTCGGGATCCGGATTGCAAGGTCCGATCCGGATCGTTCATGCAATTCAGCAAAGTACCATGTTCGGGATCCGGATCGGAATGGCCTAGGATCCGGATTGAAATTGCCAATGAACAAGTATCCTTCGGGATCCGGATTGCAAGATCTGATCCGGATCCTGAACATGTCCCATGTCCAGTTTTTGATTTTTATGCAAATAAAAGTTCATCCAAGTGTTTCTACACTATAAGAAAGTATTCGGATCACCACAATTATTTAGTTAAACATACCTGATCCTCTTGAATACTTTCTTCTTGAGATTGATGTAACTGATCCACAATTCTTCAACTTCAATCTTCAAGACTCAAGACACTGAGTGTCAACTTGAGCTTTTGTTGAATCTTCTCTAGGTCTTTGATTGCTGATTGACAATTTGATCCCTTTAAGACTCCGACTCAACTGACTTGACTCACGAAATATGCCAACACCAAAATGCCATAACAATCTCCCCCTTTGGCAATTTTGTGACAAAACCCAAAAATACATAAAAGCGCTCAAGTCACTCATCTTAAACCAAAAAGTCGAAATTCAATGTTATCACCAAAATATTGATTTTCTTTGCGTGAAAGATCCAATAAATACAAAATTACATTTGAACCAAACAGTCCTAGAACATACTCTATGACTTAGGACTTGGAGTCTTAAAGTGATGTAATTCCTGCAAAACAAAACTCCAAACAAAATCAAACGTTAGTCGTTAGAAATTAAAATCCTACATTTGATTCGTCCTTTTGGTTCTTTTGTTTTTCCGGCTCTTTCAACCTTTTCTTTATCTCCCCCTATCAAGAGCATCTCTAACATGTTCTCCATGTTCTCCATGTTCTCCCCCTGTCTTGAGCATTTATGTTCTCCCCCTTTGTGATACGATCATTATTTTCTGTTCTCCCCCTTTTTGTCACAAATTGTCAAACAGTGAACATACTAGACAAAAGGAAATCACTAACAGCATTAGTTCATAGAGAAAGAGAGATAAAGGCTCAGTTCCGGTATATAACAAAAATGCAGATTGCGTACCTGTACCAGAAAGCAAAAATCAAATAATTTCTTGAAACAAATCCAGATTTTGAAATATTTGAATTACCGATTTGTATTCCATCAAGAAAACGATTTAAGTGCTTTAAACAGTGAATTCACACAGATGCCATTCAATCCAATTAATTTCACAAAATTAAAAAGATTTACTCCAAAATCATGAAAAATAAAGATAAAACATTATAAACCGTTTTTCATGTTATATTCATCAAACACAAGTCTGTTACGGATTTTGAGTTGGCGTAGTTTCGTGAAAGTCTCAAGTCTTGAAGATTGAAGGTGAAGAAAGTTGGATCATTTAACTCAATCTCAAGAAAGAAGAATTCAAAAGGATCAGGTATGTTTTACTAAAGATTTTGTGTGATCCGAATACTTCTTGTAGTGTAGAAACACTTGGAAGAATCTTTCATTGCATAAAAATCAAAAACTGGACTTGGGACATGTTCAGGATCCGGATCAGGTTGTTCGATCCGGATCCCGAAGGTGGTTCGTTCATACATCAGTTCAATCCGGATCGTAGCCTCTTGATCCGGATCCCGAACAGTGAGTTTACCATTTTCCTTGAACGATCCGGATCATGCTTCGCAATCCGGATCCCGAACGTTGATGTTTGGTAAACTGTATGAACGATCCGGATCATGCACTTCGATCCGGATCCCGAACCTTCGTTTTTCTGGAACTGGCTGACTCGTTACGGCGATCCGGATCACAGCTAGTCCGATCCGGATCGCCGTCCGTAAAATTTCCAGAAATGTTAGGTTTTTGATTCTTATCTCCTTCCTAGGGTTTCTAACCTATAAATAGACCCTATGACTCTTTTTCTAGGGTCAATCCACATAGCCGTCATTTTCATATATCATCTTTTACGGCTATAGATCCACATATAGAGAAGAAAGGAAATCATTAGAGAATACTCTATGTTTCTAGGTTTTCACACTCACATCTTGAGTTGAATCAAACTAATGAATACTTAGATGGTATTTCCGATCTATCTTTGATCTAAGTATTCGGCGGATCATCACCACCCTAAAACAACGATTTACCCCAAAAATCGGCGCGTGGATTCGCGTGTCCTTGTGGATTCAAGGTTCAACCGCTCTCGTGGATTCGGAGCGAGGCACGTTCGTGGATTCGAAGGCTGCTATTGGGTGAAGACCGTGGATTCGGTCGGACGTTGTGGATTCGACGTTGGACGCCGTGGATTCGGCGTTGGGCGCAGATCGTGGATTCGAGAAGCGTCGCGGAGCGAGCGGAGAAGATCCTCTAGGAGCGTATGGAAAAGGTTGAGTCGTAAGTGTGTACGGTAAATCACCTTGTACGTGTTTTAATTCTAGTGGATTTCTGCCGTGTTATCGGTCCCGTGGTTTTTTACTCCGGTGATGGAGTTTTCCACGTAAAAATCTTGCGTATTATTTTTATTTCCACATTGGGTTTTTATCGCAACGATTTTTTGAGTGTTTATGCGTTTACACCTATTCACCCCCCTCTAGGTGTTTTTTTCCCCTATTTAGATCCGTATTACATATAACCCAACAAGTGGTATCAGAGAGGGAATAGGGTTGTAAACAATGGTTGAAGGTGGAAACATCAACCGACCCCCGTTCTTCGATGGAACAAATTATGCGTACTGGAAAGTATGAATGAAAGCTTTTTTAATTTCCATCAACGAACGGGTGTGGCAATCAATTGAATTAGGATGGTCTAATCCAACTGAACTTATTGGTGATGTTCGCACCTTAAAACCTAGGTCGAAATGGACCAAGGAAGAGTTAGATTCATCTTCTTACAATGGCAAGGGAATTAATGCTATCTTTAATGCCTTATCTCAAACTGAATTCTCTCGCGTCTCGGCATGTGAGACTGCAAAAGAAATCTGGGATGTTCTTCAGGTTACACATGAGGGAACTAACCTCGTGAAGATTCAGAAACTGCAAATGCTTACGAGCAAGTTTGACTCTATCTTAATGGCAGAAAATGAATCTTTCACGGACTACTATACACGATTGCAAGACATCGTAAACTCATGTGCTAATCTGGGAGAGAAGATTCCAGAATTTAAGATTGTAAGAAAAATCTTAAGAACTCTTCCTGAACGATTTCGCCCAAAGGTTACTGCCATTGAAACTATTAAACACCCGGACGAAATACGTGTAGAAGAATTAGTTGGTTCATTGCAAACTTATGAAATGACATTTTCTACTAACAATTCTTCTGGAAAGGCATCCACTTCTAAGTCTTCAGGTTATGCGTTGAAAATAACTAAGGAAGAAGACGCGGATACGTCCTCCTCAGACGATGACGAGAACCTTTCTATGGAGGAATTTGAGAAGCAGCTCGCTCTCTTGACAAGGAAGTTTCGCCGCAACTTTCGAAGGGGTAATTCAAGCAAATCTCCATCCTTCGAAAAGTCGAACAAAGGCAAGGGTACTTCAGGTCACAAGTCAGGAAAGCAAGAGAACTTCTCAAAGGATAAGAAAAGTTCAGAAGGACAACTACAATGCTTCAAATGTCGAGGCTACGGCCACATTGCAACGGAATGTCCTAACAAGTATCCGGCAAAGAAGAAGGCGATGCAAGTCGTCACTTGGGATGACAACTCAACGTCAAATGAGTCGTCTTCGAGTGATGAAGAAAAGAGCTCCACCGCATTCCACGCGTCCGTATCTTCACCCTTCATGTGCTTCATGGCAAATACATATGAGTCGTTGTCCAACTCCACTGTTGAAAAGCACGCAACGGACAACGAATCGGATGATTCGGAAGGTGAAGATTTTGCTCTAGCCTACCACAGACTTTTGAGGGACTCAAAGAAAGTGGCTAAGCAAAACAAGAGTTTGAGAGGGAGAGTGCATGATCTCGAAGAAGAAGCAAAAAGAGCGACTTCTCTCTCAAACGCTCTTGAAGTGGAAAGGGAAAACCTGATAAAGGCAAATGCTTCCCTTCAAGAGTCCAATGAGCAACTTGAGAAGGAACATACAAATCTGGTGGATAACGCGAATCACTTCTCAAAGCTCTACAACGAGGCTCGACAGGATAACCTGGAAATGACAAAGACCATTTTCCAACTCAAGAATGACTTACAGCGATTCTCTTCAGGAAGGAGTAAGTTGGATAGACTTCTTGGTCTTGGTCAATCAAATTGGTTCGGCCTCGGATACACTCAAACTGGAAACAGTCCAAGTTCGAGTGTGACAGTTTTTGTGCCTCAGTCGGCATCTCCTCCTCCGACACCAGAATTCAAGACAAACAACGACAACAAACCTACTTCATCCTCTTTGGGATCGTCAAGATCTAAGGTATGTTTTCGTTGTGGTGTTTCAGGGCACATAAGAAGATATTGCAAGACGGGAGTCGAACGTTCATCTCAAGGACCTCTTGCAACAACTACCAAAATGGCTCCTCCCCGAAAATCAAAGCAAAACTTTTCAAATGAAAAGAGATTTGGTAGTTCATCGCGCAAGACGATTTCATCAAGGAACAACAATCGCTATAACAAGACGCCTTCACCTAGGCACATAACTTCTCAACCATTACCGACGCACTCCAAAAGGGTTTGGCTGCGCAAAGGTGAAATTTTCCCTTGTCTTGTTTCCAATGTTTCCTTGCATGCATATGATAGTTCGTCTTGGTATCTGGATAGCGGATGTTCCCGTCACATGACCGGTGACAAAAATAGTTTTCAAAATCTTGAGAAAATCTCCGGAGGACACGTTGTTTTCGGAGACGGTCGATCTTCCAAAATTGTTGGAAAAGGGACGGTAGCTATTCCAGATGGCCCGATTTTGAAAAACGTCTTATTTGTTGATGGCCTTAAGACTAACCTCATAAGCATAAGTCAACTTTGCGACAATGGTTTCTCAGTTAACTTTTCATCTGTTGAATGCGTTGTAACTGATAAGGACCATGTCTTCTTTCTAAAAGGGGTTAGATCTGAAAACAATTGTTATGTTGTTCCTAATAAATTTTCTGAAAATTGTAACTTAGCCGCTTTGAATAATGAAACTCTTTGGCATGAAAGGCTAGGTCACTTAAATTTTAAGGAACTTACTAGAATTTCAAACAAGGACGTGGTCAAGGGGGTTCCAAAGCTTTTATTTAAACAAAACGTTGTGTGTGGTGGTTGCCAAAAGGGAAAACAGTCTAGGACTGCACACAAGAACTTGAACCACGTTGGTACAAAACGGCCCTTGGAACTTTTGCACATGGACTTAATGGGGCCGACCCGTCAACCATCTTTGGGAGGTAAATGGTACATTTTTTTATTGGTTGATGATTTCTCTCGGTTTTCATGGGTAGCATTTTTAAAAGAGAAAGCTGATACGTTTGACTCTTTTCATGAGATTTGCCATCGTATTATGATTGAAAAGAATGAAAAGATCATTCGTGTTAGAAGTGATAGAGGTGGAGAATTCATAAATTCAAAATTCATTGATTTTTGCACTTCAAATGGAATCAAACATGAATTCTCGGCACCCTATACACCTCAGCAGAATGGTGTTGTTGAGCGCAAGAACAGTGTTGTTCAAGAGATGGCGCGTGTGATGCTTCATAGCCGGAATTTACCGCTACATTTTTGGGCTGAAGCCGTGAACACCGCTGTCTATGTCATTAATAGAGTTTACTTGCGCCCAGGAACTTTAAATACACCATATGAGCTGTGGTTTAGTAGAAAACCCAATATCAAATATTTTCGTGTCTTCGGGAGTCGATGTTACATTTTACGTGACCGTGAAAATCTTAGAAAATTCGACTCTCGAAGTGATGAAAGGATCTTTCTGGGTTATTCTACGAATAGCAGAGCATATCGAGTATTTAACATTGAATCTAAGACGATCGTAGAATCTATAAATGTTAAAGTAGATGAAGCTTTTCACTTTGAAACTGGAAAATCTACCCTGGATATCTCTCTAGATGATGATTCTCCTGCTAGTGCATCTTCTCATAATAATACTTCCAATATTAATGATGCATCTAATGGTTCTTCAAGTTTATCTGATGTGCAGGAATCATCTCATATATCTCCGAGTACTCCGTTTCAACAAACGTTACGAATCTCCAAGGATCATCCGGAATCGAATATTATTGGAGATCCACAAGAAGGAGTCAGAACTCGGAGGCAGTTGGTTTGTGGATTCGCTTGCTACGTATCTTTAATCGAACCAAAGAACATAGATGAAGCTCTTCAGGATGACTACTGGATTAAAGCAATGCAGGAAGAGCTCCATCAATTTGAGCGAAACAAAGTCTGGGAATTAACGAAGCCTCCAAAGCAACACAATGTGATAGGTACCAAATGGATCTTCAAGAACAAGAAAAATTAGGATGGTATTATCATCAGGAACAAGGCACGATTAGTTGCTCAAGGCTACTCACAAGTAGAAGGTATAGACTTTGATGAAACCTTCGCCCCTGTAGCTAGACTCGAGTCCATTCGTATACTATTCGCTATTGCTTGTCATTTTAAAATTAAATTATTTCAAATGGACGTTAAGAGCGCATTTTTAAATGGGTTTTTAAATGAGGAAGTTTATGTGGCTCAACCGAAAGGTTTTGTAGATCATAAACAACCTAACCATGCTTTTCGTTTGAAAAAGGCTCTTTACGGTCTGAAACAAGCACCGCGAGCATGGTACGAAAGGTTAACAAAGCACCTTTTGGAGAAGGGCTATACTCGAGGGGGAGCTGATAGGACTCTCTTTGTGAAGCATTATCAAAGCAATTTCATTGTAGCACAAATCTATGTCGATGACATTGTATTTGGCGCAACAAGAGATAACGATGCTTCTAAATTCGCGGAGACCATGGAAAGCGAATTTGAGATGTCCATGATGGGCGAATTGACTTATTTCCTTGGATTGCAAATTAAACAAAATGATGAAGGTATTCACTTGAGTCAATCCAAGTATGCAATGGAGTTGGTCAAAAAGTTTGATCTAGAAAATTGTAAAGATTTTCCGACTCCAATGGGAACTAGCCACAAGGGACTTGGAAGTGAATCACATAGTGAGAATGTAGACGAGAAACTGTATCGAAGTATGATTGGAAGTCTACTTTACCTCACGGCTAGTCGCCCGGATATATCTTTTGGTGTTGGGATTTGCGCGAGATATCAATCAGCACCAAAGGAGGTTCACCTGAAAGCGGTGAAAAGGATCATCCGGTATATCAAAGGATCAATTAATTTCGGAATTTGGTATCCTATGGGAACAAGTTTGGATATTGTTGGATACTCAGATGCCGATTGGGCAGGATCAGTGGATGATCGGAAAAGCACGAGTGGTGCATGCTTCTATCTTGGCCATTGCCTTGTTGCATGGCACAGTAAAAAGCAGAACTGCATAGCACTCTCGACTGCCGAAGCGGAATACATTTCAGCTGGAAGTTGCTCAACTCAACTCATTTGGATGAAAAGCGTATTGAGCGACTTCCGCATTTCAGCATCTTCGGTAACAATACTTTGTGACAACACTAGTGCTATTAACATTTCTAAAAACCCTGTGTTGCACTCTAGAACAAAACATATTGAACTTAGATATCATTTTCTTAGAGAGCTAGTTGAATCAAATACTCTTCAACTTTCATATATTTCAACTGAGGATCAATTAGCTGACATTCTAACAAAACCTTTGGATCAAAAACGTTTTATTCATTTACGAAAAGCAATTGGGATGCTTTCCTTGAAATAATCTTCTTTTTGAAATCTTTGCTTAGGATAGGTTTTGTATTTGTTTTTGTTTTGTTCATTATCTATGTTTGTACATAGGACATTAATTGAGCATAGATCACAATTGACTTTAATTGCATCTTTTCGCACATTTAGAAATTTATTATGCTTTTGCCATCATAATAGTTCACTGTTGCAATGATCATTTATGTTAATTAAATCATCTTCTAAAGTGATCAAAGTCAATTTCTCTCTCTCTATGATCTCTTGGTATAGTCATTATCTTATTTGACTGCTTAGTCGAGTATGAAATCGAGATCAATATTTGGTTGAATACTTTATATCTTAAATAATTGATAGCCAATTGAGGGGGAGTCTTAGAAAAGGTTAAATGCTCAAAAGATGTGGAAAGAGTTACATCCCAATGAGGAGTGTGAAAACTACCACCACATGAAGGAAAGAGCTACCACCTCGGTCGTCCGAGTATTGTGTGCAGCTACCACATGTATACCAAGCATGGTTGTTCAAATTTTTGATTAAGTAAAATGCATGATTGAAATACTTGACTCTGTCAAATTTCAAGGTTGGTATAAGGTGGGTTTTTAAAGAAAGATGCTCAAAGAGCCACTCTCTTCAACAGATTGTCTAGATACATTATCTATTATATTTGGGATTTCAAACATCTATTGATCTTTGTATTTCATTTTCTTTACTGAATTGATGATTTGATAAAGGCATTACTCATAAGATCAAGTTAGATGTGATTGAAGGTGTTCAACTTTAAGGGATTTAATTTTTTTAAATTTTCGTTTCATTTTTGGATATTATTGATAGATTTGGCATAATCTAATTCTTGTTGTATGAAACGATGATTTTTATTTAAAGTTGATACACATTTGTGCTTACAATCTTTTTCTGGTTTTTCTTGAATTTCTCTGAAATTTTCTAAAGAAAAAGTTGGGGCCGATCCGGATCGGGCTAGATGATCCGGATCCCGAACGCAGGAATTCTTCTGCGGGCTGACGATCCGGATTGTATCTGCCGATCCGGATCCCGAACGCAGTTTCTTACTGCGGGTAGCCGATCCGGATCGCAGTTATGAACTGATCCAGATCGCGGCTAGGTTTTATAAGGAACGAAAGGGGTTTTTGATTTCTTTACTCCAATCTTTTGTTCCAAAGTTTCCAGAGCCTCTCTCTCTAGATTTCATCCTTCCTGGAAGCTTTCAAACTCAAGTTCTTCAACTCCAAGATTCCCTTTCTCAAGAAACCATTAGCAATGGTGATCACTTGGATTGTTTTTCTACTTGCGGCTATGGTTCATACAAGAGACACCGTCAAGCCCAAGAGGGCTAAGAAAGCTAAGAAAGCGAAGAAAGCTGCAGATGATTCCGATACAGAATCTGAAACGGAATCAATTAATTGGGATGAACTGCAAGTTGAAGCAACGACTGTTCCGACTGCTTCAAAGGGAAAAGCACCTGCAGAAACATCAAAGGCTCCGCCCACTACTGCTGAGAAAGGCAAAGCTCCAATGGAAGAAACTTCTGGGAAGACAAGAAGAAAAAGTATTGCTCGCAAAAGAGGGAGTGCACAAGGAATCTCCATTGAGCAACCAGCTGATAGGCAAGCACCTCCTCAAGACTTTGTCAGCTCGGCAAGAATAAAGGATTTTGAAAACAGAGAATGCATTGGAGAAAGGCATGTTGATGTAAAAGCCTTAAAGCAGCGTTCTCCGACGTTTGGGACTTTGTTTGACCAGAGAGGTCTTGCTTCCATTTGCGAGTTCCCGGAGACCACTGGGTATTGTCTTCACTCAGTGAGGATGTTTTATCAGAATGCCTGCTATCTAGTTGATCAGGAAAGCGGGCGTCGGGATTTTCAAACATTAGTCAAGAATGTCAGAATCAAAGTAACGCCTCAGCTAATTGGTGAAGTACTAGGGATGGACGCCCGAGCCGATGGCACTCATTACCTGAAGAATCAAGCCTTCAACACCTTCTCCTGGAGAGTGGTAGTTGATGGAATCTGTGTTCCAAATACTCGGTCGACAGGAAACTCCGTTTTTTCGAAAGAACTACGACCAGAGTACCGCATCTTAAATCTTATTGTTTGTTACAATATTATTCCAAACATGAACACAAAGGTTCTTCGGTGGGAAAGAATGATATTCCTTTATCTACTTGGAAACCCCGCAGCTGCAATGGGAGCTAACTTAAACATTCCCTACGTCATCTGGTCAAGGATGGCACGATATGTGGAGCAAGCTCATCCGTCAGAGAGACTACCTTTTCCAATGATCATCATGCGCATTCTTCGCAAATTTAAAGCTGACACAAATGCGAGTTCCTATCTGCACAGTCTAGGAACGATCAATGACACAACAATTGTAAAGTCTCTTTCGACGAAGCCAGATGAACCTTTCATACCTCTTCACCGGCAACGAGAACAACGACAACAAGCAACAACCTCTGCACCGGCAGCAGCTCCTCCAGTTCAACCAGCACCTCCGGCACAAGAAGCACCACAATCAACTTCTGATGATGATGCATCTGTTACCTCAATCTATAAAGAACAGCAAAGGCTCTCCAACGAGCAAGAGCGTATATCAAATGAACTAATTGAGGTAAAGGAAGAAATAAAGAAGGTAAATAAAAATCAATCAGCAATGAACAAGCGAATAAAGAAGATTTTCCAAATCCTCGGCTGTATCAGTTCAGACGAGTCTGAATAATCCGTATCCTTCTAATTTCTGGGTATTATGCATATGTTTAAATCCTTCTGTTGTGCAGGTTTTTAAGTTTTAAGTTCTAACTTAAACTGTTAACCATTCTCTCCACTTCTGTAATCTTTGGCTTTATTTGTGACAAAAAGGGGGAGAGAGTTAGAGAGAGTTTAGAACAATGATTTGAACAATGAACAATGATTGTGAAAATCTTGATGATGAAGATTTTGTATACATCAAGGTAAGTATCTCTTCAACTTCAACTTTGGTTTTCATCTTGTGATTGTTTGCATGTCTCGACTAATTATTCGACTAACTTTTTGGACATGTATTATTACTAACAAGTTGATGTTGGACTAACATTTTGACATTTGGTTTTTGAATGCATAGAAGATATGTTGGTTTTTAACTTTGATTTTCTTACATATCTGAATTCTCAAATGTCATGGTGATTAGATAAACTCTATCTCTGTACTAGGTTTTGTATGCTAAATATTCTTGAGGTATCTAACGATCTCTTTTTGTCAAGAATGATTTCTTTGTGCAGAGAGTGCAGATGTCTAAGTCTAGAGTCTGTTTTAGGAGTTTATCTCATGTTTTTAAATTTTTGGATCTCCATTGTAAATTTTTGTTGTATGGTGATAGCAACAAAAATATCTTTTTGAATTTTCTTTAGTGGATCTGTGTTTTGTCACGAAACCGCCAAAGGGGGAGATTATTACGGATTTTGAGTTGGCGTAGTTTCGTGAAAATCTCAAGTCTTGAAGATTGAAGGTGAAGAAAGTTGGATCATTTAACTCAATCTCAAGAAAGAAGAATTCAAAAGGATCAGGTATGTTTTACTAAAGATTTTGTGTGATCCGAATACTTCTTGTAGTGTAGAAACACTTGGAAGAATCTTTCATTGCATAAAAATCAAAAACTGGACTTGGGACATGTTCAGGATCCGGATCAGGTTGTTCGATCCGGATCCCGAAGGTGGTTCGTTCATACATCAGTTCAATCCGGATCGTAGCCTCTTGATCCGGATCCCGAACAGTGAGTTTACCATTTTCCTTGAACGATCCGGATCATGCTTCGCAATACAGATCCCGAACGTTGATGTTTGGTAAACTGTATGAACGATCCGGATCATGCACTTCGATCCGGATCCCGAACCTTCGTTTTTCTGGAACTGGCTGACTCGTTACGACGATCCGGATCACAGCTAGTCCGATCCGGATCGCCGTCCGTAAAATTTCCAGAAATGTTAGGTTTTTGATTCTTATCTCCTTCCTAGGGTTTCTAACCTATAAATAGACCCTATGACTCTTTTTCTAGGGTCAATCCACATAGCCGTCATTTTCATATATCATCTTTTACGGCTATAGATCCACATATAGAGAAGAAAGGAAATCATTAGAGAATACTCTATGTTTCTTCATCTATATTGATTAGTTTGATTCTAGGTTTTCACACTCACATCTTGAGTTGAATCAAACTAATGAATACTTAGATGGTATTTCCGATCTATCTTTGATCTAAGTATTCGGCGGATCATCACCACCCTAAAACAACGATTTACCCCAAAAATCGGGGCGTGGATTCGCGTGTCCTTGTGGATTCAAGGTTCAACCGCTCTCGTGGATTCGGAGCGAGGCACGTTCGTGGATTCGAAGGGTGCTATTGGGTGAAGACCGTGGATTCGGTCGGACGTCGTGGATTCGACGTTGGACGCCGTGGATTCGGCGTTGGGCGCAGATCGTGGATTCGAGAAGCGTCGCGGAGCGAGCGGAGAAGATCCTCTAGGAGCGTATGGAAAAGGTTGTGTCGTAAGTGTGTACGGTAAATCACCTTGTACGTGTTTTAATTCTAGTGGATTTCTGCCGTGTTATCGGTCCCGTGGTTTTTTACTCCGGTGATGGAGTTTTCCACGTAAAAATCTTGCGTATTATTTTTATTTCCGCATTGGGTTTTTATCGCAACGATTTTTTGAGTGTTTATGCGTTTACACCTATTCACCCCCCTCTAGGTGTTTTTTTCCCCTATTTAGATCCGTATTACATATAACCCAACAAAGTCATCAAAAATAATCTTGAGATCCAAAGTCTATCAAGATGTAACGGATTTACAAAGATGACTTACAGAGATTTCCAAATGACATCAATTTTGAATTTTACCCTTTCAAATTTGAGATAAGCACTAAAATACCTAAGGGTGGCTCTTTAAGCATCTTTCAACTATCCCACCTTATACCAACCAGGAGATTGTTCAAAATAAGAGCTTTAAATTTAAATCTCCGAATGCTTCAACTAAACAAAATTTCATAAATAATTTTCAAGCATCCATAACATGTGGTAGCTTCACACACAGACCGGACGACCGGGGTGGCAGCTCTTTCCAACATGTGGTGGTAGTTTTCACACTCCTTTCGGATGTAACTCTTTCCACATCTTTTGCAAATCATTTCATTACCCTTGTAAGAATGTAATCTCTTACGTGAAAGAATTAAATCCCAAATTTTAGTCTATCGGTTGTCTCACATTTATCACAAAGAATTCACACAACCGAGATAGATAAAGCATCTAAAGATCACACATGATTTCTAAAATTTGATGCTTATAATATCAAAAACTCCTATAATGAAGTATCTTCAAGATTATGACTATGGAGTAAAGTTGATAGTCCATATAAAATTAATTTGGAGTGAATAACCGTGAAGCCCCTTTTTATTCAATGCACTTGTTCATTAAAAACCTTTTGTTCAAGATCAAAACATAAAACCAAGAGCATTGAAAACACATGTAATGCAAAGATTAAGAAAAATATGAAGGGAAAACCAATCAAAGCATTACATACAGTCATAAGCTAATTAGAACTTAAGACAAGGAAAGATATCACCTTTCCGAATCCAAAATCGCTGGATTTTGGGTTGTCTTGATTCGTTGTGGCCGGGGGTTGTCCGCTTTGACTGTTGATCCACCTTAGGTCTTTGCCTCGCAATGATCCACTTGTATGATTGATGTTGTGGCTCGGACCTTTGGTGGGTTGAGTGAACTCCTTTGACTTGATGTATCTTTTGAGTCCGTTGAGTCCGCCCCGTAGATGAAGTTGCCGAAGGATTTTTCTTTCTCTTTTTCGGGCAATTCTTCACCAAATGTCCTTCAAGTCCACATAAGTGACAAGTTCTTCCTTTCAATTTCATTGTGGAACTTGAAGCATGCACAGTTTGGTCCTTTTTGAATCCCAAACCAACCTTGCTTGTTTGACCTAAACGGGACATACACTCATGTTTCTTCGAACCGGTTGAAATCCTTTGTATGTCGGATTTAAGTTGATGGACTTGCTTGGTCAAAGCTTGGTTGGTGACATGAATCTCCTCAAACTGCTTTTCAAGAAAATCAATCTTGTTAATGTGGGAATTAACGGTCATTTCCGATTGATTTATCTTTTCTTGGAGGATTTTATTATTATCCAATAAAAGCTCTCGTTCCTCCTCGAGATCATGAAGTTTTATCTTTAAAGCATGATTCTCGTCTTGATCTTCAAGTCGTTGCTTCCTCAACTTCTTGATATGCTTGACCATCTTCTTAGATTCCGCAAGAAGTTGTTGGTATGCCTCAACGAGTTCTTCTTCGTCCGACTCCCCCTCACTTGATGACTCTCTGTTGGATGTTGATGTTTCATGCAAAATCAAAGGAATAGAGTCAGTGATTAAAGATGATAAACAAACATTAGAAGAGGGAATTTGAGAAGCATGTAAGGCAACGACTTTTTCCTCTTTACTTGAGGTCGATTCATTAGAAGTAGAATCGTCCCAAGTTTTCACTTGCAAAGCCTTCTTTTTGTATGATTTCTTAGAAGGACAATCCATTGAAAAATGGCCGTAGCCTTTGCATCGATAGCATTGGATTTCCCCTTCGAAATCATCTTTTTCTTTTTCTTTAGAAGGTTTTGCAAAGCTTTTGAGTTTAGAGGATTTAGAACCCGATGATCCTTTAGAAGATTTCGTGGATGAAGATTCATCGGTTCGATTCTTCCAAAATTTCCGACGAAATTTCTTTGTGATCCGCGCCAATTGTTCTTCAAAATCGGCAAAAGAGATTTCATCGTCGGAACTTGATTCGCTATCTTCTTCCTTTGTTGATTTGAATGCAATACCTGTAAGCTTAGAAGAAGACTTGGAAGAAACTTGATTAGTAGGAAAAGTCATTTCATAAGTTTGCAAAGCACCTACTAATTCCTCTACACTCATCTCATCCGGATGACTAACGGTTTCAATGGCGGTAACCTTTGCCCTAAACCGTTCCGGAAGAGTCCGAAGTATCTTTCTTACAATTTTCGACTCCGGCATCTTTTCTCCTAAATTAGCACATGTATTTATTACATCTTGAAGTCTAGTGTAATAATCTGTAAACAATTCATGCTCTTCCATATGAATAGAGTCAAATTGACTTGTAAGCATCTGGAGCTTTTGAATTTTTACAAGATTAGTACCCTCATGTGTAATTTTAAGAATATCCCAAATTTCCTTCGCGGTTTCACACGCGGAAATTCTTGTGAACTCAGTCGAGGAAAGAGAGTTAAATAGAGCGTTCATACCTTTCCCATTGTAAGAAGATCTTTCGAGTTCCTCTTTGGACCATCTAGAGCGAGGTTTTGGGGTAGTAGAATTTCCTACTTCCTCAACAGGATGCACCCAACCGTATTCCACGGATTGCCATACCCGCTCATCAATTGCGATGAGAAAAGCCCTCATCCGCACTTTCCAATAAGCATAATTAGTCCCATCAAAAAGAGGAGGTCTATAAATATTACCACTTTCACCCATCATGATAGATAAACCTAAAACCCGCTCTGATACCAATTGTAGGTTTTTATAAAGTAGGATCCACAAGGATCTAAATAGGTACTATCAAACTACTAGAGGGGGGGGTGAATAGGTGTAATACTTAAAAACTCAATCTCAGTGCAAAATAAAAACCAATGCGGAAAATAAAAATAGCACACCGAGATATACGTGGAAACTCCAATCCAGGAGAAAAACCACGGGACCAACACGCAATAACAATCCAATAAGAATAGAAGAATAACAAGGTGATTACCGACTCCACGGACTCAAACCCCTCCTTCAGCTTCTTCGGACCTTGCGCTGACCGGTTGGATATCCGCGCAATAACAATCCCTAAGAAAAGAAGAATAACAAGGTGATTACCGTCTCCACGGATTTAACCCCACCTTCAATTTCTTGGACCTCACACTCCACCGATTTTGCACGCCCACTGCACACGTTCGAATCCACGAACGCCACTCGAATCCACGAGCACACGTTTCGAATCCACGAAACGCCTTTAGCACACCGAATCCACGATGCCACGTCGAATCCACGACGCAAACTCAGTCGATAAGAATATTGACTTCGATGGTGATCCTTTGCTTAGATTCTCATTGAGGAACCGTAGAAGAAATCTCTAAGCAAAGATTAGATCAATTCGACAAAAGATATGTTCTTGAAAGAACCGTCGAATTGACCTAAAAGAGGCTATTAAGAAGAACAATGAAAACCTCACCTCTAGGGTTGCTCACAAGAGTTTTATAAATTGATCGGTAGATAACCCACATTTTTGAGAAACCCTAAATGTCTATTTATAGTTTAGAAACCTTTGGAAAGAGATAAGAATCAAAAACATACCTTATCTGGAAATTTTCAGGACGGCGATCCGGATCGGATTTACTGCGATCCGGATCGTCGTAACGAGATTGACGATTCCAGAAAACCAAGGGTTCGGGATCCGGATTGCAAGGTCCGATCCGGATCGTTCATGCAATTCAGCAAAGTCCCATGTTCGGGATCCGGATCGGAATGGCCTAGGATCCGGATTGAAATTGCCAATGAACAAGTATCCTTCGGGATCCGGATTGCAAGATTTGATCCGGATCCTGAACATGTCCCATGTCCAGTTTTTGATTTTTATGCAAATAAAAGTTCATCCAAGTGTTTCTACACTATAAGAAAGTATTCGGATCACCACAATTATTTAGTTAAACATACCTGATCCTCTTGAATACTTTCTTCTTGAGATTGATGTAACTGATCCACAATTCTTCAACTTCAATCTTCAAGACTCAAGACACTGAGTGTCAACTTGAGCTTTTGTTGAATCTTCTCTAGGTCTTTGATTGCTGATTGACAATTTGATCCCTTTAAGACTCCGACTCAACTGACTTGACTCACGAAATATGCCAACACCAAAATGCCGTAACAGGGGCCGTACTTTCTGCCCCCGTGTTATCAATCGATGACCTAGTCCGGGCCATTATCTGTTGTATACAAAGAAACCGCGTTAACCCTAGGGTTACTGGCCTAGCACTTTGACCTACGAACGCACCGAAATTAAATTTCCCCCTTTTTCCCTCGCACACTCACGGTCTACCGCACCTACACCTAGGTTATCTGCTGTTTCAATTGTTTGTGGCACCTTGCACCGTGGATGTTGGTCACCGACTACTGTGGTTAAAGTTGTTTTCTCTGATACCATTTAATCTGTCACGCCCCAGAGGTCTAAGAATAAGCAGAAAAGAGTCTATATTTTTTTTTTGAATACGACCTTGCCTACCGGTGCGCGTCAGACCCGCCACATATGCAAACTCACTCTGAAAACGGACAGAGTTTCCTTTGCATATGCACGGCGTCACATTCACAACATCTTCTTTAACCACACAGTCACAGTGAATACAACAAGAGAGAGCGTAATACCATTATTTGTAATCAAAGCTTTCATTCACGACATCAAGAGATAAAACTATGGGTTTACAAATGGTGTCCACACGACACCCAGTTTTTCCAAAGTATTTACGTAAGTCACATTAGGGCGGCTACATCTTTTGAAAGGATAAATCCAGAGGTTTACAAAGTAGTGCCCACACGACACTTGGTTTTGGAAAGTATTTTCGAAACCCTTTTGTTTGGTATAAAACATGCCGCATGCAAGTCAAATAAAAGTATACCGAAGTCCACATTACTAGATTAACTCTCAATCCAACATCTGTAACATTCCACATCCAAGCAATTGAAAACTTAAGACTAATAGAAAAGGAGATGAGATAACCCAAAAGCAAGAACGACGAAATAAAGCCTCAGTTGGCTAATGTCCTCTAGACGCTACCTCACCATCGTCCCGGCTACTACACCTAGTCGGACTTGTCACGGTGTGGGAAAGTCAGTGACAAATAAAGTAGATTATTGAAACAATAAAAATACGGGTAAGACAAACCGATACACCGAAACCTTTCGCTTTTCCCCTCATGAGTCATAGTATTCCCTGTTTTAATTACAAACACCTGTCGGAAGGTCTAAAGACCCCCTCGTGAACGATCACCTTGCTCGCGTATTGCATTTAACCCCTCCACGGCACTAGTGCTGCACCTATAGCAACCGTGAGGGGTCCCCACTCAACACCTTTACTTTCGTGGGGTACATGGGTCAACATACCATAATTCCGGAAAAGTACACCCAATCGGTGGCCAAACCGCCGGTGTGCGTGTAAGCATCTAAGAGCATAATAGCCGAAACCGGCGTGTAATAAGCACCGCGACACTCAGTCGCTACCGTTAATAATGAAAGAACGGGAATTACTCATGCAATGGGTTAAATCAGTTAACACGATTCATCTACTTTATTACACTTGTTATACGATAACGTACACCACTTAATGCAAAGTACCCACCTTGTTGCGCGGAGATCGGGACACCTTGAATCTTGACGCACTTCCGGTGAGCACCTAGACCTAAAGAAGTACCCAAAAAGAACGATAAGTCAATTTGACGCACTAATGCCGCAAAAACGGAACCCAAAGCCTAACCACGCGAGAAAAACCCAGTAACGGCGTGCTCCCGTTGTAGAATACCGGAATTTCGGATAGCGCACCGACCTCGTGAGATGGCGTGGTGTGGATAAATCGCCTTGAGCGTTTTCCATATTAGATTACAGATGAGTTCGGGTCGACGCGGATCAACGCGGAAGCCCTAGGTCGATTCGGGGTTTTCCGGGCAGTGTCCGCCGTTCGAGGAATGGCTTCGGGGAAGCCTCGACTCCACAGTGGAGTGCAGAAAATTGGGACACTCTGGGAACAGGTGTACTGTAAGATTACAGCGGAGTTCGGGAGGTTCCGGACTGACGCGGAGGACCCGAAGGTAAAAGGTGAGTCAGAATTGGCAGTTACAGGAGCCGGTTTTCGGATAGAGCACACAGACTCTACGGTTGAGCTTTTTGAGTGGGGAAAACTTTGGACATGTGTAATTTCAGATTACAGCGGAGTTCGGGAGGTTCCGGACTGGTGCGGAGGCTCCGAAGCCAAAAAGTGACTTGGAGTTGGCTAAAAAGGAATTAATTAATTAGTTAATTAATTAAGAAAATTAATTATTGGTTTATTTTTCTTAAACTATAAAGGAATTAACAAAAGAGAGATGAAAGAATTGAATGGTATTACATATTTTGGATGGAGGGCATAATGGTCTTTTGCACCTCATTAATTTAGCCACCAACCCTTAATTAATGACGCCACGTCACTCTTCTTCTCCCCTGCAACCAAGCAGAGGAATGAGAAGTGAAGCAGAGGAAAGAAAGAAAGGAAGAAGGAAGAGAAAAGAAAAGAAGAAAAGGATGGAAAAAAGAAGGGAAGAGAGCTTTTGCATGGGAGATGTGATGGTGGACTTACGGTCGGAAGCCGAGCGGAGAGCGCGACGAGCGGCGCGCGACGGATTTGAGAGAGAGGTATGTGCAGCTTTTATTTTGGAATTTGAGTTGCTCATTTTTGGGGATTGGAGGTTGAGCTTGAGTTTTTGTTGTTTTTTTTGTTGGTGTTGAGGGTTCTTGGTTGTTGCATGGACTTACTGTCCATGGGAGGAGCTGGAGGTGGAGTGCCGCAGCAGGTAGGCGCCGCTCGGCGGGGACGCGCACGGCGGGCCTAGGCCCCGCGCGGCTGGCCCAGGCGCTGCGCGTCATGCGCCTGGGCAGCGCGCAGCGAGCGGCCTCCGCGCGACAGCGCGCAGCGCGCGGCCTCCGCGCGGCAGCGCGCAGCGCGCAGGAGCGCGCGGCTGGCCCAGGCGCTGCGCGGCCTGCGCCTGGGCAGCGCGCAGCGCGCCGCCTCCGCGCGGCAGTGCGCAGCGTGCGGGCGCGCGCGGCTGGCCCTGGCGCGCGCGGCTGGCCCAGGCGCTGCGCGGCCTGCGCCTGGGCAGCGCGCAGCGCGCGGCCTCCGCGCGACAGTGCGCAGCGTGCGGGTGCGTGCGGCTGGCCCAGGCGCCGCGCGGCATGCGCCTGGGCAGCGCGCAGTTGGCGCGGCAGGGGCTGTGGGTCGCCGGGTGTCGTGCCGGGGGGCTTTTTGGACCGAATTAACGAGGTCTTCCCTTTTTCTCTCTCAGGCGACGTCGAACTTTGTGGTTTTCGGCGAGGTGTCGTGCGGAGCCCGGATCGCGTGCGCGGCGCGCAGATTTTTTCCCGAGTGAGTGCTGTGGACTTGTGTGTGATGCGAGTGTTCTGTGGTTAATAGGAGCTTAAAGAATTCATGTGTTTATATACTGTGGCTTCTTGAATTGAGGGGAAAATCAAGAGGATTTTGTGCACCTATTAACTGCTGATGGACTTGGTTTTTGTTGTGGGCAAGTGGTTATGTAATTGTGGGAGTGTGTGCGTTGTGGACTTAAGTGAACTGTGTAATTGGGTGCTATGGAATTAACGGAGTGTGTTTATGTGATCTTGATTTATTATATGCATATGGAGCCTGGGCAGTGTGAAGTGTGTGCTGAGTAAGTGGGTGTGTGTAGGTGAGCTTTTGGAGCTGCTTGTGCTGCTGGGACACATATGCGGTATATGGGTGGTTCTTGGGCTGTGACCCTTTGGTGGTGAGTGTGGTGTCCTTGAGCTTTAGTATGCATCGAGTTTTGGCCGTGAAGTGAACCAGAGGGTACATGGGCTTTTGTGAGAACTTGGGGATTTATTTGTCACTTCCGGGGTTCTTGGAGGTCGCCGCAATGTGCGCGCGTGCGGCGCGATTTCCGTTCCCCGCGGTTTTGAGGTAGCGAGCGGTGCGGCGCTTCACCGACTTCAGCGAATGCCTGTGGAAAGCGTTTCAGCTGGGTTGGAATTTCTCCAAAATATGTGGAATGCCCTTTAAAGCTATTGAATGCAATTTGATCATAATTATCATGCTATTTTCACCGTTTTAATCTGATAGTTGCCTGGAATTTTCTGTAAAATTCGTGGGAACCCCAGATCATTTTTAGTAGACCCCTGATACTATATGACACTAGACTGCATGTTCTTTTGGCATTCTTTTTGCACCCTGATCGTTTTAAAAATCGAGAAAACCCGTTTTAAGGAAAAAGCATCTTTTTTTTAAATGTGGTTTTTAAATCAGGAATTCGCCAGAGGTATGGCATTGGATCAGGGTGTCTCTGACCTCGTGCCTGGGAGCCGAGGGGTCTCTTTTCGAGTTTTGAGATGGGTTATAGTGTCATTTGGGTTTTGAGCTTCTGATGAGATTATTCTAGATCATGAGTCATGTATCTCTGATTTGATAGTGGAGGTGGTTTTTCCCACTTAGTTATGACAGTTTGGGGTTCTGGCAGATCGAGTTGTGGAAGTTTCCCGACTCAGCCATGGTCGTGCATTATCAGATTGAGTCGTTGAGGGTTCTCCGACATAGCCGTGAGAGTGTTCGGGCTATTCATGTTGAGTCGAGGTTCTTTTCCGACTGAGTTGTGTTTTCGAGCTTTGAGATACCGATCTGTTTGATCGTGGATTATAGCCTGCATGTGCCGCATATTGAGACAGTGAGACAGATGTGATATTTGAGTTCGGTGGGGTCGCTCCCCTCGAGCTACGCCCCGGGTGCGATGATGATACCGAGCCTGACGAGGCTACGATGTGGATATGCGCCTAGTTCATATACTAGAGGTCGCTTGATACCCCTGGCCGAGTTACCATGGGGTCACTTTGCATGAGATTGTGATAGTCAGTTTAGGATGCCCCACGTAAATCCCGTCCTCTTGTGGACGCGTGGTAGTGGGCAGGTGCGTTCCTAGACGACGGGCGCAGGCTGGACTGAGCCAGATTTGGCAGTCCTTGGGATTGGGTGTTATGAGCGGGTGGTTTCATATTATGTTCATAGATGGTTTCTTTCCTTTGAGCATTGATACCGAGACATCTTAGCAGTAGAGAGTGTATGTATATCGTGTTATTGGTAGAGTTTCCTTTGGAGCCTTATGATTGTGACTTTCTAGCTGTAGTTCTTTATTTCAGCTTACCATTATTTATCTATCCACCTATCTATCTGCATACCTATCTGTTTTGCCTCCAGTAGACTTAGTGGGCATACCGTGGATATTGGGACAGTACCCACTGAGATCTGCCTTCTGCAGTAGATCTCACACCCGCTGCGGTGACAGGTTGAGGCAGCTGTTCCGGCTTGGTTCGCGCGGAGACAACAGATCGAGGTGAGGACGCGGCCGATTAGTTCCTTACCAGCATTGAGAGTCTGAGGTTGATGTACCCGGTGTACTTATGTTTCCACTTTTGTACTGGACATTCTGAGAGACTTGTGAGGATAGTATTTGTTTAGTCCTGTGAGACTTTGTACCTTGAGGTTTGGTGTACTAGTGGAGATTTTACTTTCCGGATGTTCAGTTTTATTCTATAGCTTTTGGTTTTAGTTTCAGCTCTGATACCTGTTTTTAGCTATAGATCTTACTTGCAGGGTAGACGCTTCGTCTGTGAGGCAGTTTCCGTACAGATGGCGGATCTGTTGGCGAGCCCGGATCGCAGTTTCGACCCCGGGGCGTGACAGATTTAGGTGGTATCAGAGCCTAGGTGTATAGGTCGTTGCGAACTTAGAGACCCTAGGCTATTGGTTGGACAGTAGGATGACTGTCGTGAGAGACGTGACTTTAGCGAGAGTCCTGATTGAGGTTGTACCTCCCCCAGAGGATTGGGGTGAGTGATCTTACATGTTATTTCTCTAAAGATGATTATGTTGGCTGCAGACAACATAACGCTTTAGAAGGGTTAACATGTTTTAGACTTTCGCTTGATTTGGTCGAGAGAGTTTTGGTCCTAATGGTTGTTCTGTTGCAGTGATTGATGCTTCCGAGACGCCGTGCAGCGGCGAGGGCGTGTTTGACCTTGGATGAGGAGCTCGTATAGCGGGAAGCTAAATGGATAGAGCCGAGAGAGGCCTGAGAGATTCAGGCCCAAGCAGTCCTGATATTTGAGGCGATGCGGCGCCAGGAAGAGAACATGGAGCGCGTGATGCACATGCTTGGACCGAGAGCATCTCCCGGGGTATCGCCAGTAGTACCTCCGGCCGGGACATCGTCGACTTCGACTCAGATTGCACTGTGGATAGTGCAGGAGCAGCAAGAGATTGCCGATCGGTTGTGTACCGCATCCAGTTCCATCCCCTGCAGATTTCGGGACCGAGTTTGGAGCCTTGGGAGGCCGAGAATTGGATCGCTGCTATGGAAGAGTTGTTCGAGGATTTGTTCATCCAGGAGAAGCACCAGGGCGTTTGGTTATGCACTTTTGGATAGGGACGCCGAGAGTTGGAGGGCGTCGAGTTCGTCCTGCTGGACCACCGGGAGAGCAGTTGACGACCTGGAGCGAGTTTCCGCGACGGTTGAGCACTGTACCCCTTGTCGCCCAGGATGAGGCTTAGAGGTTGGTTATGTGTGGGAGGGGACTGCATCGAGATACCTATCTCTTTGTGCATTCTCGGCGAGTGCCGACTTTGGATGCAGTGAGTGTGCATGCTCGATGGATTGACCGAGGATCGGTGATCGTCCAGGAGGGACGAAGAGCGAGGGACCAGCTCCAGCGAGAGACGTCCAGCATCGTCGGATTTTGGGATAGCTGAGTGGATCGAGGTTGCCAGGATTCCAGTCTCAGGATCATGGGTCTCAGAGGAGACAGAGACCAGGAGGTTCTCGACAGTCGAGGCACCAGCAGCAGTGCCAGGACTTTTTCAGGCAGAGTGTTCCTGAATGGTGCTCTTGGAATTGCCAATTGCGATAGCACCCCCACTACCCCTTCGGGATGGAGAGGTTCATCCAACTTACCGGCAGGCTGATAGAGCCGTGATGCCGAGGCAATTTGAGCGAAGGCCACCAGCATCTATTTGTTGAGTTTGTGCAGCCGGCTGGAGTGCGCCAGGATAGTGGATCACATTGTATCAGGTGTAGTTTCCTTTGGTCGTCGAAGTTAGAGCTTGTTGATGCCACACCGTGATATACGGTGGTGATGCCACGCCGTTGGTACACGGCAGTGATGCCACGTTGTGAGTACACAACAGTGAGGGTACTAGGATGGTTCGAGCACAAACAGAATTGGTATGTGTTCTGGTGGATGTCTTTGGGAGTCTGAGAGCGTTATGGAACCTTATAGCCGAGGGTTGTGCCCTGATAATGTGCAGGAACCAGTTAGGGCATTATGAGCTTTAGCGAGGTCAAGTGGATTGACTAATGCCCTGCCGCCCTTATGATTGGATAATTGGGTTACGCCAGCTATGTGTGGACGGGTTGGTGGTCGTACCCGTCGTGGATGTTGGATTATTTTCCGAGGCGACATAGAGCCTGAGGAGCACTTGGAGAGAGTGCTGCAACTTCTGAGAGAGAAGAAGTTTAATGTTAAGTTAGAGAGCATGCTTTTAACTTCGAAAGGTTCTGTGGATTAGGCCTTATGATTTCAGCTGCAAAAGGGACAGAGAACCCAACGAAGAGTAATACCCTACGGGTTGAGCCTAACCCACGTTTCTGGCAGAGGTCCGAAGTTGTTGGAGTAAGTAGTGCCAGTGTAGCTTCGAAGAGTTAAAGCTAAGGTTGATGCCAGCGTCAATGTAGATGTTTGCCAGTGATTGGAAGAGAAGTGGATTATTCTTAGACCCTCGAACCTGAAGTACTTGGATACTCATGAAGAGTTTGGTCTGAGGAAACGTCAGCGGATAGAGTTTTCAAGATGTATGATTGATATCACAGTGTTATCCCGGCGAAGACATTATGGTCATGGACGCCTTGTTTAGGCGAGCAGGGCAACTTTGGAAATGAGATGGTCGATCTGTGAGTGCCACTTTGGAAACTTGGAATTGAGAGTTGGAAATTTGGGGTATGTCCCTGATGTTGAATTTCTTTTCCTGTAAAGGGAGGTAAGAGTGCATTGTGGAGCTTTGAGCTTTTGTTGCTAAGGAGCAACGGAGGTTATGCCAATTGGAGGCTTCGAGTTTGGATTTGGAGAACTTGATTCGTGGAAGCCACTATCCGCAAGAGCTGTTCATTCGACATCTACGCGAGGAGTTTGATCCGCGAGTGGTTTTCTGGCTGAAAGAAGTGTATTTGACCCCTTGCACATTGTGGACTTCACTCTTTTGGAGTTGGACGAGGTTTTGAGTTGAGGATCCCCTTTTCCCATTTGATTGAGACCCCCTCCTGAGTTATGAATTTATTCTGGTTTCGAGGACGAAACCCTTTTAAGGAGGGGAGAGTGTAGAATACCGGGATTTCGGATAGCGCACCGACCTCGTGAGATGGCGTGGTGTGGATAAATCGCCTTGAGCGTTTTCCATATTGGATTACAGATGAGTTCGGGTCGACGCGGATCAACGCGGAAGCCCCAGGTCGATTCGGGGTTTTCCGGGCAGTGTCCGCCGTTCGAGGAATGGCTTCGGGGAAGCCTCGACTCCACAGTGGAGTGCAGAAAATTGGGAAACTCTCGGAACAGGTGTACTGTAAGATTACAGCGGAGTTCGGGAGGTTCCGGACTGACGCGGAGGACCCGAAGGTAAAAGGTGAGTCAGAATTGGCAGTTACAGGAGCCGGGGTGTTCGGACTCCTCCGCCTTCTCCCTCTCTCTTCTCTTTTTCCTCCGGTTAGGGTTCCGTCCTTTTCTTTTCTTTTTCGTTCTCTCCGGCTAGGGTTTCTCTTTTGCGAAAAGTGGGATTTTTCTGTTGGGTCGTATATAATACGGATCTAAATAGGGGAAGAAACACCTAGAGGGGGGTGAATAGGTGTAAACGTATAAACACTCAAAAATCGTTGCGATAAAAAAAAACCAATGCGGAAATGAAAATAACTCGCAAGATTTTTACGTGGAAAACTCCATCACCGGAGTAAAAAACCACGGGACCGATAACACGGCAGAAATCCACTAGAATTAAAACACGTACAAGGTGATTTACCGTACACACTTACGACTCAACCTTTTCCATACGCTCCTAGAGGATCTTCTCCGCTCGCTCCAGACGCTTCTCGAATCCACGATCTGCGCCCAACGCCGAATCCACGGCGTCCAACGTCGAATCCACGACGTCCGACCGAATCCACGGTCTTCACCCAATAGCACCCTTCGAATCCACGAACGTGCCTCGCTCCGAATCCACGAGAGCGAATGAACCTTGAATCCACAAAGACACGCGAATCCACGCGCCGATTTTGGGGTAATCGTTGTTTTTTGGGTGGTGATGATCCGCCGAATACTTAGATCAAAGATAGATCGGAAATACCATCTAAGTATTCATTAGTTTGATTCAACTCAAGATGTGAGTATGAAAACCTAGAATCAAACTAATCAATATAGATGAAGAAACATAGAGTATTCTCTAATGATTTCCTTTCTTCTCTATATGTGGATCTATAGCCGTATAAGATGATATATGAAAATGACGGCTATGTGGATTGACCCTAGAAAGAAAGACATAGGGTCTATTTATAGGTTAGAAACCCTAGGAAGGAGATAAGAATCAAAAACCTGCCATTTCTGGAATTTTACGGACGGCGATCCGGATCGTGATAACTGAGATCCGGATCGTCATAACGAAACAGCCAATTCCAGAAAAACGAAGGTTCGGGATCCGGATCATGTAACTACGATCCGGATCGTTCATACAGTTCACCAAACATCAACGTTCGGGATCCGGATTGCGAAGCAAGATCCGGATCGTTCAAGGTAGATGGTAAACTCAACGTTCGGGATCCGGATCAAGAGACTACGATCCGGATTGCGACGATGTATGAACGAACCACCTTCGGGATCCGGATCGAACAGCCTGATCCGGATCCTGAACATGTCCCAAGTCCAGTTTTTGATTTTTATGCAATGAAAGATTCTTCCAAGTGTTTCTACACTACAAGAAGTATTCGGATCACACAAATTCTTTAGTTAAACATACCTGATCCTTTTGAATTCTTCTTTCTTGAGATTGAGTTAAATGATCCAACTTTCTTCACCTTCAATCTTCAGGACTTGAAACTTTCACGAAACTACGCCAACTCAAATTCCGTAACAATCTCCCCCTTTGGCGGTTTCGTGACAAAACACAGATCCACTAAAGAAAATTCAAAAAGATATTTTTGTTGCTATCACCATACAACAAAAATTTACAATGGAGATCCAAAATCCAATACATGAGTTAAACTCCTAAAACAGACTCTAGACTTAGACATCTGTACTCTCTGCAAAAAGAAATCATTCTTGACAAAAGAAATCGTTAGATACCTCAAGAATTTTGTATTATTCAAAAACCACAAACAGAGATGAAGTTTAAACTCATTTATACTTACCATGACATTTATATTCAGATATGTAAACTGATCATAGTTAAAAAAACACCAACATATCTTCTTTGCACGTAAAAACCAAATGTCATGAACATGTTTCTGACAAACTAATATATATATAGATATGTAATTGATCAGAGTTAAGAACCAACATATCTTCTATGCAATCAAAAACCAAGTGTCACAAACTTGTTAGTGAACATCAACTTGTTAGTTATATTACATGCCCAAATAGTTAGCAAATAGTTAGTCGAGGCATGCATTCATACAGCTGAAAAACCTCAAGTTGAGAATGGAAGTTGGAGTAATACTTACCTTGATATTCATCCAGTTTTCATATCAAACATTGTTCACTTACCTTGATGTTTCATTCTCTCTAACTCTCTCCCCCTTTTTGTCACAAAACAAAGCCAAAATGTAGTTAAGACTACGAAATGTGAGGAGAGTAAAAAGTTCCAATAAAATGTAAAACCTGAGAACTAAGCTAACGTAAGTATAAGACTAAATCCTAAAATCAAAATCCTGCACAAAAAGAAGAAAAGGAAGGTGCAGTTCAGTCGGAGGAGTCGGAGCTGGTACAACTCAGCTTGCTCAAAATCCCTTTAAGCAATGTCGAAATAGTTGAGCACTTCTTCTTGATCTTCTTCTGTTTAGAGGAAAGTTGCTGAAGTTCCTTCGACATTCTTTCTTGTTCAGCAGACAGTCTTTGTTGTTCCTGTCGAAGCGATTTCAACACATCAGCGTCTGTAGCCTGTCTCTTCGAGTGTGATGGATGCTGTGTAGATGCAGATGGGGCATCCGGTCCCGTAACCCATGGAGATTCAGTTTGTAGAATTCTAGAGAGTGAGCGAGCTCTGGTGAGAGGCCCACTAGGCTGATTTTCACTCCATTGGACAGTCTTCCGTCTCGTATATTGTTTGGTTGTTGAGGTAGATTTCATTAATCTTTTTCCTTTGGTAAATTTCCTGTTTTCCTCATCAATCTTCCGTTGAACATCTTTGAAAAATTCGTCCCATTCTTCATCATCATAGTCTGAGCTGTCTTCCTCTGCGTTTTTCGTCTTGTTTTGAGTTGAATCATCTGGTTCCCTTTTAACAGATGTACTTGTGTGCATCATTGAAACCAGGAGAAGGATTAACCAAGAGAAACTCACTAGACTAAGTGCCATTGATCAAAGTGCTTGAGTTAAGAAGGTGTCCTGTGAAAACCAACTCAAGAACACAAAAATTCTTAGTTTTCAAAAATTGAAAAAAAATTGTATCCAAAGAATCATTATCATGTAGAGAGACTAAGAATCAAATTAGTTTTGCAAAAGGACTGTTAAAAATAGATCAATTGCATGAATTTCGAAAATCCTTATTATATGCCCTAAAACCGAAATTTTAGAAATCGAAGCCTAAAAATCCGTTAATCAGGAGAAAACCTAGCATATAATCAAAACTAAACAACCCAGAGTTCTTATTTCAAAAGAAATTTGATCAAAAACCATCCACAAACAAAATCGATCCAAGAATTTCGTACGTTTGAGGAGGAAAAGAGAAAAACGGTGAAAAACCGAGATTTTGATCAATAAAACTTACTTGGAACTGAAGAACTTGAGTTAGAAAGCTTCCAAGGAGGATGAAATCTAGAGAGAAGCGCTCTGGAAACTTTTGAACAAAAGATTGGAGTAAAAGAAATCAAAACCCTTTTGTTCTTTATAAAAACCTAGCCGCGATCCGGATCCTCCCGAGCTTGCGATCCGGATCGGCTACCCGCAGTGAAAAAACTGCGTTCGGGATCCGGATCGGCAGGTCCAATCCGGATCGTCAGCCCGCAGGAGAAAACCTGCGTTCGGGATCCGGATCACCTTGCCCGATCCGGATCGGCCCCAACTTTTTCTTTAGAAAAATTTCAGAGAAATTCAAGAAAAACCAGAAAAAAAATTGTAAGCACAAAGGTGTATCAACTTTAAACAAAAAGCATCGTTTCACACAACAAGAATTAGATTATGCCAAATCTATCAGTAATATCCAAAAATGAAACGAAAATTTACAAGAATTAAATCCCTTAAAGTTGAACACCTTCAATTACATCTAACTTGATCTTATGAGTAATGCCTTTATCAAATAATCAATTCGGTAAAGAAAATGAAATACAAAGATCAATAGATGTTTGAAATCCCAAATATGGTAGATAATATTTCTAGACAATCTGTTGAAGAGAGTGGCTCTTTGAGCATCTTTCTTTAAAATCCCACCTTATACCAACCTTGAAATTTGACAGAGTCAAGTATTCCAACATGCATTTTACTTAATCAAGAATTTGAACAACCATGCTTGGTATACATGTGGTAGCTGCACACAATACTCAGACGACCGAGGTGGTAGCTCTTTCCTCCATGTGGTGGTAGTTTTCACACTCCTCATTGGGATGTAACTCTTTCCACATCTTTTGAGCATTTTACATTATCTTTGACTCCCCCTCAATTGGCTATCAATTATTTAAGATATAAAGTATTCAACCAAAAATTGATCTCGATTTCATACTCGACTAAACAGTCAAATAAGATAATGACTATACCAAGAGATCATTGAGAGAGAAATTGACTTTGATCACTTTAGAAGATGATTTAATTAACATAAACGATCATTGCAACAATGAAATATTATGATGGCAAAAGCATAATGAATTTCTAAATGTGTGAACAGATGCAATTAAAGTCAATTAAGATCTATGCTCAATTACTATCCTATGTATAAACATAGATATTGAATAGAACAAAACAAATACAAAACCTATTTTAAGCAAAGGTTTCAAAAAAAAGTTTATTTGAAAGAAAGCATACCAATTGCTTTTCGCAAATGAATAAAACGTTTTTGATCCAAAGGTTTTGTTAAAAAGTCAGCTAATTGATCTTCAGTTGAAACATATGAAAGTTGAAGAGTATTTGATTCAACTAGCTCTCTAAGAAAATGATATCTAAGTTCAATATGTTTTGTTCTAGAGTGCAACACAGGGTTTTTAGAAATGTTAATTGCACTTGTGTTGTCACAAAGAATTGTTACCGAAGATGCTGAAATGCGGAAGTCACTCAATACGCTTTTCATCCAAATGAGTTGAGTTGAGCAACTTCCAGCTGAAATGTATTCCGCTTCGGCAGTCGAGAGTGCTATGCAATTCTGCTTTTTACTGTGCCATGCAACAAGGCAATGGCCAAGATAGAAGCATGCACCACTCGTGCTTTTCCGATCATCCACTGATCCTGCCCAATCGGCATCTGAGTATCCAACAATGTCCAGACTTGTTCCCATAGGATACCAAATTCCGAAATTAATTGATCCTTTGATGTACCGGATGATCTGTTTCACCGCTTTCAGGTGAACCTCCTTTGGTGCTGATTGATATCTCGCGCAAATCCCAACACTAAAGGATATATCCGGGTGACTAGCCGTGAGGTAAAGTAGACTTCCAATCATACTTCTATACAGTTTCTCGTCTACATTCTCACTATGTGATTCACTTCCAAGTCCCTTGTGGCTAGTTCCCATTGGAGTTGGAAAATCTTTACAATTTTCTAGATCAAACTTTTTGACCAACTCCAGTGCATACTTGGATTGACTCAAGTGAATACCTTCATCATTTTGTTTAATTTGCAATCCAAGAAAATAAGACAGTTCGCCCATCATGGACATCTCAAATTCGCTTTCCATGGTCTCCGCGAATTTAGAAGCATCATTATCTTTTGTTGCACCAAATACAATGTCATCGACATAGATTTGTGCTACAATGAAATTATTTTGATAATGCTTCACAAAGAGAGTCCTGTCAGCTCCCCCTCGAGTATAGCCCTTCTCCAAAAGGTGCTTTGTTAACCTTTCGTACCATGCTCGCGGTGCTTGTTTCAGACCGTAAAGAGCCTTTTTCAAACGAAAAACATGGTTAGGTTGTTTATGATCTACAAAACCTTTCGGTTGAGCTACATAAACTTCCTCACTTAAAAACCCATTTAGAAATGCGCTCTTGACGTCCATTTGAAATAATTTGATTTTAAAATGACAAGCAATAGCAAACAATATACGAATGGACTCGAGTCTAGCTACAGGGGCGAAAGTTTCGTCAAAGTCTATACCTTCTACTTGAGAGTAGCCTTGAGCAACTAGTCGTGCCTTGTTCCTGATGATAGTACCATCTTCATCTTTCTTGTTCTTGAAGATCCATTTGGTACCTATCACATTATGTTGCTTTGGAGGCTTCGTTAATTCCCAGACTTTGTTTCGCTCAAATTGATGGAGCTCTTCCTGCATTGCTTTAATCCAGTAGTCATCCTGAAGAGCTTCATCTATTGTCTTTGGTTCGATTAAAGATACGTAGCAAGCAAATCCGCAAACCAACTGCCTTCGAGTTCTAACTCCTTCTTGTGGATCTCCAATGATGTTCGATTCCGGATGATCCTTGGAGATTCGTAGCGTTTGTTGAAACGGAGTACTCGGAGGTACACGAGATGATTCCTGCACATCAGATAAACTAGAAGAACCATTAGATGCATCATTAATATTGGAAGTATTATTATGAGAAGATGCACTAGCAGGAGAATCATCATCTAGAGAGATATCGAGGGTAGATTTTTCAGATTCAAAATGAGAAGCTTCATCTACTTTAACATTTATAGATTCTACGATCGTCTTAGATTCAATGTTAAATACTCGATATGCTCTGCTATTCGTAGAATAACCCAAAAAGATCCCTTCTTCACTTCGAGAGTCGAACTTTCCAAGATTTTCACGGTCACGTAAGATGTAACATCGACTCCCGAAGATACGAAAGTACTTGATATCCGGTTTTCTACTAAACCACAGCTCATATGGTGTATTCAAGGTTCCTGGGCGCAAATACACTCTGTTAATGACATAGACAGCGGTGTTCACAGCTTCAGCCCAAAAATGTAGCGGTAATTTCCGGCTATGAAGCATCACACGCGCCATCTCTTGAACAACCCTGTTTTTGCGCTCAACAACACCATTCTGCTGAGGTGTATAGGGTGCCGAGAATTCATGTTTAATGCCATTTGAAGTACAAAAGTCAATGAATTTTGAATTTATGAATTCTCCACCCCTATCACTTCTAACACGAATGATCTTTTCATTCTTTTCAATCATAATACGATGGCAAATCTCATGAAAAGAGTCAAACGTATCAGCTTTCTCTCTCAAAAATGCTACCCAAGAAAACCGAGAGAAATCATCAACCAATAAAAAGATGTACCATTTACCTCCCAAAGATGGTTGACGGGTCGGCCCCATTAAGTCCATGTGCAAAAGTTCCAAGGGCCGTTTTGTACCAACGTGGTTCAAGTTCTTGTGTGCAGTCCTAGACTGTTCCTTTT
>CM055077.1:13989082-14025786 GCA_029204045.2 Tillandsia leiboldiana | reverse complement strand
GTCAGGAAGATTCATTTTCTGCCATTAAGATAGAGTCAAAAAAAACTTGCTCGTAAGCATTTGCAGTTTCTGAATCTTCACGAGGTTAGTTCCCCTCATGTGTAACCTGGAGAACATCCCAGATTTCTTTCGCAGTCTCACATGCCGCAGACGCGAGAGAATTCAGATTGAGATAAGGCATTAAAAATAGCATTAATTCCCTTGCCATTGTAAGAAGATAACTCAAACTCTTCCTTGGTCCATTTCGACCTAGGTTTTAAGGTGTGAACATCAGAGATAAGTTCAGTTGGATTAGACCATCCTGATTCAATTGAATGCCACACCCTTTCGTCGATGGAAGATAAAAGGCTTTCATCCGTACTTTCCAGTACGCATAATTTGTTCCATCAAAGAAAGGGGGTCGATTGATGTTTCCACCTTCAACCATTGTTCACAACCCTATTCCCGCTCTGATACCACTTGTTGGGTCGTATATAACACGGATCTAAATAGGGGAAGAAACACCTAGAGGGGGGTGAATAGGTGTAAACGTATAAACACTCCAAAAATCGTTGCGATAAAACCCAATGCGGAAAATAAAATAACACGCAAGATTTTTACGTGGAAAACTCCATCACCGGAGTAAAAAACCACGGGACCGATAACACGGCAGAAATCCACTAGAATTAAAACACGTACAAGGTGATTTACCGTACACACTTACGACTCAACCTTTTCCATACGCTCCTAGAGGATCTTCTCCGCTCGCTCCGACGCTTCTCGAATCCACGATCTGCGCCCAACGCCGAATCCACGGCGTCCAACGTCGAATCCACGACGTCCGACCGAATCCACGGTCTTCACCCAATAGCACCGTTCGAATCCACGAACGTGCCTCGCTCCGAATCCACGAGAGCGATTGAACCTTGAATCCACAAGGACACGCGAATCCACGCGCCGATTTTTGGGGAAAATCGTTGTTTTTGGGTGGGTGATGATCCGCCGAATACTTAGATCAAAGATAGATCGGAAATACCATCTAAGTATTCATTAGTTTGATTCAACTCAAGATGTGAGTATGAAAACCTAGAATCAAACTAATCAATATAGATGAAGAAACATAGAGTATTCTCTAATGATTTCCTTTCTTCTCTATATGTGGATCTATAGCCGTATAAGATGATACAAGAAAATGACGGCTATGTGGATTCACCCTAGAAAGAAAGACATAGGGTGTATTTATAGGTTAGAAACCCTAGGAAGGAGATAAGAATCAAAAACCAACCATTTCTGGATATTTACGGACGGCGATCCGGATCGTGATAACTAGGATCCGGATCGTCATAACAAAACAGCCAATTCCAGAAAAAACGAAGGTTCGGGATCCGGATCATGTGACTACGATCCGGATCGTTCATACAGTTCACCAAACATCAACGTTCGGGATCCGGATTGCGAAGCAAGATCCGGATCGTTCAAGGTAGATGGTAAACTCAACGTTCGGGATCCGGATCAAGAGACTACGATCCGGATTGCGACGATGTATGAACGAACCACCTTCGGGATCCGGATCGAACAACCTGATCCGGATCCTGAACATGTCCCAAGTCCAGTTTTTGATTTTTATGCAATGAAAGATTCTTCCAAGTGTTTCTACACTACAAGAAGTATTCGGATCACACAAATTCTTTAGTTAAACATACCTGATCCTTTTGAATTCTTCTTACTTGAGATTGAGTTAAATGATCCAACTTTCTTCACCTTCAATCTTCAAGACTTGAGACTTTCACGAAACTACGCCAACTCAAATTCCGTAACACAACTGTCCAAGGTCGTACAGCTGAAAATACCAGGAAATCCAAATCTCCTACTCCAAAAGATCCAGCAACACTCGTAACTCTCCTGGGTACAACACAAAGTCCACAAATACACATCAAGTCCAAAACTGTCCATAAAAACATACACAGAATTTCAGTCCCAAAGATGTCCCTTTTTCACCTGCTGAAAATGGCCAGAAAAATCCAATAAAAATATCACAGCGATCCTCGTGTCGATATCTTCGAAACGGTACCCTGCACGTCCAAATCCGAGCCCCGTAGGCCGAGTTACAAATTCTACAGTACAGGTGCGCAAACACTCACAACCACACAACTGTAAAACTCTGCACAGTAAGAGGGGAAACAGTATACCTTCGGGCAAGCCTCATAAAAATCCCAAAAAAATACGATGATAATCCTCGCGACGAGTAGATCCAAAAAGTGTATAGGCTCGTCTCGATCCGATGTCCAGTTGAGGAGATAAAATTCCGGCAAGGGGCCGCTATCCAAAAACTCCACCAGAAAACAGCAGCTTAGAAATGCCTCGAAAACCATGTCATAAACTCTGAATCCAGCAAGATGATCAACACGAAAGTCGAAGACGTACCTCTCGTGATTCCAACGCCGCAAAAATCGTCCAAAAATACCGAAGGAGTAGCTCTGTGGACATCTCAGATCGAACTGCGACGATAACGGGCCTCCGATGAAAGATCGCCACACTGCGTTCCGATGCCGAAGTCGTCGACGCTGCGGCTTCCAAAAAATCCGGGCCTCTGCCAGAAGATGCGCAAGATGAAGATCTCCAACTTTGCTAAAGGGGCCATGGGCAGGGGAGCTCGGGAAAGGGGGCAAAAAGCCCAAGCAAGCCAGCTATTTATAGGCCCAGCCCGAAAATCCACCCTTTTAGGCTTTTGGCCCAAAGTTTCGGGCGCCCGGTACTTCCGGGCTGCTACAGTAACGGGCCCGGCCCGTTACTGTTCACGCCCGGAAAATCCCCAGGCCGCCACGTGTACACCCAAACAGCAAACAGCTGTTTGGGCCAACAGCCATGCGCCACGTGGCCGAACCCCGCGACGACACGTGGCGTCCACACCGGGAGCCTCGGGTCAACGCGCCCACGCCGCGCCCCACTTGCGCCCACGCGTGCCTGTCGGGCACGCGGCCCGAGGTACCAGCTCCCTGCACCATGGACTGCGCGCACAACGCCGCGCCAACCCCGATCTGCCACATGTCCAGTCCCGGTCCACCGTGCACCCGCGCCAATCCCGCGGACCGCGCCCACTGCGCCCGCCAACCGGGAGCCGCCACGTGGCCAGCCCCCGGGTGCACGCCTCCGCGGTGGACCGCGCGCCTCCGCCGCCGCCAGCCGCCGCGCTCCGCCGCCCGCCGCCGCCGCCGGCGCCCCTCCGGCGGCCGGAACAGTACCAAATCACCTCGAAATCCGTGCCGGGTCATCCGGGCTCCGAAAAATACAAGTAAATAGTCCATCTTGACCGTTTTCGCGCGCTGAATCCAAATCCGAAGTCTGATTTGCCAAATTCCACTTCTAAAATTTACCAAAAATTCCCGGAAAGCAAACTTGATCCGTTTTTTCATGCCGGGTCCAATCCTTGGGTCCAATATGCGCACAAACACCTCTAACACCCAACAGGGGTCTCCAGAAGCCGCAGATCCAACAGTAATCCAAACGTGGGAATTTTCGGGTCCTCACATCCTCCCCCACTAAAAGAAAGTTTCGTCCTCGAAACGAACACGGCTCAAAGGGAGTTCAACGCCAAGGGTAAGCATCCAACAACACAGTCTCCAACTCCTCAGTCGCTACTCACTCCCCGTGATTGCTCCTCAACAAAATAATAATCAGTACGGCATGGCCCGGTTGCGCAATTCTCTCATCACACGAGCCAGAATTCGCAACGGGCGTCCCTCGTACTCCCACACCCACAAATCTCAACTAGAGCGAGTCAATCACGGGCGAGGGGTCCAACGCAAAACACCTCCGAGCTGAGACGCAGAAAACCTCAGGAACTCCAAAAAGCTGGGGACAAGGAAGATTAACCGAATCTACTCGTCCAAACTACACGAAGAACGTCACCACAACCCAACAAGAAAAGGTAAGGGCCCCCACCAGCAGGAAAGTCGTCAACCCTAACTCTCTGTTTATAAAAACAGCTGAAATTAACGAAAAGTCTGAAAATTCCGAAAGACCAGTGCCTTCGCCCCAATCAAACAAGAACAGGTTCGGGCACCGTCTCCATTTCTGGAGCAGTCTTTCGAAGCTCTCGTCATGTTCGGAAATTTCAGTACAAGGCGAGAAAAGGGAGAGAAGTGTTGAAGCCGTTCCTGCTGTGGCTACAAAACAGAAGCTACGATCTAACCGTGACCCCTAGGAATACAACTCTAGTCCTAAACGTCACCTACGCTCAACAGGTAGCACCCAACCAAAAACCGTCAACTAGCCGGTAAAATTCCAAGTCTCAACAGCACAAGACATAATCCAAAAGGCTTCCCCAAGTGCACAATACCAACAGGAACCTGTACCTCTAGTGCACGTGGTAACAACTCTACCTCCAGTCCAGACAGGAAAACCAAAAACACTCTATCTCAGACTGCTGTAAAGAAATCGTGCCGGTGACAACCCAATCTGCTGCTGTGGCGCCCTCCAGCCGGGCGGCACAAATTCATCCGCTCGATGAAAGTGGTCATCGCTCAGTTTGTCTGAAAATCAAGACCATCCATATGGGGAGCACGACCTCCGCCTCTACTCACACAAGGGTGACAAATGCGGTCCCTCCGCAGATAGCCAATCCATGCTACCGCCGCGCCACTCTGACGTAGATGCTGATGCTGCTATCGGGACCCGCCCAAACTCTGGCTTCTCGGGGACCCGTTATCCAGGAAAATAAATCAGAAATGTCTCTGCCGTCCGATCTGTCCTCCATCACTCGGCGCGAAGCACCAAAATCCAGAACTCGCCTCTAGTGGCAGATCCCTATCCCAAGGAACTGCAGCGCCACGCTCCACACACCACGCCTATTCTATCGAAGCGTCAATAATCCAAAATGGAGGGACCAACTAAACTGAAAGGTATCCTGGCGCAAACCATTCCCAGTCAAACATATCCTATGCGCCTCGTCCCTCGAAACCTGGAGCGTGCAGTTCAACAACTGTATAAACTCCCTAGCACAGGGAGGCTCTCAGATAGTCTCTCCATCACCACCAACCCCAATTCTGCCTACAAAGGCTCCAACTCAAACCTATGAATCGGGATGGTTCAGACTGCCGGGACTGGCTCCATCGATCAATGACGTCCCGAAGCTCAGCTACTATCCACTATCCACCCTGCCTCGGTGCCTCGGCACTGCTCGTCGGCACGGAGGGGGCTGCTCGCTCTGTCGGCGCCACTGGTACAACTGAAAATACCACCGCATAGGAAGAGAGTACTGGAGGACACTCAAGCGGTACTGCAACTAGCTGTGCTCTCTGCTCCAACAAGCGCATCGAACGTTCCATGGCCTCCTTCTGGCATCGGACAGCCTCCGACATCTGTGCCATCTGGATCCATAACTCTTGGGTCTCGCTCTGCTCTGATAGCTCTGCCTCCCGCTGCTCGGGTTACTAATCAGATGCGGAATGTGCCCTCTTCGCTACACGACATCTCAGGGGCATCGTAGTCCACTGCACAATAACAAACATCAGGACACAACAACCATACGACCCAATCCAGCGAAAGTCTAAGACATGTTATCAATTCCACAGCATTATGTTGTCTGCAGCCAACATAATCGCTTAGGAAAATAAACATGCCAATCACTCATCCCATCCCTTGGGAGAGGTATGAAACTCAATCAGGACTCTCGCTAACAGTCACGACTCTCACGTAGTCATCCTAATGTCCAACCACAAGCCTAGGGTTTCTAAGTCCATAATGACCTACAACCTAGGCTCTGATACCACTCTAATCTGTCACGCCCCGGCGTCGAAACTGCGACCCGGGCTCGCTAACAGATCCGCCGCCCATACGGTGAACCCCGTATAGACGAAGCGTCAAACCTGCAAAAGATAGATACTAAACTACCCAGATATCAGAGCTGAAAATAAACCACTAGAAATAAAATAAATTAGTACAAAGTCCTCACCAAAGTACAAGTCACTCAACTCAGAAGGAAAAGTACAACTCTATACCTCACTACAAGGTCTCTCAACAAGAAACTCTCAAAATAAAAAGGGTACATCTACTCTCTGGACGACGACTGGTAGGGATCTAGCTCGCGACTCCCTCACCACGATTAGAAGAAGCAGCAACAGGAGCAGCAGGAACAGGAGTAGAAGTCCCTGTGGGAAAAATACACCACGACGGGTGTGAGAACTACGTCCCAAGTAGTTCTCAGTGGGTGCCGCCAACAAGCCCAACGGACTGCCCACTAAGTCTACTAGAGGCATAAAGTAACAATATAAAACTGAAATGAAAGGGCTGGAAAAGTAACTCTACAGCTACTATGCCTCTATCTAGATGCTCAAGAAAAGGAAGAGATGAAACATGATGCATCTACTAACACACACAGTAAACTCACCAAATCTAAACTGACTGCCTCAAAGGGTCCAGTCAAACCTGCGCCCACCTACTGCCGCATATCCTCAACAGGACGGGTCTACCGTAGGGTGTCCGTGACTGCCGCTAACTGGGCCAGTCAGAGGGACGGCGTCGACAAGTCGCGATAGCAAGTAACAGGCCCAACTCCGGAGTGGCTCTCGAGGGGAGCGACCCCACCGAGGAAAGTATCCGCGTATCTCTGTCGAGCTCAAATATGGCTCATGCAGGCTATAGTCCAAACCACGATCAACAAGATCGACCAACAACACCAACTCTCAACCACAAGCTGGAAGTCACACCGCTGGGGCCACCGTTCACCAGACGGCTCCCACAACAGAACACTAAACTCTCCAGAAAGACCGACACCATAAGGGTTCGGAAACCCGATAGACCGGTGCTAAGAACCCTATCAAACAAGAACAGACTCTAGGCTCCGACTATCAAAGTTTCCGATCCCTTATAGTTCGGGAAAGCAATAATCACAGTACAACTCGCAGAAGACACCAACAGGGCCCGAAAGTCCCGGGAGACCTACCCCTACAACCCTATCAAACAAGAACAGGTTCCAGGCTCGGCCCCCGTGGCTTTCGTCCCGACAGAGGAACGGCCCCTAGAACCCAGACCACTCGAATCCTTTCGAGTGGGGAGATTTACAGGAAAAAGGTGACATTTGTTATTGAAAACTAATTTGATCTGGAAGAAATCCATATTTAATGATTTTAGTTCTTTTTAGAAAAACAGTTAGAAAACAAGTGTTTTACCCAAACCCCGAAGGGCTGATGCCTTTGTCCAATCAAACAAGAACAGACTCCAGCGGCCCTTCGATGTTTGGAAGAAAACATTGGTAGACTAAAATCATGTATATGTCGAAAAGGGTTCTGGGTTCTAGGTCCGGCTAACACTAGTATACTAATGCCACTAACACAGTGGCGACGACCCAAACAGGGGAAAACAAGATCTCTCGGGTCCACCGTTTACCCCAACCGGTTCCCGATACAGACAAGCGAACCACCACATCTACCAGACTCCACTCTGCTCCCAAGCACGAGTGCAAATGCATCCCACACTAAAGAGAAGTCCCGACCGCTCGGCCCACTACCCGGGCGAGGATAACACTAAGTCCAGGAATGCGACATAAAGTGTGGATGTCTAAACATAAATAACCCTAGCCCAAGTGAGGGTTTTCTACTGGTCTGGTTACACATGCAACATATGACGGGGGTGCTAGGTCAGGTTCCAATATAACAAATATTTAACATGATAGTAGGAAGCAAGAGATCACAAGATCGACAGATAAACAAGGATCAACAATTCCTACACTCTAACATGCTACCCAAGTCCAATCACTATCATGCATGATTCTATAGCAATAGAATTAGAGCACAGTCCATAGATCTTGAAAGCAAGCCACCCACCTGAAGGTGCACAACTGTCCAGGGTCGTACAGCTGAAAATACCAGGAAATCCAAATCTCCTACTCCAAAAGATCCAGCAACACTCGTAACTCTCCTGGGTACAACACAAAGTCCACAAATACACATCAAGTCCAAAACTGTCCATAAAAACATACACAGAATTTCAGTCCCAAAGATGTCCCTTTTTCACCTGCTGAAAATGGCCAGAAAAATCCAATAAAAATATCACAGCGATCCTCGTGTCGATATCTTCGAAACGGTACCCTGCACGTCCAAATCCGAGCCCCGTAGGCCGAGTTACAAATTCTACAGTACAGGTGCGCAAACACTCACAACCACACAACTGTAAAACTCTGCACAGTAAGAGGGGAAAAAGTATACCTTCGGGCAAGCCTCATAAAAATCCCAAAAAAATACGATGATAATCCTCGCGACGAGTAGATCCAAAAAGTGTATAGGCTCGTCTCGATCCGATGTCCAGTTGAGGAGATAAAATTCCGGCAAGGGGCCGCTATCCAAAAACTCCACCAGAAAACAGCGGCTTAGAAATGCCTCGAAAACCGTGTCATAAACTCTGAATCCAGGAAGATGATCAACACGAAAGTCGAAGACGTACCTCTCGTGATTCCAACGCCGCAAAAATCGTCCAAAAATACCGAAGGAGTAGCTCTGTGGACATCTCAGATCGAACTGCGACGATAACGGGCCTCCGATGAAAGATCGCCACACTGCGTTCCGATGCCGAAGTCGTCGACGCCGCAGCTTCCAAAAAATCCGGGCCTCTGCCAGAAGATGCGCAAGATGAAGATCTCCAACTTTGCTAAAGGGGCCATGGGCAGGGGAGCTCGGGAAAGGGGGCAAAAAGCCCAAGCAAGCCAGCTATTTATAGGCCCAGCCCGAAAATCCACCCTTTTAGGCTTTTGGCCCAAAGTTTCGGGCGCCCGGTACTTCCGGGCTGCTACAGTAACGGGCCCGGCCCGTTACTGTTGACGCCCGGAAAATCCCCAGGCCGCCACGTGTACACCCAAACAGCAAACAGCTGTTTGGGCCAACAGCCATGCGCCACGTGGCCGAACCCCGCGACGACACGTGGCGTCCACACCGGGAGCCTCGGGTCAACGCGCCCACGCCGCGCCCCACGTGCGCCCACGCGTGCCTGTCGGGCACGCGGCCCGAGGTACCAGCTCCCCGCACCATGGACCGCGCGCACAACGCCGCGCCAACCCCGATCTGCCACGTGTCCAGTCCCGGTCCACCGTGCACCCGCGCCAATCCCGCGGACCGCGCCCACTGCGCCCGCCAACCGGGAGCCGCCACGTGGCCAGCCCCCGGGTGCACGCCTCCGCGGTGGACCGCGCGCCTCCGCCGCCGCCAGCCGCCGCGCTCCGCCGCCCGCCGCCGCCGCCGGCGCCCCTCCGGCGGCCGGAACAGTACCAAATCACCTCGAAATCCGTGCCGGGTCATCCGGGCTCCGAAAAATACAAGTAAATAGTCCATCTTGACCGTTTTCGCGCGCTGAATCCAAATCCGAAGTCCGATTTGCCAAATTCCACTTCTAAAATTTACCAAAAATTCCCGGAAAGCAAACTTGATCCGTTTTTTCATGCCGGGTCCAATCCTTGGGTCCAATATGCGCACAAACACCTCTAACACCCAACAGGGGTCTCCAGAAGCCGCAGATCCAACAGTAATCCAAACGTGGGAATTTTCGGGTCCTCACATTACTTTTTCTATGACTCCCCCTCAATTGGCTATCAATTATTTAAGATATAAAGTATTCAACCAAATATTGATCTCGATTTCATACTCGACTAAGCAGTCAAATAAGATAATGACTATACCAAGAGATCATAGAGAGAGAGAAATTGACTTTGATCACTTAGAAGATGATTTAATTAACATAAATGATCATTGCAACAGTGAAATATTATGATGGCAAAAGCATAATAAAATTCTAAATGTGCGAAAAGATGCAATTAAAGTCAATTATGATCTATGCTCAATTAATGTCCTATGTACAAACATAGATAATGAACAAAACAAAAACAAATACAAAACCTATCCTAAGCAAAGGTTTCAAAAAGAAGTTTATTTCAAGGAAAGCATTCCAATTGCTTTTCGTAAATGAATAAAACGTTTTTGATCCAAAGGTTTTGTTAGAATGTCAGCTAATTGATCCTCAGTTGAAATATATGAAAGTTGAAGAGTATTTGATTCAACTTGCTCTCTAAGAAAATGATATCTAAGTTCAATATGTTTTGTTCTAGAGTGCAACACAGGGTTTTTAGAAATGTTAATTGCACTTGTGTTGTCACAAAGAATTGTTACCGAAGATGCTGAAATGCGGAAATCGCTCAAAACGCTTTTCATCCAAATGAGTTGAGTTGAGCAACTTCCAGCTGAAATGTATTCCGCTTCGGCAGTCGAGAGTGCTATGCAGTTCTGCTTTTTACTGTGCCATGCAACAAGGCAATGGCCAAGATAGAAGCATGCACCACTCGTGCTTTTCCGATCATCCACTGATCCTGCCCAATCGGCATCTGAGTATCCAACAATATCCAAACTTGTTCCCATAGGATACCAAATTCCGAAATTAATTGATCCTTTGATATACCGGATGATCCTTTTCACCGCTTTCAGGTGAACCTCCTTTGGTGCTGATTGATATCTCGCGCAAATCCCAACACCAAAAGATATATCCGGGCGACTAGCCGTGAGGTAAAGTAGACTTCCAATCATACTTCGATACAGTTTCTCGTCTACATTCTCACTATGTGATTCACTTCCAAGTCCCTTGTGGCTAGTTCCCATTGGAGTCGGAAAATCTTTACAATTTTCGAGATCAAACTTTTTGACCAACTCCATTGCATACTTGGATTGACTCAAGTGAATACCTTCATCATTTTGTTTAATTTGCAATCCAAGGAAATAAGTCAATTCGCCCATCATGGACATCTCAAATTCGCTTTCCATGGTTTCCGCGAATTTAGAAGCATCATTATCTCTTGTTGCGCCAAATACAATGTCATCGACATAGATTTGTGCTACAATGAAATTGCTTTGATAATGCTTCACAAAGAGAGTCCTATCAGCTCCCCCTCGAGTATAGCCCTTCTCCAAAAGGTGCTTTGTTAACCTTTCGTACCATGCTCGCGGTGCTTGTTTCAGACCGTAAAGAGCCTTTTTCAAACGAAAAACATGGTTAGGTTGTTTATGATCTACAAAACCTTTCGGTTGAGCCACATAAACTTCCTCATTTAAAAACCCATTTAGAAATGCGCTCTTAACGTCCATTTGAAATAATTTGATTTTAAAATGACAAGCAATAGCAAATAGTATACGAATGGACTCGAGTCTAGCTACAGGGGCGAATGTTTCGTCAAAGTCTATACCTTCTACTTGAGAGTAGCCTTGAGCAACTAATCGTGCCTTGTTCCTGATGATAGTACCATCCTTATTTTTCTTGTTCTTGAAGATCCATTTGGTACCTATCACATTGTGTTGCTTTGGAGGCTTCGTTAATTCCCAGACTTTGTTTCGCTCAAATTGATGGAGCACTTCCTGCATTGCTTTAATCCAGTAGTCATCCTGAAGAGCTTCATCTATGTTCTTTGGTTCGATTAAAGATACGTAGCAAGCGAATCCACAAACCAACTGCCTCCGAGTTCTAACTCCTTCTTGTGGATCTCCAATAATATTCGATTCCGGATGATCCTTGGAGATTCGTAACGTTTGTTGAAACGGAGTACTCGGAGATACATGAGATGATTCCTGCACATCAGATAAACTCGAAGAACCATTAGATGCATCATTAATATTGGAAGTATTATTATGAGAAGATGCATTAGCAGGAGAATCATCATCTAGAGAGATATCGAGGGTAGATTTTCCAGATCCAAAGTGAAAAGCTTCATCTACTTTAACATTTATAGATTCTACGATCGTCTTAGATTCAATGTTAAATACTCGATATGCTCTGCTATTCGTAGAATAACCCAAAAAGATCCCTTCATCACTTCGAGAGTAGAACTTTCCAAGATTTTCACGGTCACGTAAAATGTAACATCGACTCCCGAAGACACGAAAATATTTGATGTTGGGTTTTCTACTAAACCACAGCTCATATGGTGTATTTAAAGTTCCTGGGCGCAAGTAAACTCTATTAATGACATAGACAGCGGTGTTCACGGCTTCAGCCCAAAAATGTAGCGGTAAATTCCGGCTATGAAGCATCACACGCGCCATCTCTTGAACAACCCTGTTCTTGCGCTCAACAACACCATTCTGCTGAGGTGTATAGGGTGCCGAGAATTCATGTTTAATGCCATTTGAAGTGCAAAAATCAATGAATTTTGAATTTATGAATTCTCCATCTCTATCACTTCTAACACGAATGATCTTTTCATTCCTTTCAATCATAATACGATGGCAAATCTCATGAAAAGAGTCAAACGTATCAGCTTTCTCTTTTAAAAATGCTACCCAAGAAAACCGAGAGAAATCATCAACCAATAAAAAAATGTACCATTTACCTCCCAAAGATGGTTGACGGGTCGGCCAAAAGAAAAAGATGAAAAGAAAGTAGTATACATAAACTACACAAGATTTAATCGAAGAACGATTAAAGACAAGGAGGGGTTTCACCTTTGCATACCCAAACCTTTTGAGTTTTGGAGTATGTTGGCAATGGTTGAGAAGTTTTCCTTGATGAAGACGTCTTGCAAGATTGGTCTTTTTCTTTTGTCATCGTCTTGTTTGAAGTACTACCAATGTCCTTTTCTTTAGGAAAATCCTTCTTTGAATTCCATGGAGTGAACTTATTGGTAGCAGTTGCAAGATGTGGTTGATTTGATCTTTGAGCTCCAATCTTGCAATTTCTTCCAATGTGCCCTGCAGAATTACAACGAAAACATACCTTTGTGCTTGACGATTCTGAAGAGGATGAAGTAGGTTTGTTGTCGTTAGTTGTCATGATTTCCGGTGTCGGAGGAGGAGATACCGACTGAGGCACAAATACTATCCCAACTGAACTAAAATTGTCTTCAGTTCGATTGTATCCGAGGCCGAACTTGTTTGTTTGACCAAGACCAAGAAGTTTATCCAACTTACTCCTTCCTAAAGAAAATTGTTGTAAGTCATCCTTGAGTTGGCAAATGGTCTCTGTCATTTCCAATTTTTCCCATCGGGCCTCGCCGTAGAGCTTCAAGAAATAGTTCGCTTTGTTCACCATATCTATATAGTTCTTCTCGAGTTGCTCATTGGACTCTTGAAGGGAAACATTTTCTTTTATCAGTTTATCCCTTTCCACTTCAAGATCGGTCGAGAGAGAAGTTACCCTTTTTACTTCTTCTTCGAGATCCTGCAATCTCCCTCTCAACCCCTTGTTTTGCTTAGCCGGTTTCTTTAAATCCCGTAAAGATCTGTGATAGGCTAGAGCAAATTCTTCACCTTCCGAATCATCCAATTCGTTGTCCGTTGCTTTCTTTTCAACAGTGGAGTTGGACATCGACTCGGATGTACTTGCCATAAAGCACATGAAGGGTGAAGATACAGACGCGTGGAATGCGGTGGAGCTCTTTTCTTCATCACTCGAAGACGACTCATTTGACGTTGAGTTGTCATCCCAAGTGACGACTTGCATCGCCTTCTTCTTTGCCGGATACTTGTTGGGACACTCCGTTGCAATGTGGCCGTAGCCTCGACATTTGAAGCATTGTAGTTGTCCTTCTGAACTTTTCTTATCCTTTGAGAAGTTCTCTTGCTTTCTTGACTTGTAACCTGAAGTACCCTTGCCTTTGTTTGACTTTCCGAAGGATGGAGATTTGCTTGAATTACCCCTTCGAAAGTTGCGGCGAAACTTCCTTGTCAAGAGAGCGAGCTGCTTCTCAAATTCCTCCATAGAAAGGTTCTCGTCATCGTCTGAGGAGGATGTATCCGCGTCTTCTTCCTTAGTTGTTTTCAACGCATAACCTGAAGACTTAGAAGTGGATGCCTTTCCAGAAGAATTGTTAGTAGTAAATGTCATTTCATAAGTTTGTAATGAACCAACTAATTCTTCTACACGTATTTCGTCCGGGTGTTTAATAGTTTCAATGGCAGTAACCTTTGGGCGAAATCGTTCAGGAAGAGTTCTTAAGATCTTTCTTACAATCTTAAATTCTGGAATCTTCTCTCCCAGATTAGCACATGAGTTTACGATGTCTTGCAATCGTGTATAGTAGTCCGTGAAAGATTCATTTTCTGCCATTAAGATAGAGTCAAACTTGCTCGTAAGCATTTGCAGTTTCTGAATCTTCACGAGGTTAGTTCCCTCATGTGTAACCTGAAGAACATCCCAGATTTCTTTCGCAGTCTCACATGCCGAGACGCGAGAGAATTCAGTTTGAGATAAGGCATTAAAGATAGCATTAATTCCCTTGCCATTGTAAGAAGATGAATCTAACTCTTCCTTGGTCCATTTCGACCTAGGTTTTAAGGTGCGAACATCACCAATAAGTTCAGTTGGATTAGACCATCCTAATTCAATTGATTGCCACACCTGTTCGTCGATGGAAATTAAAAAGGCTTTCATCCGTACTTTCCAGTACGCATAATTTGTTCCATCGAAGAACGGGGGTCGGTTGATGTTTCCACCTTCAACCATTGTTTACAACCCTATTCCCGCTCTGATACCACTTGTTGGGTTATATGTAATACGGATCTAAATAGGGGAAAAAACACCTAGAGAGGGGTGAATAGGTGTAAACGTATAAACACTCAAAAATCGTTGCGATAAAAACCCAATGCGGAAATAAAAAATAATACACAAGATTTTTACGTGGAAAACTCCATCACCGGAGTAAAAAACCACGGGACCGATAACACGGCAGAAATCCACTAGAATTAAAACACGTACAAGGTGATTTACCGTACACAATTACGACTCAACCTTTTCCATACGCTCCTAGAGGATCTTCTCCGCTCGCTCCGCGACGCTTCTCGAATCCACGATCTGCGCCCAACGCCGAATCCACGGCGTCCAACGTCGAATCCACGACGTCCGACCGAATCCACGGTCTTCACCCAATAGCACCCTTCGAATCCACGAACGTGCCTCGCTCCGAATCCACGAGAGCGGTTGAACCTTGAATCCACAAGGACACGCGAATCCACGCGCTGATTTTTGGGGTAAATCGTTGTTTTTGGGTGGTGATGATCCGCCGAATACTTAGATCAAAGATAGATCGGAAATACCATCTAAGTATTCATTAGTTTGATTCAACTCAAGATGTGAGTATGAAAACCTAGAATCAAACTAATCAATATAGATGAAGAAACATAGAGTATTCTCTAATGATTTCCTTTCTTCTCTATATGTGGATCTCGAGCCGTATAAGATGATACAAGAAAAATGACGGCTATCTCGACTCACTGGATTAACCCTAGAAAAAGAGTCATAGGGTCTATTTATAGGTTAGAAACCCTAGGAAGGAGATAAGAATCAAAAACCTAACATTTCTGGAGATTTTACGGACGGCGATCCGGATCGGATTAACTGTGATCCGGATCCTCGTAACGAGTCAGGTAATTCCAGAAAAACGAAGGTTCGGGATCCGGATCGAAGTGCTTGATCCGGATCGTTCATACAGTTCACCAAGCATCAACGTTCGGGATCCGGATTGCGAAGCCTGATCCGGATCGTTCAAGGAAGATGGTAAACTCAGTGTTCGGGATCCGGATCAAGAGAGGCTACGATCCGGATTGAACTGGTGTATGAACGAACCACCTTCGGGATCCGGATCGAACAACCTGATCCGGATCCTGAACATGTCCCAAGTCCAGTTTTTGATTTTTATGCAATGAAAGATTCTTCCAAGTGTTTCTACACTACAAGAAGTATTCGGATCACACAAAATCTTTAGTAAAACATACCTGATCCTTTTGAATTCTTCTTTCTTGAGATTGAGTTAAACGATCCAACTTTCTTCACCTTCAATCTTCAAGACTTGAGACTTTCACGAAACTACGCCAACTCAAATTCCGTAACACTTCGGGTTCCGTGGACCGCGCCGCGTGCACCGACCAATCGGGGACTGCCACGTGTCCACCCGCCTTGGTCCATGCACCGCCGCGCCTCCCAGTAGACCGCGCATCACGAGCCCGCCAATCAGGCGGCGCCACGTGTCCATGCGCCGGGTCCGTGCACCTAGCTGCGCCCCTCCGTGCACCGAGTGCTGCGGACCGGCCAATCACAAGCCGCCACGTGGCAGCCGGCGGTCCACGGCCCCTCCCATGCACCGAAATTCAGCGAAAACTTCCGGGAGTCCCTTTTTGGGCATCCGGACTCAGAACCAAACAAGCAAATAGCCGTTTTCAAGCGTTTTTCCACGCTGAATCCAAATCCAACCTCTGTTTGGCCCAAAACAATTTCGAAAATTCGGCAAATGCAGCCGAAGGCCAATCCAGCTGTGGATATCACACAGGGTCCATCTGTGGCATCCCTTTGATGCACTATGGGCCAGATACACCAACACTAGGTGTTCTACACCACGGTTCATGGGAGAAGCAACACGGGGATCAGGGTCACCACAGGGAGAGTTTTTGCAAAAGGAAGAGTGAAAGAATGCACCTCGGTTCCGGTATTTAACAAATCTGCAGATTGCGTACCGGTACTCGAAGGCGCGTACCGGTACCCAATTTAAAAAACTGAAATATTCAGTTCGGGTTCCGGATTGAATTTTTAATTCCGTCCTTTTGGTTCCGGTACCGAAAGGTGAGTACTGGTACTCCAGAGCAAAAATCAAAATATTTCTTGATACAAATCCAAATTTTGAACTCTTTCAAATACCGATTTGCTTACAATCAAGAAAATCAATTTAAATGCTTGAAAATTGCGAGATTACTCAGATGTCATTCAATCCAATTAATTTTACAAAAATTAAAAAGATTTACTCCTAAATCATGAAAAACAAAGATAAAATATTATAACCGTTTTTCATTTTATATACGTCAAACACAAGTCATCAAAAATAATCTAGAGATCCGAACTCAATCAAGATGTAATGGATTATCAAAAATGACTTACAGAGATTTTCAAATAACATCAATTTGATCAATACCCTTTCAAATTTGAGATAAGCACTAAAATACTTAAGGGTGGCTCTTTGAGCATCTTTCAACTATCCCACCTTATACCAACCAGGAGATTGTTCAAAATATAGAAAATTTGAATATGAATCTCCGAATGCTTCATCTAAAGATTTTACCAAAAATATTATCATGCATAAAAAAACATGTGGTATTTCTTTCCAACATGTGGTGGTAGTTTTCACACTCCTTTGCGGATGTAACTCTTTCCACATCTTTTCAACTCTTTTAATTACCCTTGTAATAATGCAATCTCTTACGTGAAAAAATTAAATCCCAAATTTTAGTCTATTCGTTGTCTCATGTTTATCACAATGAATTCACACAACCGAGATAGGTTAAGCACCTTAAGATCACATATGATTACTAAAATTTGATGAATATAACTATCAAAAACTCCTATAATGGAATATCTTCAAAGATTATGATTATGGAGTAAAGTTGATAATTAATATGAAATTAATTAGGAGTGAATGAAAGTAAACCCTTTTTATATTCAATGCACTAAAACAAGTCGCAATCGTTCATTAAATCACTTTTGTTTAAAAACAAAACATGAAAACGACAAGCATTGAAATCATGTAATGCTCAAGATAAATATGAAGAGAAAATCGATCAAAGCATTACATACAGTCAAAAGCAATTTAAAACTTAAGACAAGGAAAGATATCACCTTTCCTAATCCAAAACCGTCAGATTTTGGGTTGTCTTGCTTCGTTGTGGACGGGGGTTGTTTGTTTTGACTGTTGAACCACCTTAGGTTCCCGCGTTGCAAATGTCCACTTGAATAACCGATGTTGTGGCTTGAGCCTTTGGTGGATTGAGGAAACTCCATTGAATTGATGTTGCTTTTGAATCCGTAGAGTCCGCTCCGTAGATGAAGATGCTGAAGAATTTTTCTTCCTATTTTTCGGGCACGTCTTCATCATGTGTCCTTCAATTCCACATTGGTAGCATGTTTTACCTTTCAATTTAGTTGTAGAACTTGAAGCCTTCACTGTTTGTTTCTGTTTATATCCCAAACCAACTTTACTCGTTTGACCTAATCCGGACATACCGTCAAATTTCCTGTAACTGGTTGAAAGAGTTTGTATGTCGGATTTGAGTTGATGAACTTGCTTGGTCAAAACTTGGTTGGCGTCATGAATTTCCTCAAACTGTTTTTCAAGAAAACCAATCTTGTCCATATGAGAATTAACGATCGTTTCCGATTGGTTTAGCTTTTCTTGGAGGGTTTTATTATTGTTCAATAAAAGTCCTCGTTCCTCCTCGAGATCATGAATTTTGATCTTCAAAGTACGGTTCTCGTCTTCAACCTCAAAGTCGTTGTTTCCTCAACTTCTTGATGTGCTTGGCCATCTTCTTTGATTCCTTAAGAAGTTGTTGATAGGCCTCAACGAGTTCTTCTTCGTCCGACTCCCCCTCAATTGACGACTCTCCGTCGGATGTAGATGATTCATGCAAAATCAAAGAAGTAGAGTCAGTAATTAACGATAACAAGCAAACATTAGAGGAGGGAACTAGAGAAGTATGAAAAGCAACAGCATTATCCTTTTCCTCTTTACTTGAGGTCGATTCATTGGAAGTAGAATCGTCCCAAGTTCTTGCTTGCAAAGCCTTCTTTTTATATGATTTCTTAGAAGGACAATCCGTTGAAATATGGCCGTAGCCTTTGCATCTGTAGCATTGGATTTCCCCTTCGAATTCATCTTTTTCTTTTACTTTAGAAGGTTTTGCAAATTCTTTTGAGTTTAGAGGATTTAGAACCCGATGATCCTTTAGATGGTTTCGAGGATGAAGATCTATCAGTTCGATTCTTCCAAAAATTGCGACGAAATTTCTTCGTGATCCGCGCGAGTTATTCTTCACAGTCGGCAAAAGATATTTCATCGTCGGAGTTTGATTCGCCATCTTCATCCTTCGTTGATTTGAATCCAATTTCTGCACGCTTAGAAGAAAACTTGGAAGAAAATTGATTAGTAGGAAAAGTCATTTCATATGTTTGTAAAGCACCTACTAATTCCTCTACTCTCATGTCATCCGGATGATTGACGGTTTCAATGGCAGCAACCTTTGCCCTAAAACGTTCCGGAAGAGTCCGAAGAATCTTTCTTACAACTTTCGATTCCGGGATCTTTTCTCCTAAATTAGCACATGTATTGATTATATCTTGAAGTCTGGTATAATAATCAGTAAACAATTCATGCTCATCCATATGAATAGAGTGAAATTGACTTGTAAGCATCTGGAGCTTTTGAATTTTTACAAGACTAGTACCCTCATGTGTAATTTGAAGAATATCCCAAATCTCCTTTGCAGTTTCACACGCAGAAATACGTGTAAACTCGATCGAGGAAAGAGAATTAAATAAAGCGTTCATACCTTTCCCGTTGTAAGAAGATTTTTCGATCTCCTCTCTGGACCATCTAGAGCGAGGTTTTGGGGTAGTAGTATTTCCTACTTCCTCAATTGGATGTTCCCAACCGTATTCCACGGTTTGCCATACTCGCTCATCAATTGCGATGAGAAAAGCTCTCATCCGGACTTTCCAATAGGCATAATTGGTCCCATCGAAAAGAGGAGGTCTATTAATATTACCACCTTCACCCGACATGATAGAAAAACCTAAAACCCGCTCTGATACTAATTGTAGGTTTATGGATCCCCAAGGATCTAAATAGGTTCTATCAAACACCTAGAGGGGGGGGTGAATAGGTGTAATAACCAAAAAACTAAATCTCAGTGCAATTTAAAATAAATGCGAAAAATAAAAACAGCACACCGAGATTTACGTGAAAAACTCCATCACAGGAGTAAAAACCACGGGACCAACACGCAATAACAATCCACTAAGAATTTGAAAGATAACAAGGTGATTACCGACTCCACGGACTCCAACCCCACCTTCAACTTCTCCGGATCTTGCGCTCACCGACTGCAGGTCCAATGCACACGTCTGAATCCACGAACGCCACTCGAATCCACGAGCAACACGTTTCGAATCCACGAAATGCCTTCAACACATCGAATCCACGATGCCACGTCAACTCCTTGACGCAAACTCAGCCGTTACGAAAGTATAGGTTTCGATGGTGATCCTTTGCTTAGAATATCATTAGAGAACCATGGATGAAATCTCTAAGCAAAGATTAGATCAATTCGACAAAAAGCATCTCATCAAAGAACCATCGAATTGACCTAAAAGAGGCTAAAAAGATGAACGATAAAAATCTAGCCTCTAGGGTTGTTCTCAAGTGTTTCTGAATTGGTCCATCATTCTTGAGAAACCCTAAGTATCTATTTATAACCTTTGGAAATCAATCAAAGTCGGTTTAGCATTCTTACCACGACTTAACATTGCGTACCTGTACTCAATAGTAGGTTCCGGTACTCAATGACGCAACAGACAGATTTTCTTATTGCGTTTCGGTACTAAAAGTTGGGTTCCGGTACTCAATGTAATTTCCAGAAAATCTTGTGTCGGGTTTTGAGGAACTCAAAGTGGGGTTCCGGTACTCAATGTAAAATACAGAATTTTTCAAAGATAAGTTTAACAAAACAAACCATGTACCGGAATCCAAACTTAAAATAAGTTATGAGTTGAAATCCAAGTTCCCAAAACCGGGTTTCAATAAAACATGATTCCAAAGATTGTAAATATACTTAAATCACCATGATTAATTTAATCATACCTGAGTGTCAATTTGAGCTCTTGTTGAATCTTCTCCGAGTCTTCGATTACTGATTTGACAATTTGATCACTTCAAGACTCCGACTCAAATCGCGAAATATGCCAACATAAAAGCCGTAACAATCTCCCCCTTTGGCAATTTCGTGACAAAATCCAAAAATACATAAAACGCTCATGACACTCATCTTAAACCAAAAAATTGAAATTCAATGTCATCACCAAAACATTGACTTTCTTTGCGTGAAAGATCCAATAAACAAAAATACATTTGAACTAGTCCTAGAACAAACTCTTTGACTTCGCTAACAAGTCCGCCACCCATACGGGAAGGCCCGCATAGGCGAAGCGTCAAACCTGCAAAAGATAATATCTAACAGCTAACAGATATCAGAGCTAAAATAAAAGCTGCTATAAGAACATAAATCCACTGTACATTTGTAATCATCCAAATACAACAACCACCTTCAAAAAAAAAGGAAACTAAAAGATACAATCTAGTGTACAGGACTATAACCCATAATCCGAGTATAAGGTATATTTATCTCACCAAAAAAAAATACAGGTAGGGATCTAACTCGCGACTCCCTTATCTCGATCCGAAGAACCAGCAGGTGTAGGAACTGAAACAGAAGTCTCTACAAAAAGAACCCCAACAGCGGGTGTGAGAACTACATAAACAAGTAGTTCTCAATTGATACCGTCTCCAAGACCAACGATCTATGTGATGACCTGGATCTCTGCAGAGCTGTGGTAGAGTCATTGGTGACATCTGGGGAGCTTGTACTGTGCGTTGGAGGTGTTTGTGCACCAATTGGACAGTTGTGGCGGACTTCGGGCTTACTGGATCTTGTGGGTGATCAATGGACTCCGTCGGATCGTTAGAAGTGGTTTTGCGCGATGCGGATATTAAAAATGGACTCAGCGCGAAGTTTGGACCAAGGAATACCTTTCCAGATGCCATCGGCAAATTTTGGGGTTGGAATTTGGCAAAATGGAGATCAAATTCGGATTCAGCGCGCGAAAACGGTCAAAACGGACTACCCACTTGTTATTTTTGAGCATCGGGTACTGTTCATGCCGGAACAGTGTCTCCGGCCGCCGGCGGGCAGCGGCGGAGCGGCCGCGGGCAGCGCGGCGGGCAGAGGCGCGGGCCGCCCGGTCCACGCGGCAGGCGTGCACCGGGGGCGGGACGCGTGGCGGCTCGGGAGTGGGCCGGTCCGCGGGGCGGGGTCTACGGAGAGTGCGGGGCGCACGGTGGACCGGGGTGGACACGTGGCATTACTGGATTGGTCGGTGCAGTGGACTTGGTCTACGGAGCAGGCGGGCGTGGTGCATGGACCGGCGGGACACGTGGCGTCTTCTGGTTGGTGGGCTCATGGAGTCTGGGTCCACGGAGGTGAACCGGGGCGCCTCGGGATTCGCGCCTGGCAGGGGGCGCAGGCGGCGGGCGCAGGCGGGCACGTGGGCGCGGTAGGCGGGCGTTGACCGGGTGCGCGCCACGTGTCGCCGCAGCATTGGCCCACGCGTCGCGCGGTGGACGGCCAGCGTGGCTGTCCGCTGTGCGGGGGGCGACGTGGAGGCCGGAGGCGTTTTCGGGCGCGCACAGTGTTGGGCCGGGCCCAACACTGTAGCCGCCCGAAATCGGGAGCGCCCGGAAAATGGGACATGTTGGGTATTTTCAGATTTGTTTTTCCCAGCTTATTTAAAGGCCGAGTTCAACTGAAGAGAGCTTCTTCTCTGCGTAGATTTTCACTGTGCAACCGTCACAAGAAATGCTCCTCTCCCTGTGGCGATTCCATCTGCAGATTTCCAGATTTTTCAGCAGCACGCATCCCGAGGTTACCATTTTTACGGCGCGGCGCGACGCTCGTTCGTTTGTGTTCTTCTTCGTCGCATTTCGGTGCGAGGACTCCCCCGGCTTACTCCGACCTCCGAATGAGGCGATTCTTGCGCCGTTGGCTTCACGACAGGTAGGGCTACGTTTCCCATGTTTACTGGTTTTTCCCATTCCGAGGTGTTCATGGGTTTTTCGGATCATCTTGTGACCTCATTTTCTGGGGCGGAGTTTTGGGACAGCGGTGTGGTATTTTGGGGATATCTTCGCGCACAGGCATCGGATCGGGGCGATTCAAGAGGAGTTTTGCATCTACACATCACGAGGAATATCTCCAAATTTTCTTGGAATTTTCTGAATTTTGCCCCGAAGGTGAATATCCCTGTTTACAGAACCTTGTGGTTCAGTTTTTGTGAGCAGTTTGTTTCGAGATGGTTCTCTTGTCGGATTTGTTTCTCAGTGTAGGAAACTCGGATTTGAGTGTGCAGGTAGTCGTTTCGACGGGTTCGTCGCGAGGATCGTGACAGTATTTTTCTTGGAATTTTCCGGGCATTTCTGGCAGGTAAAAATAGGGGAACTGTGGACTGTTGTGTTTGGGACAGTTTTGTGTGAGCATTGTATGTTATTTATGTATGTTCTTTTGGGAATTTTGTACAGCGATCGCGGCGGCTTATCGGTTTGGGCGAGGGCACTTTTTGGGACTTGGAATTAGCGATCGAGGTGGGTGGTTGTTGTTTACCTCTATTTTGACATGCTCACTAGGAATATTAGAGTGATTCCTTTATTTGGACATGAATGCTTAAGTGATATAAATTGTGAGCTTTTCCTATGGAAATTACTATTGTGGATATTTGATAGTGGTTGGGACTTATACATGTTTGTATGGATGGAATGTTAGCGTTTAACCTTGCATGTGGATTGGATTATTTATCATGGGCTTTATGATTATCCTGTTAGTGGTTGGTACTATTTGAGGACTTTATGACATGCATAGGTGGATAGTGACGCTTTATCATGGATCATAGACATGTGTGGTTGGATAATGTTTTAGCATGATGGTTACATCTATGCGGATCTATTAATTGTTACACATGTGGAACCACTATTGGTCGCCTTTTTCTTTATTTCCTTGAGAACACTTGCATGCTTGTTTGGACATCTAGGTAGGCCATCTTTTATCGCTACACTTTCATGCTGGAACTTGACTTAGGAGAAACCTTGTTTGCTTCTTTCTCCTTTTCGTAGTCAGGTGGGTTTGCTCGGGTTTGAGCAGGGGTTTGGGATAGTGTAGCCGGGGCCTGGATTATGGATCATGGGTTTTGGCGGCGACCGCGGATATTGGGCGGTTGACCGGATGTCGGTTATAGGACATCGGTGATAGGGCATGATTATGGACTAGAGGGTTTTGTGGCAACCGCGGATAGTAGGCGGTTGACCAGATGTCGGATGTGGGACATGATTGTGATTGTGGGTTTTTACGGCGACCGCGGATATTGGGCGGTTGACCGGAGGTCGGTTGTTAGACCTGGTCGTGGATTGTGGGGTATTGCGGCAATCGCGGATATTGGGCGATTGACCGGATGGTTACTCTTGCATCTGATTGGGAATCAGTTTTCTTTTAGTGGAGGGTTGTGTTCCACTGGGGCTTTATAGTTGTGATCCAATCCTGCTTTTATCACCGGCGCGGTTATTGCCCGGTGATGCTTTTATTACACCGGCGCGGTTATTGCTCGGTGATGCTTTACTCGTGTGGGTAGCTCCCCTCGAGATCCCCTTCGGAGGCCGGGGCCGGACAGTTATGGACAGGTTTGCTATCACATCGGCGCGGCTTATTTGCCCGATGATGAGGGCGGCAGCAGGAATTTTGCTATCACATCGGCGCGGCTTTCTTGCCCGATGATGAGGGCGGTACAGATTGGGTTTATCTGGGATGGTTGGTTATTGTGGCATACGGTTATTCCAGTCTAGGACTGTATTTTAGAGGCATAGTAGTGGTAGATTTCCCTTTTGCAGCGGTTTCATTTCTTACCACTCTTCCTTCCTTTTTGCCTCTGGTAGGCCTAGTGGGTGTGTCAGAGTTTGAGGTTTTACCCACTAGGGGAGGCTACTGGTTTACTAGTAGTTCTCACTCCCATTCTTCTTTCCTCTTTTTCTTCTTCCTTGTTTTGCAGTGTCTTCTGCGGGTGCTGCTGGGCTTTTAGCGGCGGGTCGAGGAGAGAGGACGGCTGAGTAGATAGATCTCGAGGCAGGATGAGCGTGTTAGCTGGACTGTTGGTGTACCCAGGTTTCCTCAGACGGTTGTACTTTTACATTTGGGACTGGCTTTTGCCAGCAGGTTGTATTTATTTTGGGTGAGCTGGGAGAGACAGATGTATCATTTATACAGATGTATTGTATTTTATTTCCAGCTTCAGTCTGAGATGTATTAGTTTTAGTTCAGCTCTGTTTTATTGCACTTTTATTGTTATCTCTTATATCTGAGTAGGTTTGGGGCTTCGTGTACACGGGAAATACCGTGTGCACGGCGGATCTGTAGACGGGTCCGGGTTCTGGTTTACACCCGGGGCGTGACAATCTACCCACTAAGTCTACTAGAGGCAAGATAACACTAATGTAAAAGAAAGTAGATATGTAAGCTGGAAAGAAATCTACAGCTACTATACCTCTATCTACTATGCTCAAGAAAAGACGAAATAAATAAAATGCAACCACTCGCTCTCGATGTGATAAACCAACCCAATCATAATGACTGCCACTTAGGGTCCAGTCAAACCTGCGCCCACCTACTACCACATATCCACCAAGGACGGGATTTACGTAGGCCGTCCCACAAGGATTGCATCGACGTCGCGCGAGAACAAAGTAATAGACCCAGCTCTGGAGCGGCACTCGATGGCAGCGACCCCACCGAGGAAATTAGCGCATCACAGTCAAGCTCAAATATGGCTCATGCAGGCTATAGTCCAAACCTACGATCAACCATATCGACAAGTCCACATGTCACGCCCCGGGTGTAAACTGGGACCCGGGCCCGCCAACAGATCCGCCGTGCACACAGAATTTTCTATGTGCACGAAGCGCTGGTAACCTGCTCAGATAGATAATATACAATAAAAGAGCATAAACAGAGCTGAACTAATAGAACTAAAAGTAATCTCAGACTTGAAATAAGCTACAAGCTGAAATAAAAGTACAATATACTCCCAGCTCACCAAAAAAATATACAACCAGCTGGCCAAAGCCAGACCCAAAAGGAAACTACTGAAGTCTGAGATACGAAAGGGGGTACAATAAAAACCTCGCTAGTCTCTCACTTGGGGTAGACGATCTAGCTAGTCGGCGATCCTCTTACCTCGATCTGCCGCTGAAGGCCCAGCAGCTCCCACAGATGACTCTGCAAAACAAAGGGAAAGGAGGACAGAAAACAATAATGGGGGTGAGAACTACTAGACAACCAGTAGCCTCCCCTAGTGGGTAAAACCTCTAATGCTGACGCACCCACTGGGAATAAAGAGGCAAAAGAAAAGAACAGTGGTATGTAATAAAGACTGCTGGAAAAGGAACTACCACTACTATGCCTCTAAATGCAGTGCCAAAAGATAACTGTATATATGCAACTATAAAGCTGACTGCCCAAAGAAACCCAATCAGAGGGCCAGGAAATACTGGCACTGCCTGCTCTGTCATCACTCACAACTCACCAACTGACCGGCACCCATCACGGTCAAAAAGCCTACTCCGGAGTGGCACTCGAGGGGAGCGACCCACACGAGTAAAGTATCTCTGTATCAATCATCTCTGTAACCGATGTCTCACAATAGCAGGACTGGATCATGACCATGATCAAAGTGGGAATACTCCATCCACTAATGCAACCCTGATCCCCAATCTGATGTGATAATAACATCCGGTCAACCGCCCAAAATTCGCGGTTGCCACTATCTCCCACAATCCCCAAGAAGAGTCTAAACTGTCCCAGACTCAAGATCCAACTACACTATCTCAAGATCCCGATCTGACTCGATCGTCATGCATCGATAGAGAAGAATAACAATAAAACATGTTTTCTCCTAAGTCAAATCCCATAATACAGTGCTGCAGTAAAATGGTGGCCTAACTAGATGTCCAATTAAACATACAATTATTCCTTTAAAAAGTATTAGAAAAGTGACTAAGGTTTCTTGTAAAGAATCATTTTAAAACATTATTGGATTATTTATTTGCATGCAGTTTAAGATATAGCAATTGTCCAACTTCATTGTCCCAGATTGATCACATAGAAGCTATCAAGTAATTTTGGGGGGCCAATGCAATAGGTTCATATACCACGAGTTAACTGTCACATTTATAATTGGGAAACTCTACTATTCCTAGTGAGCAAGTCAACAAAGAGGGAAACGCAACCACCCACCTCGAAAAGCGTGCACAATACACCCAGAAAATACCCGCTGTCCTCTAAGCACACCGTCAGCTGAAATAGTATCCTACAACATCACACAAGTGTACACGGTGTAAAAACTACAAGTTCCAAACACATAATTGCTGTTTTTACAATCAGCACGCACAACGAGGAATTTCACCTCTGCCTCGAGCTCCTAAAATCTCAAAAAAATCACGGTTGCGTTCCTCGCGAAAAGTAGCCCAAAATCGACTCTTGAATCGCCTCGATCTGATATTCCTACGCTGAGAAATAATTCGTCGAAGTCACCGCTGTCCAAAAACCCAAACAGCAAAAGAGGGGGTCAAAACACCTCGGGAATCGTGCCAAGGAATCGGAATCTAGAGAAACCACCAACACGGAAAACGAAGCCCTACCTCTTAGGAACACACCGGCGAAGAAATCGTCGAAAAAGGACTCCTGTACTGCGCAGGGGACTCCTCGGACTAAAATACGACGATAACAGGCCAGGATTGGGGAAAAACGAGGCACACTGTAAAATCCGGATAGCCGTTGTCGGACTTCCAGAAAATCTGGGAACGCACCATGAGGTAGACAATAAGAAGATGAAAAACTTCTCTTAAGGCCCCTCCCATAGGTTCTCTCTCTATCTCTCGGAAAACAGAGAAAAAGAAGGGAGGGGAGGCCTTTATATAGGCCCACAAAAACAATTGGGATAATTCCCAATATGTCCCGGATTTCGGGCGCAAATAGTGCGGCCCGGCCCATTTCGGGTGCGCACAGTGCGGCCCGGCCCAGCCATTTCCGGGCGCGCACAGTGCGGCCCGGCCCAAGCCCCGCTCGCACAGCGGATCGGCCGCACGCCTTCGCCCGTCCGACCCGCCCCCAGGGCCCGACACGTGTCCGCCAAACAGGCGGCAGCCGTGCGGGCCCAGCGGGGAAGCGCCACGCGTCCCCCGCAATCAGCGGCGCGGTGGGTGGCGCCCGCCTATGGGGCGGCACCACGTGGCCCACGTGCGCTGCCGTGCCTGACACGGCTGTCGGGCGGCCGCCGCCGCCCACGTGCGTACGGCCGCACCCGCGTGGCCCAGCGTGCGCCATGTGCATATGGGCCACCCAATCCGGGGCCGCCACATGGCGCGCCCCGGTCCACCGTGCACCGTGCACACCCCGCCCCTGCCCGGCCTGCCCGAGCTGCCCACGCATGCCCCCGCGCGCCGAGCGCACTGCGCCGGGCCAACCGGTGCCTGCCACGTGGCCCGCCGGTCCACCGTGCACTGGCGGCCCGCTCTATGGACCGAGAGCCGTGCGCCGGCCCAATAAGAACCTCCCACGTGTTCCAGGCCGGTCCACAGCTCCCCCCGTGCACCATTTTGCGCAGAAAACTTCCGGGGGTCCGTTTTTGGGCATCCGGACTCCAAAATAAATAAGTAAATAGCCGTTTTCAAGCGTTTTTCCGCGCTGAATTCAAATAAGGCCTCCGATTAGCCTGATTCCACTCCTAAAATTCGGCAAAGGTAGCCGAAGGTCAGGCTTGCTCCCAAATCCTCTCTGGTTGCAAACAACATATCACTTTGACATGTTGGGGCCCCACACACCACTAACAGGTGTTCCACACCCCGAAACAGGGGAAAAACATAGGGGAAAACTGGGACACTACATCCTCCCCCACTAACAAAAGTTTCGTACTCGAAACGAAAATCATACCTCAATCCGGAGCCTCGAACAGGTAGGGGTAGGCGTCCATCATCGCTGACTCGAGCTCCCACGTCGCCTCGCGCTCATCATGATTGCTCCAGAGGATCTTCACATAGGGGATGGTCCGATTGCGCAATTCTTTCATCTCCCGATCTAGAATCCGCAGTGGGTGCTCCTCATATCTCAAATCCTCGCTGACCTCGAGTGGTGCAAAGTCGATGACGTGAGACGGGTCGAAGACGTACCTCCTCAGAGTGGAAACATGAAAGACATCGTGGACACCAGCCAGTCTCGGGGGAAGTGCAAGTCGGTAAGCAACTGGCCCGATACGCTCCAATACCTCAAAGGGTCCAATGTATCAGGGACTGAGTTTCCCGCGAATGCCAAACCTCCTTATCCCTTTGGACGGCGAGACTTTCAGAAATACATGATCTCCCACCTGAAACTCTAAGTCTCGTCGCCGAACATCAGCATAGCTCCTCTGTCGACTCTGAGCGATCTGAAGGTGCTGTCGGATCACTCTGACCTTTTCTTCTGCCTCTAGCAACAAATCTGGTCCCAGAGTCCTTCTCTCCCCCACATCACTCCAATATAGCGGTGATCGACATTTGCGTCCGTACAACGCTTCAAACGGAGCCATTTGGATGCTCGCTTGAAAGCTGTTGTTGTACGCAAACTCAGCCAGTGATAAGTGTCGAATCCATCCACCGCCAAAATCTAGGATACAAGCCCTCAGCATATCCTCAAGGATCTGAATCGTCCGCTCTGACTGTCCATCAGTCTGTGGGTGGAAAGCTGTACTAAATCTGAGCTGAGTCCCCAAGGTAGTCTGTAAACTCCCCCAGAATCGCGAAACAAACCTCGGGTCTCTATCTGACACTATGGAAGCTGGCACCCCATGTAACCTCACTATCTCATCCAAGTATAACTGGGCTAGTCGTTCGAGTGGCCAAGTAGTCTGTATAGGCAAAAAGTGCGCTGACTTGGTAAGTCGATCCACCACTACCCAGATAGCATCTGCACCTCCTTGTGCCCTCGGTAATCCGACCACAAAATCCATCGTGATGTGGTCCCATTTCCACTCGGGAATTGGAAGACTTTGTAACTTGCCAGCTGGCACACGATGCTCAGCTTTTACCTGCTGACAAGTTAAACACTGAGACACAAACCTCCCAATATCCCTTTTCATGCCATTCCACCAGAAGTGTGTCTTGAGGTCCTTATACATCTTAGTCCCCCCAGGATGAAGGGTGTAAGGTGTATAATGGGCCTCTCTCAATATCTGCTCTCTGATCTCAGCATCCACTGGCACACAGGCTCGATCCCTGTACCTCAGTACTCCCGCAGTATCAACTGAAAAATCCCCTGATCGATCACTCGGAATCTAATCTCGAATCTTGGTCAAATGGGGGTCCTCGCTCTGTTTCTCCCGGATCCTCTCCAGCAGAGTGGGCTGCACGACCAAAGACATCAGTCTAGCAGAGACCCCAGGGGATACAACCTCTATCTCGAGCCGTCTCAACTCCTCTAACAGTGGCGCCTGATTTGTAATCAACATGGACAAACTCTGCACCACTCTCCTACTCAAGGCATCTGCAACCACGTTGGCCTTTCCTGGATGGTAAAGGATATCCACATCGTAATCCTTCAGTAACTCTAACCATCTGCGCTGCCTCAAATTCAGTTCCTTCTGCGTGAACAGGTACTTTAGGCTCTTGTGGTCGGTGTAGATCTCACAGTGCTCCCCATATAGGTAATGGCGCCAAAGCTTCAGTGCAAACACCACGACAGCAAGTTCCAAGTCATGGGTAGGGTAATTCTTCTCGTAATTCTTAAGCTGTCTCGATGCATAGGCAATTACCCTCCCTTCCTGCATCAGCACGCATCCAAGTCCACTGTGCGATGCATCACTGTAGATCACATATCCTTTCCCCATAACAGGGAGGGAAAGGATATGAGCGGTCATCAATCTATCCTTTAGCTCCTCAAAGCTCCTCTGGCAGTCCTCACTCCAGATAAACTTAACTCCTTTACGCGTCAACCGAGTGAGGGGTGTGGAAAGCTTCGCAAAGCCTTCCACAAACCGACGATAATAACCAGCTAACCCCATGAAGCTGCGCACCTCAGATACAGTCGTCGGTCGGGGCCAATCTCGAACTGCCTCAATCTTCGCCGGGTCTACTGCTACACCGGCGGCGAAAATCACATGGCCCAAGAAAGCTATCTCCCGAAGCCAAAACTCGCACTTTGACAGCTTGGCATACAACTTCTTATCTCGTAGAAGTTGTAGCATAGTCCTCAAGTGCTCCTCGTGCTCGGCCTCGCTTCGGGAGTAAATAAGGATATCATCAATGAACACCACCACGAAGCGATCCAGAAATGGCCGAAATATCCTGTTCATCAAGTCCATAAAGGCGGCAGGGGCATTAGTCAATCCAAACGGCATAACTGTAAACTCATAATGCCCGTACCGTGATCTGAAAGCAGTCTTAGGAATATCCTCGGCCTTCACCTTCAGTTGGTGGTAACCAGACTGTAGATCAATCTTGGAAAATACACAAGACCCTTGCAGCTGATCAAAGAGATCATCGATGCGCGGCAAAGGGTACTTGTTCTTAATGGTCACTTTGTTCAATTCCCTATAGTCCACACACAACCGAAGTGACCCATCCTTCTTTTTTACGAATAGCACCGGTGCTCCCCAAGGCGACACACTTGGTCTAATAAAGCCCTTATCCATCAGATCTTGCAGCTGTGCTTTAAGCTCTCGCAGCTCAGCCGGTGCCATCCGATAAGGAGCCTTAGAGATTGGCGCAGTTCCTGGAACTACGTCAATCACAAACTCAATCTCTCTGTCTGGCGGCATACTAGTCAGCTCGGGTGGAAAAACATCCGGAAACTCGCGGGCAATAGGAATATCCCCGAGTCCCGGTGTTGCCGTAGGCCCCTCAACAACACTAGCCAAAAAGGCTACACATCCTCGATGAATCATCCGCCTCGCTCAGGAAGTCGAAACCACAGAGGCAAAGAAAGCACTCTGACATCCCCGATATACAAACATCTCCTGGCCTGGCTCTCTAAAAGTGACAGTCCTCGCGGCACAATCAATAGTCGCGAAATACCGAGCCAGCCAGTCCATCCCAAGAATCACATCAAAGTCCCTCAGCTGTCTCAAGACCAACAGGTCTGCTGGCATAATCCAGGACTCGATCTGCATCGGGCAGGACCAACAACACTCCTCCACGTGCAAAGTGTGATCGGGAATCTGAACCTCTCGTGCACGTGGCAAAAATCCTACCTCTAACCCATGTAATGATGCATAAGATCTACTAATGAAAGAATGCGATGCTCCAGTATCAAATAAGGTACGAGTCCTAATGCCAGAGAGTAAGGTGATACCTGCCACCACATGGTTCGCTGCCGAAGAATCCTCTACCTGTGCAGCATACACTCGCCCACTCTGAGCTGGAGGGCGATAATCGGTGGGATGGGAAGAAGATGGCTTGCTCGCTAGAGTAAAAGGCCGCTGAGCCGTCGACCGCTGCTGCGATGATGCTGGGGCAGATGCTGAAGAAGGAGCGGCTGAGGTCGAAAAGGGGCACGCAGCTCGAATGTGCCCTGGCTGTCCACATCCGTAGAAGTGACCCCACCACTGGTCGCAAGTGCTGGGGAAGTGCGGACCTCCACAGAAGATACAACTGCTGGGAGCCCGTGACTGTCGGGACTGCTGCTGCTGAGACTGTTGCTGTCGATGTGGCTGCCGCTGAGACCCGCGCTGCGACGACTGCGATCTCTGCTGTTGCTTCTGCTGCTGCTGCTGCGGGGGCCTCTGGGACCCACTAGGCCCTCGCCGCTCCGAACGCCCACGGCCTGGGAACTGAGGCGGTGGCGGTCGGGGCGGCCTCCAAGTACTGGCCTGTCCCCCCTCGTCCTGGGCTGGTCGCTTTCTGTCGGAGCTCTGAGCGACCGCGGCCCTCTGTCTGGCCACCACCTGATCACCTCTCTCCACCCATTGTGCATGCTCTGCGGCTGCCTCCAGAGTCTGAAATCTCTGAGCATGCACCAGTGTATAAATCTCTGGACGGAGGCCTCCCTCGAACAACTCAACCTGGTGCGGACCGTCACGAGCGACGAAGGGCACACAGTTCAGCAACTCCGTGAACTCCTGGAAATAGGCATGAGCCGATCGATCGCCCTGCTGCAGGTTATTCAAGTCGTCCTCCAACTTCTTCACACTGGTCGAAAAATAGGTGTCCAGCACCATCCGTCGGAACTCCTCCCAAGGCAGCTGCCGAGTAATCCGGAACTCCAGGGGCTCTACCCGCTGCCACCAAAAATCAGCATCTCCGTCCAAACAGTGCACCGCCATGTCCACTCGATACCTCGGGCCGATGAAGAAGTCCCGAAAAAGCTTCTCCATCACAGAAAGCCATCTCCCAACAGCCCAGGGCTGTGTATCCCGCCCTGAGAATCTAGGGGGTCCCCGCTGAACAAACTTGGAGAGTTTGTTAGCGATATCCTGCTCCTCCTCCGCAGTCAAAGGCTGAATAGCTCCAGGAGCCCCGCTACTCGAAGATGGCGCTGACGGTACAAAAAGTGCAACAGGAGGCACAAGGGCCTCAGGAACAGCTGGGGGTGGTGCCTCTCTCTGAGCAAGCAACTGATCGATCCTCTGCCCCTGACGGCGCTGACCCTCCGCCAATTGGGCCACCAAGGCCCTCAACTCAGTAAGCTCGGGGGGTGTAGGCTGCTCTGGCTCATCAGGGGGTAACGGGACACCCCGAGTAGGGATCCGACGTCGGGGAGGCATCCTGCCACAAGAAATCATGAATAAGTAACATAATCCCACACGACCCAATCTAGCGAAAGTCAAAGACATCCCCCAATTTCTGCGACTTTATGTTGTCTGCAGCCAACATAACGGTCCACCAGAAATTGGGTATGTCGATCCCTCTTCACTCACTGGAAGAGTCCAATAAATAAATCAACGACTTTCGCGAAGTGTCACGCCTCTCGCGCCCTATCATCCTAGGGTCTGCCAAAAGCCTAGGGTTTCCTAAGTCCCAACTGACCTATCCCTAAGCTCTGATACCAACTTAATCTGTCACGCCCCGGGTGTAAACCGGGACCCGGGCCCGCCAACAGATCCGCCGTGCACACAGAATTTTCTATGTGCACGAAGCGCTGGTAACCTGCTCAGATAGATAATATACAATAAAAGAGCATAAACAGAGCTGAACTAATAGAACTAAAAGTAATCTCAGACTTGAAATAAGCTACAAGCTGAAATAAAAGTACAATATACTCCCAGCTCACCAAAAAAATATACAACCAGCTGGCCAAAGCCAGACCCAAAAGGAAACTACTGAAGTCTGAGATACGAAAGGGGGTACAATAAAAACCTCGCTAGTCTCTCACTTGGGGTAGACGATCTAGCTAGTCGGCGATCCTCTTACCTCGATCTGCCGCTGAAGGCCCAGCAGCTCCCACAGATGACTCTGCAAAACAAAGGGAAAGGAGGACAGAAAACAATAATGGGGGTGAGAACTACTAGACAACCAGTAGCCTCCCCTAGTGGGTAAAACCTCTAATGCTGACGCACCCACTGGGAATAAAGAGGCAAAAGAAAAGAACAGTGGTATGTAATAAAGACTGCTGGAAAAGGAACTACCACTACTATGCCTCTAAATGCAGTGCCAAAAGATAACTGTATATATGCAACTATAAAGCTGACTGCCCAAAGAAACCCAATCAGAGGGCCAGGAAATACTGGCACTGCCTGCTCTGTCATCACTCACAACTCACCAACTGACCGGCACCCATCACGGTCAAAAAGCCTACTCCGGAGTGGCACTCGAGGGGAGCGACCCACACGAGTAAAGTATCTCTGTATCAATCATCTCTGTAACCGATGTCTCACAATAGCAGGACTGGATCATGACCATGATCAAAGTGGGAATACTCCATCCACTAATGCAACCCTGATCCCCAATCTGATGTGATAATAACATCCGGTCAACCGCCCAAAATTCGCGGTTGCCACTATCTCCCACAATCCCCAAGAAGAGTCTAACTGTCCCAGACTCAAGATCCAACTACACTATCTCAAGATCCCGATCTGACTCGATCGTCATGCATCGATAGAGAAGAATAACAATAAAACATGTTTTCTCCTAAGTCAAATCCCATAATACGGTGCTGGCAGTAAAATGGTGGCCTAACTAGATGTCCAATTAAACATACAATTATTCCTTTAAAAAGTATTAGAAAAGTGACTAAGGTTTCTTGTAAAGAATCATTTTAAAACATTATGTGGATTATTTATTTGCATGCAGTTTAAGATATAGCAATTGTCCAACTTCATTGTCCCAGATTGATCACATAGAAGCTATCAAGTAATTTTGGGGGGCCAATGCAATAGGTTCATATACCACGAGTTAACTGTCACATTTATAATTGGGAAACTCTACTATTCCTAGTGAGCAAGTCAACAAAGAGGGGAAACGCAACCACCCATCTCGAAAAGCATGCACAATACACCCAGAAAATACCCGCTTGTCCTCTAAGCACACCGTCAGCTGAAACAGTATCCTACAACATCACACAAGTGTACACGGTGTAAAAACTACAAGTTCCAAACACATAATTGCTGTTTTTACAATCAGCACGCACAACGAGGAATTCACCTCTGCCTCGAGCTCCTAAAATCTCAAAAAAATCACGGTTGCATTCCTCGCGAAAAGTAGCCCAAAATCGACTCTTGAATCGCCCAGATCTGATATCCTACGCTGAGAAATAATTCGTCGAAGTCGCCGCGTGTCCAAAAACCCAAACCAGCAAAAGAGGGGGTCAAAAACACCTCGGGAATCGTGCCAAGGATTCGGAATCCAGAGAGAACCACCAAACATGGAAAACGAAGCCCTACCTCTTTAGGAACACACCGGCGAAGAAATCGTCGAAAAAGGACTCCTGTACTGCGCAGGGGACTCCTCGGACTAAATGCGACGATAACGGGCCAGATTGGGGAAAAAACGAGGCACACTGTAAAATCCGGATCGCCGCTGTGACGAACTTCCAGAAAATCTGGGAACGCACCACGAGGTAGAAAATAAGAAGATGAAAAACTTCTCTAAGGCCCCTCCCACAGGTTCTCTCTCTATCTCTCGGAAAACAGAGAAAAAGAAGGGAGGGGAGGCCTTTATATAGGCCCAAAAAACAATTGGGATAATTCCCAATATGTCCCGGAGTTGGGCGCAACACAGTGCGGCCCGGCCCATTTCGGGCGCGCACAGTGCGGCCCGGCCCAGCCATTTACGGGCGCGCACAGTGCGGCCGGCCCAAGCCCCGCTCGCACAGCGGATCGGCCGCACGCAACGCCCGGTCCGACCGCCCCCAGGGCCCGACACGTGTCCGCCAAACAGGCGGCAGCCGTGCGGGCCCAGGGGGAAGCGCCACGCGTCCCCCAATCAGCGGCGCGGGGGTGTGGCGCCCGCCACTGGGGCGGCGCCACGTGGCCCACGTGCGCTGCCGTGCCTGACACGGCGGTGGCGGCCGCCCGCCGCCCACGTGCGTACGGCCGCAACCCGCGTGGCCCAGCGTGCGCCGTGCGCCTAGGCCACCCAATCTGGGGCCGCCACGTGGCGCGCCCGGTCCACCGTGCACTGCGCACCGCCTCCGCCCCTGCCCGGCTGCCCGCGCTGCCCGCGCATGCCCCCGCGCGCCGAGCGCACTGCGCCGGGCCAACCGGTGCCTGCCACGTGGCCCGCCGGTCCACGTGCACTGGCGGCCCGCTCCATGGACCGAGAGCCGTGCGCCGGCCCAATAAGAGCCTGCCACGTGTCCCCGGCCGGTCCACAGCTCCCCCGTGCACCATTTGCGCAGAAAACTTCCGGGGGTCCGTTTTGGGCATCCGGACTCCAAAATAAATAAGTAAATAGCCGTTTTCAAGCGTTTTTCCGCCGCGCTGAATTCAAATACGGCCTCCGATTAGCCTGATTCCACTCCTAAAATTCGGCAAAGGCAGCCGAAGGTCAGGCTTGCTCCCAAATCTCTTGGTTCAAACAACATAACTTTGACATGTTGGGGCCCCACACACCATAACAGGTGTCAACACCCGAAACAGGGGAAAAACACAGGGGAAAACGGGACACTACA
>CM055077.1:13917835-13988982 GCA_029204045.2 Tillandsia leiboldiana | reverse complement strand
CCACACACCACACACTCCCCGTGATCACTCCCCAATAACCAACAATACCCAGTACGGCATGGCCCCGATTGCGCGATTCCCTCATCTCTCGAGCCAGAATTCGCAACGGGCGTTCCTCGTACTCCAACAATCACAGATCTCAATAGACAAGTCAATCATGGCGAGGGATCCAAAAGTAAAAACACACCTGAGCTGAGACGTAAAACAACACAGAGGCTCCATCAAAAGCTGGGGGGAAAAACAGAATAACCATCGGTGCAACACGCACCAAACCACATCCTGGTGTAAATTCAACAAGGTGACCCGAAGCATACCCACGCATTCATCCAATAGGCTGGGGTCTTCTCTCGGTTGCTTCCCGATCCAAATCACCCGAATGGGCTACTCACCCACCGGGCTACCCTCAAAAGGGGTCCCCAAGAGACACAATCTCATGCCACAGTTGGTCACATCAAACTGCCAACAAAACCCCAACAGACCCACGAGTCGAAGTCGATCTCTCAACTAATAAAGGACACCCTGACGGGGATCAAACCGTCAGTGAACGGGACTGAAAACTGGCAAAAAGGCGATCATAAAGCTGATGCCCTAACTCACGGTCAAAAATCCGAACCAGCACGACAATCCGCATAAATCCCATTCAACATGCTGAAAGCTGTAACCTCCATCGGCACCGCATGGCGAATACTGTAAACTGAAGTTGAAATCCTGATCTATCACATGGTAAAGAACGGAAATGCTGAGTAATCAACACCGATAGCCAAGCAGGCATGGCCTACGCCAGGTATATCAATCAAAGCTGGGAATAAAAGGCGTACTGAGAGGCTCAACTGTGGAATCCAAGCTGCCTGCAAAACAGCGGTTCGTCCTGCCATCATACTCATAAGGTTGGACTAACGAAGTGTGGACCGAAAATCGACCCACGGTAACTCTACAGCCACAATGGGAGGCATCACCAAAACACACAATTCCATCTCCCAACACAGGAAACACTAGCATTGGCGCTAATACCAGTCACATTAACCATTGGCCATGCTCTCTCGGCACCGCCAAGTCTAGAAGCTCCTCACCTCAAGAATGAAAGTTGGTCTCCGTCAACTTGATTAACATCCATTAGGTCGGGTTCCACCGCCGCCCCTACGGCTCGAACAAAGCGACCCAAGAGGGTATGCTTCTGCAGCTACAACTTGTACCTCGATAACTTGGCATACTACTTCATCCACACGGCATGGTAGCACATTCACAAAGTGCTCCTCGTGCTCCAAGTCACTCTGGGAGTAAATCAAAATATCCTCGGAAAACACCACTCCCAGTTCGCCCAAGTACAACTGGGACATACAATCCCTCAGATCTTGAAGTCCACAGGGCATTCGTCATTCCATTGGGCCTCGCTAACAACTCATAATGCCACCACCGTGTCCAAAACGCCATCTAGGCGAAGTCCTCGCCTGTCTAACTCCAAGTGGGTGCTCGCATCATCCACCAACTGCCGGAGTATAGTTCCATCGAAAGGTCATAGATACTACCCGGACCTGTCTACACTCGAACCATAAAAGGATCCTCACAGTCGTGTATCAACGACGTGGCATCACCACCGTATACCAACGGCGTGGCACTAGGTCAAACAGACCCCTCGATCCATCAGATCCTGCAACTGTGCCAACAGCTCTCTCAGCTCTACCGGCGATATCCAATGAGGTGCTGTCCAGGGTGGCGCGGTTCCCCGAACCACGTCAAACGCAATCTCTATCTCCCTAACCGGCGGCATTACCAACAACTAAGGTGAAATCACACCCGGGATCTCGTGGGCAACAGAGATATCCTCGAGTCCCGGTGCCGCCGTAAGCACCTCTCATCCTGTCGCTAAAACCCGAGTGCTCTAACAATCTCAACAAGCAAGCCTCCTCTTGTCTGCCTTGCCGAAGATCAAGGTCTTCTCTCGCCGCAGTCAAACATTCTGTGGCATTGTGCCAAACAATCTCAAGCATCAGGTCAAACACCTAATTGCGATAATTTCCAATAATTCTGCCGGTAACTCGCGGTCTCGGCTGCACTGGACATGATCCAAAAGCCTCCTCCACGTGCACAACAACAACAGGAACATGTACCTCTAGTGCACGTGGTAACAAATCTGCCTCTAACCCATGTAAGAGTGGAGCATGCTCTAACTCCGACTACCGTGGTGAAATCCCACCTGCGACGCTCAATCCACTACCGTGGCGCCCTCCAACCGGGCGGCACAGATTCATCCGCTCAAAGCAAGTGGTTGTCGCTCAATCTGCCTGAAAATCAGGGCTATCACTAGGAAGCACGACCTCTGTCTCTGATCACAATGAGGCGACGAATAAGGTCCTCCGCAGATAACAAATCCACGCTATCGTTGCGCCACTCTGATAAAATACTAATGTCGCCTTCGGGGTCCACTCGACCTCTGACATCTCGAGAATTCGTCATCCAAGAAAAGAAAATTAGTCATGCCCCTGCCGGCCGATCTGTCCTCTATCATCCGGCGCCAAGCGCCAAAATCCAGAACTCACCTCTGGCGGCAGATCCCTATCCAAAGGAACTGCAATGCCGCGCTCCATACACTGTGCCTGCTCCATCGAGGCGTCTAAATCTACAATGGAGGGACTGAATAACAGAAAGGTGCCCTGGCGCCATCCACTCCCAGTCTCATATATCCTATGCGCCTCGTCCCTCGAATCTGGAGCGCGCAGTTCAACAACTGCATACACTCACAAGCACAGGGAGGCTCTCAATTAATCACTCCATCACCACCAGCCGCGACTCTGCCTCCAAGGGCTCTAAACTCAATCTTACGAGTCGAGGTGGTTCATCTGCCAAATATGGCTCAATAGGTCGATCATGTCCCACAGCTCACCAGCTGTCAACCATCCACCCTACCTCGGTGCCTCGACACTAAACCTTGGCACAGAGGGGGTTACTCAGTGCTCCGACAACTGTGTCACCAAGACCAGCTGCTCCCTCAGCCACTGACAAGCCTCAGACAATCCTGTCATCTGGGTCCGGGGTTCTCTGACCTCAATCCGGGTATCCGGCCCAAAACCAACTGCTCAAGCTCAACTGCTATGACAGGATGCACACGGGTCAAAACCCAGCGTCGGGGAGACACCGCTCGCCACGACAAAACAACAAAACAGTACACAACAACACTCGACCCAATCCAGCGAAAGTCTAAAGCATGTCACCCGTTCCACAGCATTATGTTGTCTGCAGCCAACATAATCACTTAGGAGAATAAACATGCCAATCACTCCTCCCGTCCCTCGGGAGAGGTATAAAACTCAATCAGGACTCTCGCAAAAATCACGACTCTCACAAAGTCAACCAAGGGTCAAACCAAAAGCCTAGGGTTTCTAAGTCCACCATGACCTACAACCTAGGCTCTGATACCACTCTAATCTGTCACGCCCCGGGGTCGAAACTGCGACCCGGGCCCGCCAAACAGATCCGCCGCCTATGCCAACCTGCATAGGCGAAGCGTCCTACCTGCAAGAAAAGTACTAAACTAAACAGATATCAGAGCTATAAATAAATAATCTGCTGTAACTAAAACCAATCACTGTACAACTGGAAATAAACAACACTGTCTGCCTCCCAAAATAATAATAATACAAATCCTCGAGTACAAGCTCTAAACCCAACCGGGAGGTAACTCCAATATATATACAACAGTGTACAGTCTCTCAATACAAATTATCCTCACTACAATAGTCTCTCAAGAGAGGAAAAAGAAATAGCTAATCTACTGATGATCTCCTCTGAAGGGTACCGCTACTCTCCAACGCCGGGTAGGGATCTAGCTCGCGACTCCCTCGCCACGATCAACAACCGCAGAGTCGGCAACACCTGCTAAGACTCTGCAAAACAAAGAAGAGGAGAGAAAAGGGGGGAGAAAACCCCCAAAGGGTGTGAGAACTACTCCAAAAAGGGAGTTCTCAGTGGGTATCACCGCCAGACCCGACGGTCTGCCCACCAAGTCCTCAAGAGACAAAAACTAACCCAGGTCATAAGACTGAAATGAGTAAGCTGGAAACTCTCAACAGCTACCCTGCCCCTAACTAAAGGCTAAAAGGGGGAGAACCAAACAGTGGTATGCAACCACTAGCACATGAAGTGCACCACCGACCCAATCGAACAGACTGCCGCATCTGGTCCAGTCAAACCTGCGCCCACCTACAACCACCTCCCGCTGACGGGCAGGAATTACGTAGGGCGTCCAAACGGACAAGCTCGCTATCGAGTAGAGAAACATGCAGGCTATGGTCAAAATCCACACTCTCTCTCAGACGGATAGAATCATGACGCTCAACCTCTCACACAGCGGTCAAAGTACTCGCAACAACACGGGACCACCGTCAACCAGACGGCTCTCAACAATACTATCACTGATCTAAACTCAACTACCAGTCTACACTCGGCCCCCAGGCACGAGTGTAACAATAAAAGTATCTGACCGAAATAAACCCAATCAAATGAACCGGTATGACACCCGATACTGCCTGCTCTGCTGTCGAACTCAGTAACTGATCGGCACACGGCTCGATCTCAAGATATGTAACGGACCGGCACACGGCTCGGTCAAAAATATAAGTAACAGACCGGCACACGGCTCGGTCAAGCCTACCTCCGGAGTGGCACTCGAGGGGAGCGACCCACACGAGTAAAGTACATCTCAGTAACAAGTATCTCTGTCAAGTGTCTCAATGTAGCAGGACTGGATCACGACTCTGATCAAAGTGGGAAAGCTCAACCACTAAGGAAAGACCCGACCTCAACCGGATGCACTAAACGATAAGTGGGAAACTCCATCCACTAAAGAAACTGATACCCAATCAGGTGCATAGAGAAACATCCGGTCAACCGCCCAATATCCGCGGTTGCCGCAACGCCCCACAACTAAACCAACCTGTTCCAGACACGAAGTCCCGACTACAATACCCAGACCCCTGCTCGAACCCGAGCAACACTGACCACCTGACTAGCAAGAAGGAGAAAGAAAAAGCATGGTTTCTCCTAAGTCAAGTTCCAATAAGAAGTGCAGCAGTAAAAGATGGCCTAACTACATGACCATACAAGCATGCAAATGTCCTCAAGGAAATAAAGGGGGTAAAGCATAATAATAGTTCTTTTAGGAATAAACAACATGCCGGAATCCCAAAACTAGACCTGTCCACAACTCAGGGTTCATTAATAGAATGATCACAATAACTCCTCAGAGTACAAATCCGCACATAGCTACGAAATCCTGTCCCAAATCATAATCCACCCACAAGAAAGGCTATGTGCTAACATGGCATGTTATATAATTTCATAGGGTAACATTATCCTAGGTAAGCTTACACTAGTCATCACACAGATGTCCAAGTCATGCAAGTCCTCAGTATACCTCATAAATACTATTCTTGCAATCATTTATACCAATATCAATAACAAGCTTACCTACTTACCAATATAAACTATGTACCCTACACATGCATGCATCAGTCATAGAGGGGTGACATCCCCACAAGTGGACTTATACTTGCCACAACATAAACATTGCCTTAAACAATTACTGATAATAAGCTCACCCACCTGAAGCGCTTAACCCAAGGCAAACCTGAAGTCGGTGAAGTGGGTAGACGCCCGCGGTCCAAAATCTGCCAACAAAACACCCTCGGTACAAGTCGCGCAAGCCTTGGCTCCAAACAGCTGAAAACACCCCTGAGTACAACAATAAGGCTTAACATTACACTTTTATTCCAAAATCAACCAAACATACACAATCTGAAAATCAGTCCCAAAGCCGCGCATATTTCACCTGCTGCAAGTGCCCAGAAAAATCCAATAAAAATAACACAGTAATCCTCGCATCGATACCTTCGAAACGAGTACCTGCACGTCCAATTCCGAGCTTCCTACACCGAGAAACAATTCCGACAAGGGAACCACCCCGAATTAAACTACTCTCAAAAACTGTAGCAATAACTACTGTTCACAGATGATCTTCACCTTCGAGAAATATTCAGAAAATTCCAATAAAATTTGGGCATATTCCTCGTGATGTGTAGATGCAAATCGCCTCTTGAATCGCCCCAATCCGATGCCTGTGCGCGAAGATATCGCCAAAATACCGCACCGCTGTCCCAAAACTCCGCCCAGAAAAAGGGGTTACAAGATGATCCGAAAGACCCATGAAAAGCTCGGAATGGGAAAAACCAGTAAACATGGGAAACATAGCCCTACCTGTCGTGAAGCCAACGGCACAAGAATCACTGAAAAAGGTGCTCGGGGTAAGCCGGGGGAGTCCTCGCACCAAAACGCGACGAAGAAGACCACAAACGAACGAGCGTCGCGCCGCGCCGTAAAAATAGAAACCTCGATAAGCGTGCCACCAAAAATCCCAAAACTTTGCAAAAAGATGCATCCAAACTCGGGGATCATCTTTGCTGAAGGTACCCAGGCGAGATGAGGCTCGGAAATGGCGAAAAAAGGGGAAGAAAGGGAGCTCGGATCGCTTTTATAGGCTGCAGGAAACAATTGAAGAAATACCGGATTTGTCCCCATTTCCGGGCGCAGGGAACTTTCGGGCGCGCACTGTAGCAGCCCGAAAGTTCACTGTAGCAGCCCGAAACTTTCCTGGGCCTCCACGTCGCCCGCCCAAACAGGCGACAGCACTCCGGACCGTCCACTGCACGACACGTGGCTCACTGCACAGCCGACACGTGGCACGCACCCAGTCAACGCGTCGCTGCCACGCCCACGTGCGCGCTGTCAGCGCCGCCTGCGCCCCCCTGCCAGGCACGCGCCCCGAGGCCACCCCACACTCACACCGTGGACCCGGTCCACAGCACAGTCGAATCAAAAGCCGCCACGTGTCACCCTCCGGTCCACCATGCACCGCGCCTTTTCCCGTGGACCGCGCCCCCGCGCCGGCCCAACCGGGAACCGCCACGTGGCCCGCGACCGGTGCACGCCCCCGCGGTGGACCGCGCACCCGCCCGAGCCTGCTCCGCCGCGCTCCGCCGCTGCCGGCCGCCGCGCGCCGCCGCCGCCGGTGCCGGAAACACTGTTCCGGCGTGAACAGTGTCCGGTGCTCAAAAATAACAAGTGGGTAGTCCGTTTTAACCGTTTTCGCGCGCTGAATCCGAATTTGATGTCCATTTCGCCAAATTCCAACTCCAAAATTTGCCGAAGGCATCCGGAAAGGTAATCCTTGGTCCAAACTTCGCGCTGAGTCCAAATTTAATATCCACTTCGCGCGAAACCACTTCTAACGATCCGACGGAGTCCAATGATCACCCACGTGATCCATTAAACACACTGAGCCCAACACTAATGTCCAAATGGGGCACAAATCCCACCAACACGCCACATAGGCCTCAGGGAGCTGTAGATGAACCGGTAATCTCGTCGTGGGGATCCAGGTCCTCACACAGCAGCTCCTCCAGTCCAACCAGCACCACCATCACAACCAGCACCTCCGGCACAACAAGCACCGCAATCAACTTCTGATGATGATGCATCTGTTACCTCAATCTATAAAGAACAGTAAAGGCTCTCCAACGAGCAAGAACGTATATCAAATGAACTAATTGAGGTAAAGGAAGAAATAAAGAAGGTAAATAAGAATCAATCATCAATGAACAAGCGAATAAAGAAGATATTCCAAATCCTCGGCTGTATCAGTTCAGACGAGTCTGAATAATCCGTATCCTTCCAATTTCTGTTTATTATGCATATGTTTAAATCCTTCTTTTGTGCAGGTTTTTTTTTTTTTAAGTTTTAATTTGAGTCCTTAGTTCTCCAACTTGAACTGTTAACCATTCTCTCAACTTCTGTAATCTTTGGCTTTGTTTGTGACAAAAAGGGGGAGAGAGTTTAGAACAATGATTTGAACAATGATTGTGAAAATCTTGCTGATGAAGATTTTGTATACATCAAGGTAAGTATCACTTCAACTTCAACTTTGGTTTTCATCTTGTGATTGTTTGCATGTCTCGACTAACTATTCGACTAACTATTTGGGCATGTAATATGACTAACAAGTTGATGTTGGACTAACCTTTTGTGACATTTGGTTTTTAATTGCATAGAAGATATGTTGGTTTTTGACTATGATTCTCTTACATATCTGAATTCTCAAATGTCATGATGATCAGATAAACTCTATCTCTGTACTAGGTTTTGTATGCTAAATATTCTTGAGGTATCTAACGATCTCTTTTTGTCAAGAATGATTTCTTTGTGCAGAGAGTACAGATGTCTAAGTCTAGAGTCTGTTTTAGGAGTTTATCTCATGTTTTTAAATTTTTGGATCTCCATTGTAAATTTTTGTTGTATGGTGATAGCAACAAAAATATCTTTTTGAATTTTTTTTAGTGGATCTGTGTTTTGTCACGAAATCGCCAAAGGGGGAGATTGTTACGGAATTTGAGTTGGCGTAGTTTCGTGAAAGTCTCAAGTCTTGAAGATTGAAGGTGAAGAAAGTTGGATCGTTTAACTCAATCTCAAGAAAGAAGAATTCAAAAGGATCAGGTATGTTTAACCTAAGATTTTGTGTGATCCGAATACTTCTTGTAGTGTAGAAACACTTGGAAGAATCTTTCATTGCATAAAAATCAAAAACTGGACTTGGGACATGTTCAGGATCCGGATCAGGTTGTTCAATCCGGATCCCGAAGGTGGTTCGTTCATACACCAGTTCAATCCGGATCGTAGCCTCTCTTGATCCGGATCCCGAACACTGAGTTTACCATCTTCCTTGAACGATCCGGATCAGGCTTCGCAATCCGGATCCCGAACGTTGATGTTTGGTGAACTGTATGAACGATCCGGATCAAGCACTTCGATCCGGATCCCGAACCTTCGTTTTTCTGGAATTACCTGACTCGTTACGACGATCCGGATCACAGTTAATCCGATCCGGATCGCCGTCCATAAAATCTCCAGAAATGTTAGGTTTTTTATTCTTATCTCCTTCCTAGGGTTTCTAACCTATAAATAGACCCTATGACTCTTTTTCTAGGGTTAATCCAGTGAGTCGAGATAGCCGTCATTTTTCTTGTATCATCTTATACGGCTCGAGATCCACATATAGAGAAGAAAGGAAATCATTAGAGAATACTCTATGTTTCTTCATCTATATTGATTAGTTTGATTCTAGGTTTTCATACTCACATCTTGAGTTGAATCAAACTAATGAATACTTAGATGGTATTTCCGATCTATCTTTGATCTAAGTATTCGGCGGATCATCACCACCCAAAAACAATGATTTACCCCAAAAATCGGCGCGTGGATTCGCGTGTCCTTGTGGATTCAAGGTTCAACCGCTCTCGTGGATTCGGAGCGAGGCACGTTCGTGGATTCGAAGGGTGCTATTGGGTGAAGACCGTGGATTCGGTCGGACGTCGTGGATTCGACGTTGGACGCCGTGGATTCGGCGTTGGGCGCAGATCGTGGATTCGAGAAGCGTCGCGGAGCGAGCGGAGAAGATCCTCTAGGAGCGTATGGAAAAGGTTGAGTCGTAATTGTGTACGGTAAATCACCTTGTACGTGTTTTAATTCTAGTGGATTTCTGCCGTGTTATCGGTCCCGTGGTTTTTTACTCCGGTGATGGAGTTTTCCACGTAAAAATCTTGCGTATTATTTTTTATTTCCGCATTGGGTTTTTATCGCAACGATTTTTGACTGTTTATACGTTTACACCTATTCACCCCCCTCTAGGTGTTTTTTCCCCTATTTAGATCCGTATTACATATAACCCAACAGAAAGGATGTTATTCCTTTATCTTCTTGGAAACCCGGCCGCATTGATGGGAGCAAACTTGAATATTCCTTATCTCTTTTGGTCAAGGATGGCGCGGTATGTGGAACACTCACACCCCACAGAGAGACTACCCTACCCAATGATTATCATGCGCATCCTTAGAAAGTTTAAAGTCGATACAAGCGCGAGCTCATACATGTACAGTTTGGGCACCATTAATGAGACAACAATTGTGAAGTCTTTATCGACTAAACAAGATGAACCCTTAATACCTCCTCACCGGCAACGAGCACAACAACAACGAGCAACAACCTCTGCACCGGCCGAAACTCCTCCTGTTCCACCAGCACAGCAGGCACCTCCATCCACTTCTGATGATGATGCGTCAGTGAGTTCAATCTTTAAGGAACAACAGCGACTCTCAAACGAGCAAGAGCGCATGGCTACTGATGTCGCTGAAATGAAAGAGGATATCAAAGAAGTTAAAAAGGAACAAGCTTCTATAAACAAACGGATCAAGAAAATGTTTCAGAAGCTTGGGTGTATCAGCTCCGACGACTCTGCATAAAGTTTTTCTTCTTTTCTCTAATCTTTCTTTTGCAGGTTTTTAAGTTTTTGTTCTTATTTAGTTCTCAGGAGTTTCTTTATTTTGTTCTATTTAACTCTCCTTAATTTTTGTAATTTTGGCTTTGTTTGTGACAAAAAGGGGGAGAGAGTTTAGAGAGAACTTGAACAATGAACTTGAACAATGATGTGATGTGAACATCAAGGTAAGTGAACATCAAGGGAACTTGAACAATGAACTTGAACAATGTGAATGTGTGAACATCGAGGTAAGTATAACCTCAACTTGAAAGGTAAGTAGAACTTCAACTTTTGGTTTTCTTTTGTTTGAATGCATGCCTCGACTAACTATTCGACTAACTATTTGGGCATGTAATATAACTAACAAGTTGATGTTCACTAACGTGACATTTGGTTTTTGATTGCATAGAAAATATGTTGGTTTTTGACTATGATTCTCTTACATATCTGAATTCTCAAATGTCATGATGATCTAGATAAACTCTATCTCTGTACTAGGTTTTGAATGTTAAATATTCTTGAGGTATCTAACGATCTCTTTTTGTCAAGAATGATTTCTTTGTGCAGAGAGTACAGATGTCTAAGTCTAGAGTCTGTTTTAGGAGTTTATCTCATGTTTTTAAATGTTTGGATCTCCATTGTAAATTTTTGTTGTATGGTGATAGCAACAAAAATATCTTTTTGAATTTTCTTTAGTGAATCTGTGTTTTGTCACGAAACCGCCAAAGGGGGAGATTGTTACGGAATTTGAGTTGGCGTAGTTTCGTGAAAGTTTCAAGTCCTGAAGATTGAAGGTGAAGAAAGTTGGATCATTTAACTCAATCTCAAGAAAGAAGAATTCAAAAGGATCAGGTATGTTTAACTAAAGATTTTGTGTGATCCGAATACTTCTTGTAGTGTAGAAACACTTGGAAGAATCTTTCATTGCATAAAAATCAAAAACTGGACTTGGGACATGCTCAGGATCCGGATCAGGTTGTTCGATCCGGATCCCGAAGGTGATTCGTTCATACACCAGTTCAATCCGGATCGTAGCCTCTCTTGATCCGGATCCCGAACATTGAGTTTACCATTTTCCTTGAACGATCCGGATCAGGCTTCGCAATCCGGATCCCGAACGTTGATGTTTGGTGAACTGTATGAACGATCCGGATCAAGCACTTCGATCCGGATCCCGAACCCTCGTTTTTCTGGAACTACCTGACTCGTTACGACGATCCGGATCACAGCTAATCCGATCCGGATCGCCGTCCGTAAAATTTCCAGAAACGGTAGGTTTTTGATTCTTATCTCCTTCCTAGGGTTTCTAACCTATAAATAAACCCTATGACTCTTTTTCTAGGGTTAATCCACATAGCCGTCATTTTCATATATCATCTTATACGGCTCTAGATCCACATATAGAGAAGAAAGGAAATCATTAGAGAATACTCTATGTTTCTTCATCTATATTGATTAGTTTGATTCTAGGTTTTCATACTCACATCTTGAGTTGAATCAAACTAATGAATACTTAGATGGTATTTCCGATCTATCTTTGATCTAAGTATTCGGCGGATCATCACCACCAAAAACAACGATTTACCCCAAAAATCGGCGCGTGGATTCGCGTGTCCTTGTGGATTCAAGGTTCAACCGCTCTCGTGGATTCGGAGCGAGGCACGTTCGTGGATTCGAAGGGTGCTATTGGGTGAAGACCGTGGATTCGGTCGGATGTCGTGGATTCGACGTTGGACGCCGTGGATTCGGCGTTGGGCGCAGATCGTGGATTCGAGAAGCGTCGCGGAGCGAGCGGAGAAGATCCTCTAGGAGCGTATGGAAAAGGTTGAGTCGTAAGTGTGTACGGTAAATCACCTTGTACGTGTTTTAATTCTAGTGGATTTCTGCCGTGTTATCGGTCCCGTGGTTTTTTACTCCGGTGATGGAGTTTTCCACGTAAAAATCTTGTGAGTTATTTTTTATTTCCGCATTGGGTTTTTATCGCAACGATTTTTGAGTGTTTATACGTTTACACCTATTCACCCCCCTCTAGGTGTTTTTTTCCCCTATTTAGATCCTTATTACATATAACCCAACATTCCCGTCACATGACCGATGACAAAAATTATTTTCGAACTTTAGAGAAAACCTCCGGAGGACTTGTAGTTTTCGGAGACGGTCGTTCTTCAAAAATTATTGGAAAATGAACAATCACTATTCCAGAAGGCCCGGTTTTGAACAATGTTTTATTTGTTGAAGGCCTTAAGACTAACCTCATTAGCATTAGTCAATTATGTGATAATGGCTTTTCAGTTAATTTTTCTTCAGCAGAATGCATTGTAACTGATAAGGACCATTTATTCTTTTTGAAAGGGGTTAGGTCTGAAAATAATTGCTATGTAGTTCCTAACAAAATTTCTGAACATTGTAACCTAGTGTCACTTGATAACGAAACTCTTTGGCATGAAAGACTAGGTCACATAAATTTTAAGGAACTAGCAAGGATTTCTAATAAAGACGTGGAGAATTTATAAATTCTAAATTCTAAATTCTAAATTCTAAATTATGAAAAGATCGTTCGAGTTCGAAGTGATAAAGGTGGAGAATTTATAAATTCTAAATTCATTGATTTTTGCACTTCCAATGGCATAAAACATGAATTCTCTGCACCCTATATACCTCAACAGAATGGTGAGTCGAGCGCAAAAACAGGGTAGTACAAGAGATGGCGCGGGTTATGCTTCACAACCGAAAATTACCGTTACATTTTTGGGCTGAAGCAGTTAATATCGCGGTCTACGTAATTAATCGTGTTTACTTGCGCCCGGGAACTTTAAATACACCATATGAGCTATGGTTTTGTAGAAAATCGAATATCAAATATTTTCGAATCTTTGGGAGTCGCTGTTACATTTTACGTGATCGCGAAAATCTTGGAAAATTTGACTCTCGAAGTGACGAAGGAATTTTCATAGGTTATTCTACAAACAGTAGAGCATATCAGGTTTTTAATCTCGAATCTATGTCACGCCCCGGGGGTTCGAATCGCGCGGAAGAGGAGCCACCGATGCCCCTGAATCAGCCATATATTTTTTTTTTTTGTAAAACAATACTCCCCGGCGCGTGTCCAGACCCGCCGCATACACAAATTCACTCTGCAAACGGGCAGAGTCTCCTTTGTATATGCACGGCGTCTCAACTACAAAGTGTCTCACAAGGCATAGCGCACACAATCTCTAACCACATCAGTTGGGGTCTCGTACACATACAACCAAACAATTCACATGATATTCTAGCATTCACTTAGAGCATAGAGGCCGGTGTTTTGAAAGGATAAATAATCACAAGGTTTTGAAAGCGGCATCCACACGACGCCATCGTTTATGAAAACAGTTCGCAAACACATAAATCCCATAAGGTTTGTAAAGCTCGGTGCCCACACGACACCCACGTTTTAAAAGTAGTTTTCGCAAACGGTTTTCTTTGCTTTTCATCGTTCAAAACGGCCAAGTAAGAGAGAACGTAGAATTCATTCAATTATTCAAAAAGGAAAAAGGCAACATCCACTTCGACCCCACGGGGGTATCGCAAACCACAACTAACTAACATGAGTAATAAAAGATAAAGGGAAAGAAAGGTCACTGTGTCTGAAGCTCGATCAAAGTCAGAGCAGCACTCTTGCGGCCTCTCCGGTGCCCTAGCGCTCGACCCCGGACGGTCTGGGTGAACCTGTCGCGGAGTGGGGAGTCAGAGACAAGAAAATAACATAATAAGCAAATAGGGCTAAAGTCAGGCAAACCACGATAGAAACCAGAGCAACCAACAATGAAGCACCATGTGCAAACCATACAATGCTGAACCCCGTGCAAACAATATAATGCAGAACCTCGTGCAAACCAAAACCGGGCACCTCCCCCGGCAACCACACCGCGCACCTGCCTCGGAGACCCCTACCGAGCACCTGCCTCGGCCGCCGAGCACCCACCTCGGCATCATCCACCATAACCACACCCTGTATCAAAACAACATCGGGCACCTTCCCCGATGCCCACCGCCGAGCACCTGCCTCGACATCACCGCTCACACCCCCCACCCATGGGGGCCCCCATTCCTAACACCACCACCGCGTGGGGTACACGGGTCAACGTACCACTTTTCCGGAAAAGCACACCCTTTGCGGTGGCCAAACCGCGGGTGTGCGTGTAGCAATCTCGAGCCTCATCCGAGCACCATCCTCGGCAAACCAGACCGAGCACCTGCCTCGGCAACCAAATATCCACACAATAGCTTTAACAGGGTTAGCAAATGTAAACATGCAATTACTAAGATCTTTGTGCGTGTAGCAAATCTCGAGCCTCATCCGAGCACCAACCTCGGCAACCCAGACCGAGCACCTGACTCGGCAACCAAATATCCCCACAATGGCTTTAACAGGGTTAGCAAATGTAAACATGCAATTACTAAGATCTTTGTGCGTGTAGCAAATCTCGAGCCTCATCCGAGCACCAACCTCGGCAACCCAGACCGAGCACCTGACTCGGCAACCAAATATCCCCACAATGGCTTTAACAGGGTTAGCAAATGTAAACATGCAATTACTAAGTTCTTACCCCTTTTCCCATAACTCCGGAAACCAAGACAATGGAAGAGTCCCCACAGCGACCCATAGTCGCCATACTATAAAGATAATAAAACACAAACCTTTACCGGAGTTAACAATATTCCACAAGTTCAACTTTAATGTTCTGAAAGGTCACGTCGATCACTGCCCCCAACGTTAGTATGCCCCGAACAACCCTACCTTTGTTCGGATAGGGCGAACTGCCCGCCCGGTCTTCTATCGCGACAGCCGTAAATCCGGAGGTCCACATCACCCACCAAACCCCTCAACAAAATAAACATAGCAACAACGAAACTGTGCATAAAGAGGTTATAAGGGGTACCCACCTGGAACGCGAAGAAAAGGGTGTGCGGGAAAAATTCCAGTCAGAAGTTCTCCCGCCTTGCGCCCGAAAAACTAAGGTAGGAAAAGTATTGTTAAAAACATCGTCGTAGTCAAAAACACTCAAAAACGGGGCGAAACGGGCCAAAAACGGAGCTCCCGGGCTTCCGGGCTGACGGATGGTGCACGGATCCAGGCGTGGACCGGGCCCACGGCAGCAGACGACTGTGGAGCAGACCGGGTGCACCGCTCGGTGAGCCGTCGGAGCACACCGGCGTCGCGGACCGGGTTCACGGCCATAGTGCTGGCGGTCGCGGACCGGGTGCACCGCTCGGCAGGGTGAACCGGGGCGGCTTGGGCCGGGCCGCGCACGGGGAAAGGCGCGGACCGGGTCCATGCCGCGTGGTGCCGCGGCGAGCGCCGGGTGCACGCCCGGAGCGTGCACCGCGCACAGTGCGCAGCCCGGCGCACGGTTCCGTGCGCCGGGTCTGCGCCTCCGGGGCTGCGGGGGCTGCACCGGGTGCACGACTGGGGTCTGTGGACCGCGGCTGGAGGATCCGTACGCGATGAACAGTAACGCCCCTTTTTTTTGCTTTCTTCTCCGTTTTCGCTCCCGTGCGACTCCGGCGACGACCTCGTGGGCATGATAACGGCGGCGGCGGCCTCCCGTTTGACAACGGCGACGGCGGCTTCCCGTTACCACAACCCACGACGCGTGCGACACCCGAACAACCCCCAACCAAAACCTCGACCCCACAGAAAATGCAATAAAGGGGGAACGACGCTTACCGTGATCTTGTGAGGAAAAGGGTGGGAGGGTGGATCGTCCCTCTCGTCTCCAACGGAAAGCTCCACGAGGGATGGGTTTCCCCCGTTCTTCCCTTCTCCTCGTCTCGTTTGCGCCGCTTCTCGAAAAGAGAGGAAAATATCGATTCGGGTTCCTCTTTTTCTTTCTTAAAAGCGCCGCCCTAAATCCTAGCCGTCAAGAGAGAAAACCAAGAGGGAAAAGAAAAACCCTACGGCCCCCGGTTTTAAGGAAAACCCTAATAAAAAATCGGCGGCTAAGATTGTCTCGAAAAGCGTGTCATCCAATCGCACGGATACCGGGGCGCCTAAAGGGGTCCGAACTTCAAAAATTTACTCTGGGAGAACCGAGAGTCGGAATCCGAAACCGATCGCGTCCCCGTTCTCCGTTTCGCGAGCCCTTCCGCCTAAAAATGTCCGCGAGTCCCGACGGACTTTCCGGAAAAACACTAAAAATTGTCCCACAGTCGGACAGTCGTAAGAAAGGGATAACGGAAAGGGTAACAGAAAAGCCAGGTCTTACATCACTCACCAATAAAAACACGTTTCGTCCCCGAAACTTAACTCCCGCCTGCGGCGAAGAGGTCCGGGTAGCACTCCCCTATCTTTGACTCTGGTTCCTAAGTTACCTCACATTCTTCCTGGTTGCTTCACAGCGCCTTCCCATAGGGGGATCGTCCGGTTGCGCAACCTTTTTGTCCTCTCGTGCTAAGATCCGCATCGAGGTTTGGCAGTAAAGCCAACCGGTATGTCACCGGGCCTACGCGCTCCAACATCCCGAAAATCGGGTCATTGACGCCAACCAACAATGCCAAGAGCTCGAACCGTTAGCAATACGCAACTCATTTACTTAAGGCGTTCTGTCACACCGCCAGCGATCTTGTCCTGACTCAACCCACCTGGACGTCTATGGCGTACTGTTACAACGCCTCGGGTCTTGGCCCGTCTCACCTCACCTGGACGTCTAAGGCGTACTGTTACAACGCCTCGGGTCTATTGTCACAAGGCCGGAAGTTGGACCTATTTAACCCTTAACTAAATAGCCAACATAAAAGACAACTAAGTCTTCACCTCCTTATTGGGCAGGAGGGTACGAAGCATTACTTCTAAGGGTTCCTCTGGGGTCGTGGCCAAAATTTCTCTTGTACGAGGTCTTCCTTGCTACTACCTCCCTCGTAGCCGAAACGTCTGCTTTCCCCCGCCGGTCGCTGATGTTCGCTTTCACCTGTTGGCACACCAAAAATTGCGCCACAATTTGTGCCACATCGCTCTTTCGATTTGGGCCACCAGAAGGTCTGCCATAGATCCCTGCACCTCTTTGTACCTCCGGAATGCGCGGTATAGGAGGTATTATATACTTTGGCTAGATTTTCTTCCCTCGTTTCTAGCTTATCGGGCACACGAATTCGTCCCCGGAACCTTATTACATCCCTGAGTCACTCGTAAAAATTCCGCCTTGCTCCGAGGACATTCTGTCTTGCACCAGTTGTAGTTACGTGTCCGTCGATGGGTCTCCCAAGATCCTCTTGGAGATTCGTCAGACTAGATCTTATAGTCCTTTCCGGGCTTCGGCTGTATGAGCACTGGCGCCTGTGTGCGTCTGTCTTTAAGTTCTTTGAAACTCCTTTGGCACTGGGCTGTCCAGACGAACCTCTACCCACTTTGGGTTAGTCGATTTAGGGAAGTGGCCTCCCACGAAGCGTCTGTAATGGCCTGCCCGTCCTAAGAAGCTTCGGATCTTCGTCACCGTCGTTGGCCGAGCCCAGTTGGCCACCGACTCGATCCTCCTCGGATCCACTGCAATTCCAGATGTCGAAACGGTACGCCCCAAAAAGTCCACCTCACGGAGCCAAAACTCACACTTTATGAGTTTGGCATATGGTTGCTGATCCTGGAGGGTCTAGGGGATTACTCGCGAGTGTTCCCCATATCCCTTGTCCGTTGTGAGAGTAGATCGGAACGTCCACTATAAGACCATTACCGGCTGGTCTAAGGAGGACTTGAGTATCCTATTCCTCATGCCTATGAATACCGCTGGTGCGTTAACGAGTCTGAACGGTATGACCGTGAACTCATGACAACCACTCCGAGTTCATAAGGCTGTTTTTCGGTAAGTCCGGTTCCCGGAGACGCACTTGGAACTTCAAGCAGTCAACTACCACTAAAAGATTGCCGCGACTGTCGGCCCCAAGCGTGATGCCGTTAACTTTTAACGGAAACCTCATTAGTCCTTAGAGACTAAGAACCCGTCTCGCCCTCGCTGGGCAGGAAGGAGTACAGCCGCCTGCCTCGAGGGGTAGCCGGAGGATCCGACCGAACTTATTTCTACGATGGGATTTCTTCTAATATCTATGGTAGGGAGAAACATGAAGCGAGGTGGAGAAGTGGGATGCTGTTACGGGTGATGTCCCTGTTTCCGAGGGGCAGTTGAAACAATGGCGCCCCGGTTTGCCGCATCGAAAACGGTGGTCTTGCTTCTGGGGACATTCGGTCACTTGGTGTATTCCACCGCAATTGATGCAAGACTTGTCCACCGACCATTGTCCTCCCGTCGGCGCATTCGTGGTTCCTTATTGCCATCTCAGGTATTTAGGAGGCCGGCTCCTCTTGGTATGCTCCTTTCCAAAACAAGGTCGAGCTCGTTTCTTATCCCCGCCGCAATCTGAGCTCTCCCGTCGGGCTCGTGAACTCGCAAATTCGTGCTCCACTGTGGTGGCTCTATCGACCACCTCCTAGAAGGTGTGCAAATCCGCCGTTTGCACCACCTTGTAGATATCGCTTCGTAAACCATTCACAAAAAGACGGGCTTTGTGAGATTCATCTCTTATAACAGGGGGAACACATTTGGTCAACCTCACAATTTGCCCGTTGATAACCCGTAAGTGTCTGACTTCCTTTCTTGATGTGCTTCCGGTCATCTTCCATCTGCTGTTTGATGCTGTCGGAGAGAAATTCCTCAAACAGTTTTTCTCGGAACGTGGTCCAAGATGGAAGGGCGGTGCCCTCGCAGTAACGACGGTCATTCTGGGGATAGGTGTCACCACGGTCTCTCCCAAGGGAGCTCCAACAGTGGCCCCCGGCATAAGTCCCGAAGTTGCTGGTGTTAGTGCTGCTGAAGGCGTCGTCGGATGAACCGACGGTATCTCGGTCACCGAGGTCGGAGAAGGGGCAACCGTAGTCTCGCTGACCGCCACCGACGGTCTCGTCACTGGTGCGGTTGGTCCGGGCAAAGAAGCCTGGGCGACCTCCATTGGTAATGTCGACTGTTGCGCCCACTGCCGCATTTGTTCCATAAGGGTTGCCAACTGCCCGGCCACCTCTTGTAGTTGTTGTCGGAGCAGCTGATACTCCGCCGCTATTGGCACCGTACTTTCTGCCCCTGCGTTCTCCGCTGATAACCCCTTTCGGGCCATTAATCGCTACATACAAAGAAACCAAGTCAACCCTAGACCTATCGGGTCTAGCACCACGACCTACAGACGTACTAAAATTAAATCCCCCAGTTCACTTTATTAATCAGTAGTTAGTGTATTGCGCCCCGTGGATGTTGGGCCCCGACTGTTGTGGTTAAAGTTTACCTCTCTGATACCATCTTAATCTGTCACGCCCCGGGGGTTCGAATCGCGCGGAAGATGAGCCACCGATGCCCCTGAATCAGCCATATATTTTTTTTTTTTGTAAAATAATACTCCCCGGCGCGTGTCCAGACCCGCCGCATACACAAATTCACTCTGCAAACGGGCAGAGTCTCCTTTGTATATGCACGGCGTCTCAACTACAAAGTGTCTCACAAGGCGTAGCGCACACAATCTCTAACCACATCAGTTGGGGTCTCGTACACATACAACCAAATAATTCACATGATATTCTAGCATTCACTTAGTGCATAGAGGCCGGTGTTTTGAAAGGATAAATAATCACAAGGTTTTGAAAGCGGCATCCACACGACGCCATCGTTTATGAAAACAGTTCGCAAACACATAAATCCCATAAGGTTTGTAAAGCTCGGTGCCCACACGACACCCACGTTTTAAAAGTAGTTTTCGCAAACGGTTTTCTTTGCTTTTCATCGTTCAAAACGGCCAAGTAAGAGAGAACGTAGAATTCATTCAATTATTCAAAAAGGAAAAAGGCAACATCCACTTCGACCCCACGGGGGTATCGCAAACCACAACTAACTAACATGAGTAATAAAAGATAAAGGGAAAGAAAGGTCACTGTGTCTGAAGCTCGATCAAAGTCAGAGCAGCACTCTTGCGGCCTCTCCGGTGCCCTAGCGCTCGACCCCGGACGGTCTGGGTGAACCTGTCGCGGAGTGGGGAGTCAGTGACAAGAAAATAACATAATAAGCAAATAGGGCTAAAGTCAGGCAAACCACGATAGAAACCAGAGCAACCAACAATGAAGCACCATGTGCAAACCATACAATGCTGAACCCCGTGCAAACAATATAATGCAGAACCTCGTGCAAACCAAAACCGGGCACCTCCCCCGGCAACCACACCGAGCACCTGCCTCGGAGACCCCTACCGAGCACCTGCCTCGGCCGCCGAGCACCCACCTCGGCATCATCCACCATAACCACACCCTGTATCAAAACAACATCGGGCACCTTCCCCGATGCCCACCGCCGAGCACCTGCCTCGACATCACCGCTCACACCCCCCACCCATGGGGGCCCCCATTCCTAACGCCACCACCGCGTGGGGTACACGGGTCAACGTACCACTTTTCCGGAAAAGCACACCCTTTGCGGTGGCCAAACCGCGGGTGTGCGTGTAGCAATCTCGAGCCTCATCCGAGCACCATCCTCGGCAAACCAGACCGAGCACCTGCCTCGGCAACCAAATATCCACACAATAGCTTTAACAGGGTTAGCAAATGTAAACATGCAATTACTAAGATCTTTGTGCGTGTAGCAAATCTCGAGCCTCATCCGAGCACCAACCTCGGCAACCCAGACCGAGCACCTGACTCGGCAACCAAATATCCCCACAATGGCTTTAACAGGGTTAGCAAATGTAAACATGCAATTACTAAGATCTTTGTGCGTGTAGCAAATCTCGAGCCTCATCCGAGCACCAACCTCGGCAACCCAGACCGAGCACCTGACTCGGCAACCAAATATCCCCACAATGGCTTTAACAGGGTTAGCAAATGTAAACATGCAATTACTAAGTTCTTACCCCTTTTCCCATAACTCCGGAAACCAAGACAATGGAAGAGTCCCCACAGCGACCCATAGTCGCCATACTATAAAGATAATAAAACACAAACCTTTACCGGAGTTAACAATATACCACAAGTTCAACTTTAATGTTCTGAAAGGTCACGTCGATCACTGCCCCCAACGCTAGTATGCCCCGAACAACCCTACCTTTGTTCGGATAGGGCGAACTGCCCGCCCGGTCTTCTATCGCGACAGCCGTAAATCCGGAGGTCCACATCACCCACCAAACCCCTCAACAAAATAAACATAGCAACAACGAAACTGTGCATAAAGAGGTTCTAAGGGGTACCCACCTGGAACGCGAAGAAAAGGGTGTGCGAGAAAAATTCCAGTCAGAAGTTCTCCCGCCTTGCGCCCGAAAAACTAAGGTAGGAAAAGTATTGTTAAAAACATCGTCGTAGTCAAAAACACTCAAAAACGGGGCGAAACGGGCCAAAAACGGAGCTCCCGGGCTTCCGGGCTGACGGATGGTGCACGGATCCAGGCGTGGACCGGGCCCACGGCAGCAGACGACTGTGGAGCAGACCGGGTGCACCGCTCGGTGAGCCGTCAGAGCACACCGGCGTCGCGGACCGGGTTCACGGCCATAGTGCTGGCGGTCGCGGACCGGGTGCACCGCTCGGCAGGGTGAACCGGGGCGGCTTGGGCCGGGCCGCGCACGGGGAAAGGCGCGGACCGGGTCCATGCCGCGTGGTGCCGCGGCGAGCGCCGGGTGCACGCCCGGAGCGTGCACCGCGCACAGTGCGCAGCCCGGCGCACGGTTCCGTGCGCCGGGTCTGCGCCTCCGGGGCTGCGGGGGCTGCACCGGGTGCACGACTGGGGTCTGTGGACCGCGGCTGGAGGATCCGTACGCGATGAACAGTAACGCCCCTTTTTTTTGCTTTCTTCTCCGTTTTCGCTCCCGTGCGACTCCGGCGACGACCTCGTGGGCATGATAACGGCGGCGGCGGCCTCCCGTTTGACAACGGCGACGGCGGCTTCCCGTTACCACAACCCACGACGCGTGCGACACCCGAACAACCCCCAACCAAAACCTCGACCCCACAGAAAATGCAATAAAGGGGGAACGACGCTTACCGTGATCTTGTGAGGAAAAGGGTGGGAGGGTGGATCGTCCCTCTCGTCTCCAACGGAAAGCTCCACGAGGGATGGGTTTCCCCCGTTCTTCCCTTCTCCTCGTCTCGTTTGCGCCGCTTCTCGAAAAGAGAGGAAAATATCGATTCGGGTTCCTCTTTTTCTTTCTTAAAAGCGCCGCCCTAAATCCTAGCCGTCAAGAGAGAAAACCAAGAGGGAAAAGAAAAACCCTACGGCCCCCGGTTTTAAGGAAAACCCTAATAAAAAATCGGCGGCTAAGATTGTCTCGAAAAGCGTGTCATCCAATCGCACGGATACCGGGGCGCCTAAAGGGGTCCGAACTTCAAAAATTTATTCTGGGAGAACCGGGAGTCGGAATCCGAAACCGATCGCGTCCCCGTTCTCCGTTTCGCAAGCCCTTCCGCCTAAAAATGTCCGCGAGTCCCGACGGACTTTCCGGAAAAACACTAAAAATTGTCCCACAGTCGGACAGTCGTAAGAAAGGGATAACGGAAAGGGTAACGGAAAAGCCAGGTCTTACAATCTAAAACGATGGTAGAATCTTTTAATGTTAAAGTAGATGAAGCTTTTCATTTTGCATCTGATAAATCTACCCCTGATATGTCTCTTGATGATGATACTCCTGTAAATGCATCTTCTCATGATAATTCTTCCGATAATGCTGATGCATCTAATGGTTCTTCTAGTTTATCTGATATGCAGGAATCATCACACATACCTCCGAGCACTCCGTTACCTCAAATGCTACGTATCTCCAAGGATCATCCAGAATCAAATATTATTGGAGACCCACAAGAAGGAGTCAGGACTCGGAGACAGTTGGTTTGTGGAGTCGCATGTTACGTCTCCATGTTGGAACCAAAGAACGTTGATGAAGCTCTTCAGGATGATTATTGGATTGAAGCAATGCAAGAAAAGCTCCATCAATTCGAAAGAAACAAAGTCTGGGAACTAACGAAGCCTCCGAAGCAACACAACATAATTGGTACTAAGTGGATTTTCAAGAACAAGAAAAACGAGGATGGTACCATCATTAGGAACAAAGCACGACTAGTTGCTCAGGGCTATTCACAAATTGAATGTATAGACTTTGATGAGACGTTCGCCCCGGTAGCTCGTCTCGAGTCAATTCGCATCCTTTTCGCCATTGCTTGTCATTTTAAAATTAAACTTTTTTAAATGGACGTTAAGAGCGCCTTTTTAAATGGTTTTCTAAATAAGGAAGTTTATGTGGCTCAACCGAAAGGTTTCATTGACCATAAACTACCTAACCATGTTTTTCGATTGAAAAAGGCTCTTTACGGTCTAAAACAAGCACCGCGAGCATGGTACGAAAGGTTGACAAAGCACCTTTTGGAAAATGGCTACACTCGAGGGGGAGCGGATAGGACACTCTTTGTGAAGCATTTTCAGGATAACTTCATTGTGGCACAAATCTATGTCGATGACATTGTATTTGGAGCAACAAGGAATAATGATGCTTCAAAATTCGCTGAAACCATGGAAAGCGAATTTGAGATGTCCATGATGGGCGAGCTAACATATTTTCTTGGATTGCAAGTCAAACAAAGTGAAGAAGGCATTCATCTCTGCCAATCCAAGTATGCAAAGGAGTTGGTCAAGAAGTTCGGATTAGAAAACTCTAAAGACTTTCCGACTCCAATGGGAACTAGCACTACAACAAAATTATGCTATAGCGACACTTTTAAGTGTTTCTAAAATCTAAAAAAAGTGTCGCTGGCAAAAATACCAACACTTATTGTAAGTGTTGCTATATGTGCCGTCGCTAGGGTGTATAGCGACACATTTTTGTAATGTGTCCAAAAATGTGTCCCTATAACCTAATTTTGGATATAGATGGAATATAGATAGGACACTTATACAAAAGTGTCACAAACATGTGTCCCTATAACCTAATTTTGTTGTAGTGTAGCAACAAGGGATTAGGAAGTGAATCTCTTAGTGAAAGTGTAGACGAGAAGCTTTATCGCAGCATGATTGGAAGTCTACTCTATCTCACGGCTAGTCGCCCGGATATATCCTTTAGTGTTGGGATTTGCGCGAGATATCAATCAACACCAAAGGAGGTTCACCTGAAAGCGGTGAAAAGGATCATCCGGTACGTCAAAGGTACACTAAATTTCAGAATTTGGTATCCTATGGGCACAACTCTCGACATAATAGGATATTCAGATGCCGATTGGGCAGGATCAGTGGATGATCGGAAAAGTACGAGTGGTGCATGTTTTTATCTTGGCCATTGTCTTGTTGCATGGCATAGTAAAAAAGCAAAACTGCATTGCACTCTCGACTGCCGAAGCGGAATATATTTCAGCGGGTAGTTGTTCAACCCAATTGATTTGGATGAAAAGCGTGTTGAGCGACTTCCGAATTCCTGCGACTTCGGTAACTATTCTTTGTGACAACACTAGTGCTATAAATATTTCTAAAAACCCTGTGTTGCACTCAAGAACAAAACACATTGCACTTAGATATCATTTTCTAAGAGAGCTAGTTGAATCAAGTATTCTTCAAATTTCTTATATTTCAACTGAAAATCAATTAGCCGACATTTTAACAAAACTTTTGGATCAAAAACGTTTTATTCATTTGCGTAAAGCAATTGGAATGCTTCCTTTGAAATAACACTTTTTGAAACCATTGCTTAGGTTAGGTTTTGTTGTGTGTTTGTGTTCTTTATCTATGCTTGTACATAGAACATTAACTGAGCATATGTTATTGACTTTAATTGCATCCTTGCATGTTTAAGAAATTTATTATGGTTTGGATATCATGATAATTCATTTGATGCAATGATCATTTATATCAATTAAGTCATCTTTAATTGATCAAAGTCAATTCCTCTCTCAAATGATCTCTTGGTATAGTTTTTATCATATTTGGAAATTGAGTTAAGTATGAACTCAAGATCAATTTTTGGTTGAATACTTCATATCTTAAATAATTGATAGCCAATTGAGGGGGAGTTTGTTAAAATATTTATGCTCAAAAGATGTGGAAAGAGTTACATCCCAATGAGGAGTGTGAAAACTACCACCACATGGAGGAAAGAGCTACCACCTCGGTCGTCCGAGTACTGTGTGCAGCTACCACATGTAAACCAAGCATGGTTTTTCTTGTTGATTAGATAAAATGTTTTTTGGAATACTTGACTCTGTCAAATTCCAAGGTTGGTATAAGGTGGGTATTTTTATTGAAAGATGCTCAAAGAGTCACTCCCTACAATAAATTGACTAGATATATTATCTAACTTATTTGGGATTTCAAACATCTATCGATCTTTGTGCTTCATTTTCTTTACCAAATTGATGATTCGATAAACGCATTACTCATAAGATCGTGATTGATGTTTTTGAACTTGTTCAACTTTAAAGGATTTAATTTTTATAAATTTTCGTTTCATTACTTGGATATTATTGATAGATTTAGCATAATCTATTTCTTTTAACATGAAACGATGATTTTTGTTTAAAGTTGACATACAAAAGTGCTTACATACTTTTTCTGAAATTTCTAGAATTTTTCTAAATTTTTTTTGAAGAAAAAGTTGGAGCCGATCCGGACTGGAAATTCTGATCCGGATCCCGAACGCAGAAACTGTCTGCGGGTAGCCGATCCGGACCGCGGCTTGGGTTTATATGAAACGAAAGGGTATTTGATTTCTTTTTACCTCAAGCTTTTGTTTCTAAATCTCCATAGCTTCTCTCTCTAGAAAACAACTGATTTGGAGCCCTTCAAACTCAAGTTCTTCCGGTTCAAGTAAGTTTTTATGATCAAAACTCGGGTTCTTCATAGTTTTTACCCTGTTTTTCAAAACGTGCATGAAAATCATGACTCTTTTTCATTTTTCAATGGTTTTTGATCAAATTTCTTTTGAAATAAGAACTCTGCGTAGATTAGTTTTGTTTATATGCCTTGTATTCACTTCATTAACCGATTTTTGTGCTTCGATTTCTAAAAATTCGGTTTTAGGCCATATTTTGAGAATTTTTGAAAATCATGGAATTGATCTATATTTAAAATTCTTTTTGCAAAAATAACTTGATTCCTAGTCTCTGTACACGATAATGATTGTTTGGGTATAATTTTTCAAATTTTTGAAAATTAAATAATTTTTCGTGTTCTTGAGTTCTTGCTCGCAGGTTCTACATTTACTAACGCACTACAGCAAAGATGCTTTTTGCATGTATTATAGTGCTCCTTGTAGCAATGGTACACACTCGAGCAACAAACAAGCTAAAGAGAGCTAAGAAAACTCAGGACAAGGGAGAGTATATCCCTGTGGACGACTCCGAGACGGAATCCGAGACGGAATCTGTTGATTGGGACGAGCTGATGGATGAAGGAGCAGCACATGCTGCATCGACTGCATCAAAGGGGAAAGCCCCTGCAGTAACTTCAAAGGCGAAGACACCGCCAACCGCCGCAGAGAAAGGGAAAGCCCCAATTGAACCAACCCCAGTTAAAATGAAAAGAAAGAGCGTTGCTCGAAAGAGAGGTAGTGCTCGAGGAATCTCAATTGAAGAGCCACTTGCAAGCGAGCCTCCTCCACAGGATTTTGTGCATATCAGCTCTGAGAGAATCAAGGATTTTGAAAAGAGAGAATGCATTGGGGAAAGGCATGTGAATGTCAAAGCTCTTAAGGAGCGATCTGCATTGTTTGGCACTCTTCTTGACCAAGCGGGACTTGCACCTATTTGCAACTTCCCGGAATCAACTGGCTACTGTCTCCACCTGGTAAGAATATTCTATCAAAATGCATCGAAATTAGTAGATCTTGAGGATGGACCAAGAGAATTTCTAACAACGGTTAGAAATGTCAAGCTAAAGATCACACCACAGTTGATTGGAGAGGTATTGGGGATGAAGGCCCGGGTTGATGGGATTCATTACCTAAAAGGTCATTTGTTTACCAACACAACCTGGAGAGTGGTTGTCGATGGAATCTGTCTCCCGGATACTCAGTCGACGGGGAACTCAATTTTCTCAAAAGAACTTCGACCTGAGTACCGGTACTTGAACTTCATCGTCTGCTACAACATTTTGCCAAACATGCAGACAAAGGTGCTTAGATGGGATAGAATATTATTCCTTTATCTTCTTGGGAACCCTACAGCAGCCTTGGGCTCCAACTACAACATTCCCTATCTGATTTGGTCAAGGATGGCGAGATATGTGGAGAATGCCCATCCCACTGAGAGACTTCCTTTCCTAATGATAATTATGCGCATCTTTCGCAAATTCAAGATCGACACAAGCTCGAGCGCATATATGCATAGTTTGGGAACTATCAACGATACAACAATTGTGAAGTCCCTATCGACAAGACAGGATGAGCCTCCCACACCTCCTCGCACAAAGAGATCTTCAGCACCAACAACAGCAGCAGCAACAACAGCAGCAACAGCTTCAGAACCAGCAGCAGCAGCTTCAACGTCAGAGGATGACGCATCTGTTACGTCAATATATAGAGAACAACAACGGCTTTCATCGGAACAAGAATGAATGTGTTCCGAATTCGTCAAGATGACCGCCGACATAGGAGATTTAAAGAAGAAGCGGAAATCTCTGGCCAAGTTAGTTAAAAAGATCTTTCAAAAACTTGGTTGCAGCAGCTCTGAGGATTCAGATTGATTTTTCTTATGTTCTGATTATCTTTGTTTTGCAGGTTTTTAAGTTTAGTTCTTACACTTTTTGAACTTTTTAACTCCCTTAAGTTTTGTAAATTTTGGCTACTTTTAGTGACAAAAAGGGGGAGAGAGATAGGAACATTTGGACATGGTTTGGACATGGTGTGAGAACTTTGGAACACTGGTGTGAGAACTTTGGAACACTTAAAACTTTTGCAGGTAAGTATGACAACAATTTTGGTTTGTATTGTGAATTAATGCATGCCTCGACTAACTATTCGACTAACTATTTGGGCATGTAATATTACTAACAAGTTGTTTGTAGACTAAAATACTTATGACAGTTGGAATTTAATGCTTAGAAGATATGTCTATCTCTGATTGTTTTTTTTTCATACATATCTTATTTTGTAAATGTCATGGTGAGTATAAACTCCATCTCTCTGTTTGGTTTTTGAATGTTAAATTCTTGAGGTATCTGATGATTTCTTTTGTTAAGAATTATTTCTTTTGCAGAGAGTATAAACGTCTAAGTCTAGAGTCTGTTTTAGAGGTTTATCTCATGTATTTGGATCTTATTTGTAAATTTTTGTTGTATGATGATAACAACAAAAATACCTTTTTGAATTTACTTTAAGTGGATTTTTGTTTTGTCACGAAACCGCCAAAGGGGGAATTGTTAAGGAATTTGTTTTGGCGTATTTCGTGAAAGTGGTCAAGTCTTGAAGATTGAAGATGAAGATGTTTGGATCATATACCTCAATCTCAAGAAAGAAGAATTCAAAAGGATCAGGTACGTTTAACTAAATAATCTTGGTGATCCGAATACTTCTTATAGTGTAGAAATACTTGGATGGGTTTTTAATTGCAGAAAAATCAGAAAACTTGACTGTTATATGTTCAGGATCCGGATCAGAGTATTCCAGTCCAGACCCCGAACGTAGGTAGGTTCATGCGGAAATCCAGTCCGGATCGCCCTTTGTTCAGTCCGGACCCCGAACGTGGTTTCTGTAGAATTCGCATGAACAGTCCGGACCGTGGTTATTTCAGTCCGGACCCCGAACACTATTTTTCAGGAATTCTCTGAAAAATGACGACAGTCCGGATCAAGCTAAATCCAGTCCGGACAGTCGTGCGGGAAAAAATCTGTTACAGTCAGTTTTTGATTCTTATCCACTTCCAATAGTTTCTAACCTATAAGTAAACCTTAATTTTATCTTTTAGGGTAATCCACAATAAGTTTTTTATTCCATAAATGAACAAGAAAAATTAACGGAGAAAAACTTATAAATCCACATATAGAGAAGAAAGGAAATAACTAGATTTATTCTATGTTTCTTCATCTATATTGATTAATTTGATTATAGGATTTCAAACTCAGATTTTGAGTAGAATCAAATTAATGAATACTTAGATGGTATTTCCGATCTATCTTTGATCTAAGTATTCTGTGGATTTTCACCACCAACAAAACAACGATTTTCCCAAAAATCGGCGCGTGGATTCACGTGGCCTTGTGGACTCAAGGTGCTACCGCTCTCGTGGATTCGGAGCGAGGTACGTTCGTGTGATCGAGACGTACTACTTGGTGGAGACCGTGGATTCGGTCAGACGTCGTGGATTCGACGTTGGACGCCGTGGATTCCGCGTTGGACGCAAATCGTGGATTCGAGGCGCGTTGCGGAGCGAGCGGAGAAGATCAACTAGGAGCGTATGGAAAAAGGTTGAGTCGTGTGTGAGTACGTTATATCACCTTTGTACGTGTTTGATTCTAGTGGATTTCACCGTGTGATCGGTCCCGTGGTTTTTTACTCCTGGTTTGGAGTTTTCCACGTAAAATCTCTGCGTGTTAATTACTTTTCCGCATTGGGTTATTTTTACGCAAAGATTTTGGAGTGTTTATTATTTACACCTATTCACCCCCCTCTAGGTATTTTTTCCCCTGTTCAGATCCATATAGTCATAACCCACACATAAAATAGTTACCGAGGTCGCAGGAATGCGGAAATCACTCAATACACTTTTCATCCAAATCAATTGAGTTGAACAACTTCCCGCTGAAATATATTCCGCCTCGGCAGTCGAGAGAGCAATGCAGTTTTGCTTTTTACTATGCCATGCAACAAGACAATGGCCAAGGTAAAAACATGCACCACTGGTGCTCTTTCAATCATCCACTAATTCAGCCCAATCGGCATCCGAATATCCTATAATATCGAGAGATGTGCCCATAGCATACCAAATTCCGAAATTTAACGTACCGGATGATCCTTTTCACCGCTTTCAGGTGAATTTCCTTCGGTGTTGATTGATATCTCGCCCAAATCCCAACACTGAAAGAAATATCCAGGCGACTAGCCGTAATGTAGAATAGACTTCCAATCATACTTCTGTAAAGTTTCTCGTCTACACTTTCTCCGTGAGATTCACTTCCTAATCCCTTATTGCTAGTTCCCATAGGAGTCGGAAAGTCTTTAGAATTCCCCAATCCGAATTTCTTGACCAACTCCTTCGCATACTTGGATTGACATACACTTTGCTTAACTTGCAATCCAAGAAAATACGTAAGCTCGCCCATCATGGACATCTCAAATTCGCTTTCCATCGTTTCGGCGAATTTCGAAGCATCATTGTTTCTTGTAGCTCCAAACACAATGTCATCCACATAGATTTGAGCTACAATGAAATTGTCCTGAAAGTGCTTCACAAAGAGTGTCCGATCGGCTCCCCCTCGAGTATAGCCCTTTTCCAAAAGGTGTTTTTTCAATCTTTTGTACCATGCTCGCGGTGCTTGTTTTAGTCCATAAAGAGCCTTTTTCAGTCGAAAAACATAATTAGGTAGTTTATGATCAATAAACCCTTTTGGTTGAGCTACATAAACTTCCTCATTTAAAAAACCATTTAAAAATACGCTCTTAACGTCCATTTGAAAAAGTTTTATTTTAAAATGACAAGCAATCGCGAAAAGAATACGAATGGACTCGATACGAGCTACCGGGGCGAATGTCTCATCAAAGTCTATACCTTCAACTTGTGAAACGCGTCTTGTTCAATTGATCACTTTTCTTTGATTTCCATGACAATGTTGTCTTGATGAATGCACTACCATTGTTCTTGACCTTTGGTTGATTTGTTCTTGAATTCCGGTCTTTGTTCTTGATGGTAGTCGTTGCAAGATGTGCTTGATTTGTTCGTTTGGCTCCATTCTTGCAATTTCGTCTTATGTGCCCTGCAAAACCACAACGATAACATACCTTGGTAAAAGTTGATCCTGAACGAAATGAGGTAGGCTTGTCAACATTGGATGCGATGATTTTTGTCGGAGGAGGAGCAACCGACTAAGGGACAAAAACCATCTTGCTCGAACTTGGACCCTCACCAGTTCGATCGTATCCAAGGCCCAAACGATTCGTTTGACCAAGACCAAGCAACTTGTCCAACTTGCTCCTTCCAGAAGAGAATCGCTTCAAATCTTCTTTAAGTTGGAATATGGTCTTCGTCATCTCCATTTTTTCTTGTCGAGCCTCGGAGTAGAGCTTCAAGAAGTGATTTGCTTTATCCACCAATGTGATATGTTCCTTCTCGAAATGCTCGTTCTTCTCTTGAAGGGAAGTGTTCATCGTAATCAAATTATCCCTTTCCTCTTCAAGAGCGTTTGAGAGAGAAGTTGTCCTTTTAGATTGTTCTTCAAGATCCCACAATCTTCTTCTCAAACTTTTATTTTGCTTTGCCAATTTCTTAGAATCCTTTAACAATTTATGATAGGCAAAAGCAAAGTCTTCACCTTCGGAATCTCTTGGTTCATCTTCCGTTGCAGTTTTTTCATTTAAGGAGGAGATGGATAACGAACCAAAGGAAGTCGTTGAAAAACACACGAAAGGTGAAGTTGTGGACGCAATAAATGATGTGGCGTTGTTATCCTCATCACTAGAAGATGACTCATCATAAGTGGAAGTGTCATCCTATGTGATGGCTTGCATAGCCTTCTTCTTTGACGGATTCTTGTTGGGACACTCCGTTGCGATATGACCAAAACCTCGGCATTTGAAGCACTGGATTTGTCCCTCGGTGTTCTTCTTGTCCTATGAAGAACCTTCTTGCTTTCTTGATTTAAAGCTTGAATTTCCTTTGCCTTTCTTGGACTTAACGAAGGATGATGGTTTGCTTGTATTTCCCCTTCGAAAGTTTCGGCGAAATTTCCTTGTCAAGAATGCAATCTGTTTATCGAAATTCTCCATTGATAGATTATCATCAGCGTCTGATGAGGATGAATCTGCGTCTTCTTCTTTTGTTGATTTCAATGCAAAACCTGAAGACTTACAAGAAGAGGAAGGCTTTCCAGAAGAATAGTTAGTACGAAAAGTCATTTCATACGTTTGAAGTGCACCAACTAATTCTTCTACTTTAATTTCGTCCGGGTGTTTTACTATTTCAATGGCTGCGACCTTAGGGTGAATCTTTCAGGAAGAGTTCTCAAAATTTTTCTTACAAATTTAGATTCTGGAATTTTCTCTCCCAAATTAGCACATGTATTAACGATATATTGCAATCGTGTATAATAATCTGTGAACGATTTATTTTCTGCCATAAGAATAGAGTCAAACTTGCTCGTAAGCATTTGCAGTTTTTGAATCTTCACCAAACTTGTACCCTCATGTGTAACTTGTAGAGTATCCCAGATTTCTTTCGCGGTCTCGCATGCCGAGACGCGAGAGAACTCAGTTTGAGACAAGGCATTAAATAGAGCATTAATTTCCTTGCCGTTGTAAGAAGAAGCATCAATCTCTTCCTTGGTCCATTTCGACCTAGGTTTGATGGTGACAACATCGACAATAATCTCAGTGGGATATGACGATCCAAACTCAATTGATTGCCATACTCGTTCATCGATGGAAATCAAGAACGCTTTCATGTGTACTTTCCAATATGCATAATTTGTTCCATCGAAGAACGGTGGTCTATTGACGTTTCCACCTTCAACCATTATTTACAACCCTATTCCCGCTCTGATACCACTTGTGGGTTATGTTAATAATGGATCTGAATAGGGGAAAAACCACCTAGAGGGGGGTGAATAGGTGTAAACAATAAACTCACCAAATCGTTGCGTAAAAAATAACCCAATGCGGAAAAGTAAATAAGTACGCAAGATTTTACGTGGAAAACTCCGTCACAGGAGTAAAAAACTACGGAACCGATAACACGGCGAAATCCACTAAGATTAAACCCGTACAAGGTGATTTACCGTAACACTATGACTCAACCTTTTCCATACGCTCCAAGTAGATCTTCTCCGCTCGCTCCACAACGCGCCTCGAATCCACGATTTGCGTCCAACGCCGAATCCACGACGTCCAGCCGAATCCACGGTCTTCACCAATGTAGCACGTATCGATCACACGAACGTACCTCGCTTCGAATCCACGAAAGCAGTAGCACCTTGAATCCACAAGGCCACGCGAATCCACGCGCCGATTTTGAAAAATCGTTGTTTTCTTGGTGATGATAATTGTCACGCCCCGGAGGTTCTAATAGAGCGGAAAACGTACCCATTTTTTTTTTCTTTTGTGTATTTAAAATGAACCTCGCCTCCGGTGCGTACCAGACCTGCCGCATATACAAATTCACTCCCCAAACGGGCGAAGTCTCCTTTGTATATGCATGGCGTTCCCAGCAAGACAAACACTTTAACCATACAAACCATGACAGACAAAGGGGAGGGACTACATTTAATCAAACAGTCACCGCTATCACATACAGGCTATAGCATAAACCCATGGGTTTGAAAATCGGTGTCCACTCGACACCCAGTTTTTCCAAAACGTTTTTGCAAACTCTTTTAAGCGGCCATTAACTTGAAAGGATAAATCCACGGGTTTTGAAATCAGTGCCCACACTGCACCTGTTTTGAAAACACTTTTGAAACCAGGTTTGCATTTGAAAACGAGCCGCAATTACACATCTTAACAATCACCAATTATAGAACATGGTCCCACACGAAATCCTCATTCCTAACTAACCAACAGTTTAAAGAAATAACCAAAGAAAATGTATCGTTTACTAGCCCTCATGGCTAGGGTCCTCTAATTGATGCCTCACTGTCGTCCCGGTTCCCACCCCTGCTCGGACCTGTCACAGTGTGGGTAGTCAGTGACTGATAAAGTAGAAAACATACAAGTAAATGCAATAACTGAAAAGAACACACCGAATCACCGGAGCATTTACTTCCCCCCTCATGTACCACTAAATCCCTGTCGAATATCACACTAGGCACCTGCCCCAGCTTTCAGAACACTTTGGGCCCCAACCCCAATTACCGTACTCATCTTCTTGGTGCCACCAACCCCTCGACTGCCCAAGTAGCAGCCGCCTCTCCTTGAGGGGTCCCCACCATCACAAGTATGGGGTACACGGGTAAAAACTTACCATCTTTCAGGAAAAATACACCCTGTGCGGTGGCCAAACCGCCGGTGTGCGTGCAAGCAATATGAGTAAAAACGATGTTGCGACCTCAGCCGCTCTGGTCAGATTAATAGAATGATCATGCGACCGCAGCCGCCTCAATTAGAATAGAAAATGGGATTCACATGCAGTGGGGTTAGTTAATTTACGACAAAACATCTACTTTATCAAAATGAAAACTCGGGAACGACCCTACACCGACAATAATCAAAGGTACCCACCTCAATTATGCTGACCGGTACACCGGAGACCGAACTTTGTTTTCTGTCGGCACTTGGACCTAAAAATAGTCCCCAAAAGAACCGCGGTCAGAACAGAAATATAACGGCAGATAAATCGAGCCCAAAGACCCAAAAACACTAATGACAACTTGACACGGCGGTGACGCCCGCGCGCGACGAGCGACGCGGCCACCCCCGCGGTGTTGCGGGTCATGCGGCCGCGCGGGCGCCGGCCCCGCACGGCGCATGTCGCAGCCGCGTGGGCACGGTCCCCGCGCGGCGGGTGCCGCGGCCGCGCGGGCACCCGCCCCGCGCGGCACTTGCTGCGACCGCGCGGGCCCTAGCCCCGCGCGGCACAAGCCGCGGCCGCGTGGGCACCGGCCCGTGCCGTAGCCGCGTGGGTGCCCGCCCGCGCGGCGCTTGCCGCGGCCGAGCGGGCGCCCGCCCCGCGCCCGCCCCCGCGGCGCTTGCCGCGGCCGCGCGGGCGCCGGCCCCGCGCGGCGCGTGCCCTAGCCGCGCGGGAGCCCGCCCGCGCGGCACTTGCCGCAGCCGCGCGGGGGCCCTATGTGACGCCCCACATCCCAGGGGGTCACCCATCCTAGAACTACTCTAGCTCTAGCACGCTTAACTCTCATGTTCCTCTTGGATCTTGCTACCATCCAAAATGCTATAGCCGGGTTAGAGATTTAGTCCTATTATATCATTTATATATAGGACTAATCCAAATTCCGGGGGTGTCACATTCTTCCCCCCTTTTAGCCCTGACGTCCACGTCAGGCTCAAGCACACTCACAAGCACCAGGCGATGTGAGACTCGTCTCGCTAGCCTTAGCCGACCTTGTAGGGAGCTGCACTCCACCTACAACGGTCATTAGCCGGGGAGCCACACTCTACCCGCTATATAACCCTGGCTCAGCCGAGACTCATCTCACATTTCCGGCTGGTGAATGGCTCTGATACCAACTGTGACGCCCCACATCCCAGGGGGTCACCCATCCTAGAACTACTCTAGCTCTAGCATGCTTAACTCTCATGTTCCTCTTGGATCTTGCTACCATCCAAAATGCTATAGCCGGGTTAGAGATTTAGTCCTATTATATCATTTATATATAGGACTAATCCAAATTCCGGGGGTGTCACACCCTAGCCGCGCGCGGCGCAAGCCGCGGCCGCGCGGGCACCGGCCCCGCGCGGTACTTGTTGCTGCCGCGCGGGGGCCCTAGCCCCGCGTGTGCCGCGGCCGCGCGGGCGCTATCCCCGCGCGGCGCGGCCATGACGCGGCGGCGATGCCCTAGGCTGTGCGACGGTGCCCTAGGGTTCCGCGGTGGCGACGACCAGTAGGGTAACAAAAACGGCTACCCAAATCGACCCAAACAAAAATGAAAACGAAAGACCGAAAGAAGTATCGCTTACCGCGAATCGTCGGAGACGGAGATCCGTTCACGCTCCCGGCTTCGGCACGTCCGTCGGGAAGGGTCGGGTCCTTCCGCTTTCTCCTCCTTCCTTCTCTTTTTCTTCTGGTTAGGGTTCCGTCTTTTTCCTCGTTCTTTTCTCTCCGGCTAGGGTTTTTCCTTTCCTTTCGGGAGAAGTCAAAATTGTTTTTTTTTTTTTGTGTACGATAAAACCTCATCGGGTAATTTAAAACTCTAATTAATTAATTCATTAATTAATTAATTCCTTAAAGATAAATCCGTATTTCCTCGAAAAGCATGTTAAATCACTTACACGGATTTCGATGCACTCCCTGGCTACCGCGATCATAACTACCCCTTTCTGGGGGTTCCGTAAGTCGGAATCCGGATCCGGTCGCACCGCCGTTCTCCGTTTTCCGAGCTCTATCACAGAAAAATACCCGCACCTCGAGATTACCAACCTAAGTAATCCCGTTAACTCAATTTCTCCAAACATAAACTTTATTAGCAGGAGGGTAAAACGTTACAAGAAAAACTGTGATATTACAATAATCCTCCGAATACTTAGATCAAAGATTGATAAGAAAACACCATCTAAGTATTCATCAATTTGATTCTACAAGAATAAGAGTTTGGAAACCCTAGAATCAAATTGATCAAATATAGATGAAGAAACATGAAATTAATTGTGTTTTCCTTTCTTCTCTATATATGTGGATTTTTTATTTTGATCCCTTTTCGGATCCTTTTCGGTTACCCTAGATGTGAAATTAGGGTCTATTTATATGTTAGAAACCTTTGGAAAGAGATAAGCATCAAAAACTGACTTTAACAAACTTTTTCCCGCACGGCGGTCTGGACTGGATTTGGCTGATCCGGACTGTCGTCTTTTTTCAGCAAATTTTCTGAAAAAATAGTTCGGGGTCCGGACTGAAATTTTCTGATCCGGACTGTTCATGCGATTTCAGCAAACACATAGTTCGGGGTCCGGACTGACTGGGGACTATTCCGGACTGGAATTACGCATGACTCAACTTTGTTCGGGACTGGAATGCCCTGATCTAGATCCTGAACATCCAATTTATCCAGTTTTTTATTTTTATGCGATGAAAAATATTCCGAGTGTTTCTAAACTACAAGAATGTATTCGGATCACCAAAATTATTTAGTTAAACATACCTGATCCTTTTGAATTCATTCTTCTTGAGATTGATGTATATGATCCACAATTCTTCATCTTCAATCTTCAAGACTTAGAACATTTCACGAAATATGCCAACACAAATTCGTTAACAGCAAGGAGGTGTTTGTGTACCGGGGATGCCTGAGTGCTTTCTTCGCCTCTATAGTTTCGACTTTGTGAGCGAGGCAGAGGATCTGTCGTAGATGCATAGCCTTTTTGGCTAGTGTGGTTGAGGAGCCTACGGCGGCTCCGGGACTCGGTGATATCCCTATTGTTCGCGAGTTCCCAGATGTGTTTCCACCGGAGTTGACTAGCATGCCGCCGGATAGGGAGATTGAGTTTTTGATTGACGTAGTTCCAGGAACTGCGCCAATCTCTAAGGCTCCTTACCGAATGGCACCGGCTGAGCTGCGAGAATTGGAGGCGCAACTTCAGGATTTGATGGATAAGGGTTTCGTTAGACCAAGTGTATCGCCTTGGGGAGCGCCGGTGCTATTCGTGAAGAAGAAGGATGGTTCACTTCGCCTCTGTGTGGATTACCGGGAATTGAATAAAGTGACCATCAAGAACAAGTACCCGTTGCCGCGCATTGATGATTTTTTTGACCAACTGCAAGGGTCTTGTGCCTTCTCGAAGATTGATTTGCAATCAGGTTACCACCAGTTGAAGGTGAAGGCCGAGGATATCCCGAAGACGGCGTTCAGGACACGGTACGGGCATTATGAGTTCACCGTCATGCCTTTTGGATTGACTAATGCCCCTGCCGCCTTTATGGATTTGATGAACAGGATTTTTCGACCGTACCTGGATCGGTTCGTGGTAGTGTTCATTGACGATATCCTGGTTTACTTCCAGAGCGATGCTGAGCATGAGGAGCACTTGAGGTTTGTGCTGCAACTTCTACGAGAGAGGAAGTTGTACGCCAAGTTGTCGAAGTGTGAGTTCTGGTTTCGGGAGGTAGTTTTCTTGGGCCATGTGATTTCCGCCGCAGGTGTAGTTGTGGACCCGGCAAAGATTGAGGCAGTCCGGGATTGGCCCCGACCGACGACTGTGTCAGAGGTGCGCAGCTTCATGGGCTTAGCTGGATATTACCGTCGATTTGTAGAGGGCTTTGCGAAGCTATCTACACCCCTCACTCGTTTGACTCGTAAAGGAATTAAGTTTATTTGGAGTGAGGACTGTCAGAGGAGCTTTGAGGATTTGAAAGGCAGATTGATGTCGGCTCCTATCCTTTCCCTCCCTGTTATGGGGAAAGGATATGTGATTTACAGTGATGCATCGCACAGTGGACTTGGTTGTGTGTTGATGCAGGAGGGTAGGGTAATTGCTTATGCATCTCGACAGCTCAAGGATTATGAGAAGAATTACCCTACCCATGACTTAGAGCTTGCTGCTGTGGTATTTGCATTGAAGTTGTGGCGCCACTACCTTTATGGGGAGCACTGCGAGATTTACACCGACCACAAGAGCCTGAAGTATCTGATTACACAGAAAGAGCTGAACCTGAGACAGCGCAGATGGTTGGAGCTGTTAAAGGATTATGATGTTGATATACTATACCATCCTGGCAAGGCCAACGTGGTTGCAGATGCCCTGAGTAGGAGAGCAGTGCAGAGCTTGTCTATGCTAATTACTGACCAGGCGCCACTACTTGAGGAGATGAGGCGGCTTGAGCTAGAGGTTGTGTCCCCTGGGGTCTCTGCTAGACTGACGTCTTTAGTCGTGCAGCCCACTCTGCTGGACAGGATCAGAGAGAGACAAAGTGAGGACCCCCATTTGACCAGGATTAGAGATAAGATTCCGAGCGATTAGTCAGGGGATTTTACAGCGGATGTCTCGGGAGTACTGCGGTACAGGGACCGAGCGTGTGTGCCAGTGGACTCTGAGATCTGAGAGCAGATTTTGAGAGAGAGGCCTATTATACACCTTATACCTTTCATCCTGGTGGGACTAAGATGTATAAGGACCTCAAGGCACACTTCTGGTGGAACGGTGAAGAGGGATATTGGGAGGTTTGTGGCTCAGTGTTTAACTTGCCAGCAGGTAAAAGCTGAGCACGGGGTGTCAGCTGGCAAGTTACAGAGTCTCCCAATCCCTGAGTGGAAATGGGATCACATCACGATAGATTTTGTAGTCGGATTACCGAGGGCCCAGGGAGGAGCAGATGCCATTTGGGTGGTCGTGGATCGACTCACCAAGTCCGTTCACTTTTTGCCGATGCAGACTACATGGTCACTTGAGCGGCTAGTTCAGCTGTACTTGGATGAGGTGGTGAGGTTACATGGAGTGCCCGCCTCTATTGTATCAGATCGAGACCCAAGGTTTGCTTCACATTTTTGGAGGAGTTTACAGACCACTTTGGGGACTCAGCTTAGATTTAGTACAGCTTTTCACCCACAGACCGATATGCAGTCAAAGCGCACTATACAGATCCTTGAGGACATGTTGAGGGCTTGCGCATTGGATTTTGGCGGGGGATGGATTCGACACTTATCATTAGCAGAGTTTGCGTACAACAATAGCTTTCAAGCGAGCATTCAGATGGCTCCGTTTGAAGCATTGTATGGACGCAAGTGTCGATCACCTCTTTACTGGAGTGATGTGGGTGAGAGACGGACATTGGGGCCAGAGTTATTGCTTGAGGCAGAGGAGAATATCAGAGTGATCAGGCAGCACCTTCAAACCGCCCAGAGCAGACAGTGGAGCTATGCTGATGTACGGCGACGAGACTTAGAGTTTCAGGTTGGAGATCATGTATTTCTGAAAGTCTCGCCGTTGAAAAGGATAAGGAGATTTAGCATCCGTGGGAAGCTTAGCCCCCGTTAAATTGGACCTTTCGAGGTATTGGATCGTGTTGGGCCAGTTGCCTACAGACTTGCACTTCCCCTGAGGCTAGCCGATGTACCTGATGTGTTTCACGTCTCTACTCTGAGGAGGTATGTTTACGACCCGTCGCACATCATCGACTTTACCCCACTGGAGATCAGCGAGGATTTGAGTTACGAGAAATGCCAACTGTGGATTCTGGATCGAGAGGTGAGAGAATTGCGCAGTCGGGCCATCCCTTATGTGAAGATCTTGTGGAGCAACCATGGTGAGCGTGAGGCTACCTGGGAGCTTGAGTCGACAATGATGGGCACCTACCCCTACCTGTTCGAGGTCCCGGCTTGAGGTATGACTTTTGTATAGAGGATGAAACCTTTTCTTGTGGGGGAGGATGTAGTGGCCCGAATCCCCATGTAGCTTTTCCCAGAGAATCCACAGTGTGAAACACCTATTATTGGTGTGTCGGGGCCGTAACGCATCAAAAGGATGCGTTAGATGGACTCAGTGAGGCTTCTGGATCGAGCCTATCTTTTGGCTGCTTTTGCCAAAATTTAGAAGAGGTTTTAGGCCTATCGGAGGTCGGATTTGGATTCAGCACGAAAAAACGCTTGAAAACGGCTATTTGCTTGTATATTTCTGAGTCCGGATGCCCAAAAAGGGGCTCTTGGAAGTTTTTAGTGGATTCGGGTGCATGGGGGAGGCCGTAGACCGGCAGGGTGCCACATGGCGGCTTGTCATTGGCCGGTTCACAGGGCGCGGTCCATGGAGAGGCGCGGGGTGGCGCATGGACCGGGCAGGAACCACGTGGCGCTCCTTGATTGGCCCGCGCACGTTGCACGGTCCACGGAACCCCGCGCGGGTGCATAGACCGAGCGCGGGGACACGTGGCAGCTCGTTATTGGCAGGCTCACAGTGGCGTGGTGCAGGCGTGCCTAGCAGGGTGGCAGGCGGCGCGCCTGCCCGCACGCGCGGGCAGTCAGTCGTGGGCCACGTGGCGCCACGCTATTCGCGGGCGCCACCTACCCCGCTGACCGCAGGGAGGGCCACGTGGCGGCTCCCGGCTGGGCTTGCACGCGTTGTCCCGTGTTCGGGACATGTGTCAAGCTCAGGATGATTCGGGCGCTCCTCGCGGGCCGTTCCTCGGAAGATTCGGGCGCCAGAATTTGGGCCGAGCGCCCGAATCCTGGGACATTTTGGGAATTATTCGAATTCTTGGGCTGGGCCTATAAATAGGCCCAGTATAGCTTCGTTTTCTCCTTTTCTGGGCGTTTACTCATAGAGGCTTCTATAGGAGACTTCTTCCTCTACTAATTCTACACATTATGGAGGATTTCTGGGATTTTAGGAGGCCATTGTATCGACTTTTACGACGATTCGGCGCGCTTCAACGCTTCTCATCCGGCGACCTTTCCCGTAGCATTTCGGTGCGCGGGCACCCTTGGGCTACTCCGACAGAGTTTTTAGGTGATTATTACGCCGGTGTTTCCACGACAGGTAGGGCTACGACTTTTGTATTTTCAGCTTCTCCTCATTCCGAGTTTTTCTTGGGTTTTTCGGGCCATCTTGTGACCCCATTTTCTGTTGCGGAGTTTTTGACAGCATCAGAGTTTTTATGGGATTTCTCTGCGCTCAAGTGTCGGAACTGTTGGGTTATATGTAATAAGGATCTAAATAGGGGAAAAAACACCTAGAGGGGGGTGAATAGGTGTAAACGCATAAACACTCAAAAAATCGTTGCGATAAAAACCCAATGCGGAAATAAAAATAATACGCAAGATTTTTACGTGGAAAACTCCATCACCGGAGTAAAAAATCACGGGACCGATAACACGGCAGAAATCCACTAGAATTAAAACACGTACAAGGTGATTTACCGTACACACTTACGACTCAACCTTTTCCATACGCTCCTAGAGGATCTTCTCCGCTCGCTCCGCGACGCTTCTCGAATCCACGATCTGCGCCCAACGCCGAATCCACGGCGTCCAACGTCGAATCCACGACGTCCGACCGAATCCACGGTCTTCACCCAATAGCACCCTTCGAATCCACAAACGTGCCTCGCTCCGAATCCACAAGAGCGGTTGAACCTTGAATCCACAAGGACACGCGAATCCACGCGCCGATTTTTGGGGTAAATCGTTGTTTTGGGTGGTGATGATCCGCCGAATACTTAGATCAAAGATAGATCGGAAATACCATCTAAGTATTCATTAGTTTGACTCAACTCAAGATGTGAGTATGAAAACCTAGAATCAAACTAATCAATATAGATGAAGAAACATAGAGTATTCTCTAATGATTTCCTTTCTTCTCTATATGTGGATCTAGAGCCGTATAAGATGATATATGAAAATGACGGCTATTTCGATTCACCGTGGATTAACCCTAGAAAAAGAATCATAGGGTCTATTTATAGGTTAGAAACCCTAGGAAGGAGATAAGAATCAAAAACCTAACATTTCTGGAGATTTTACGGACGGCGATCCGGATCGGATTAACTGTGATCCGGATCGTCGCAACGAGTCAGGCAATTCCAGAAAAACGAAGGTTCGGGATCCGGATCAAAGTGCTTGATCCGGATCGTTCATACAGTTCACCAAACATCAACGTTCGGGATCCGGATTGCGAAGCCTGATCCGGATCGTTCAAGGAAGATGGTAAACTCAGTGTTCGGGATCCGGATCAAGAGAGGCTACGATCCGGATTGAACTGGTGTATGAACGAACCACCTTCGGGATCCGGATCGAACAACCTGATCCGGATCCTGAACATGTCCCAAGTCCAGTTTTTGATTTTTATGCAATGAAAGATTCTTCCAAGTGTTTCTACACTACAAGAAGTATTCGGATCACACAAAATCTTTAGTAAAACATACCTGATCCTTTTGAATTCTTCTTTCTTGAGATTGAGTTAAATGATCCAACTTTCTTCACCTTCAATCTTCAAGACTTGAGACTTTCACGAAACTACGCCAACTCAAATTCCGTAACAATCTCCCCCTTTGGCGGTTTCGTGACAAAACACAGATCCACTAAAGAAAATTCAAAAAGATATTTTTGTTGCTATCACCATACAACAAAAATTTACAATGGAGATCCAAAAATTTAAAAACATGAGATAAACTCCTAAAACAGACTCTAGACTTAGACATCTGTACTCTCTGCACAAAGAAATCATTCTTGACAAAAAGAGATCGTTAGATACCTCAAGAATATTTAGCATACAAAACCTAGTACAGAGATAGAGTTTATCTGATCATCATGACATTTGAGAATTCAGATATGTAAGAGAATCATAGTCAAAAACCAACATATCTTCTATGCAATTAAAAACCAAATGTCACAAAATGTTAGTCCAACATCAACTTGTTAGTTATATTACATGCCCAAATAGTTAGTCGAATAGTTAGTCGAGACATGCAAACAATCACAAGATGAAAACCAAAGTTGAAGTTGAAGTGATACTTACCTTGATGTATACAAAATCTTCATCAGCAAGATTTTCACAATCATTGTTCATCAGCAAGATTTTCACAATCATTGTTCAAGTTCCCTTACCTTGATGTTCATTCACATCATCATTGTACCTTGATGCAGTCATCATTGTTCATCATTGATGTATACAAGATCACACTTTTCACAATATCATTGTTCAAGTTCTCTAAACTCTCTCCCCTTTTTTGTCACAAACAAAGCCAAAGTTACCAAAAAAAATCGAAGGAGAGTAAAAAATATCAAAGAAAATGTTCCGAAAATTTAAGAACTAGAACTAAAAGTGAGTCCTAAAAACTGAAAAACCTGCACAAAAGGATTAAAAATCTGCAAAAGAATAAAAAAAAAAAGGAATCAGTCATCAGATTCGGAGTCTTCAGAGCTCGTGCAGCCCATCTTTGAGAACATCTTTTTCACCAGCTTGTTCATAGAATTGATCTTCTTAGTTATGGTAATGTGAGCTGCCGTGATGAGCTCGAGCTCATTGGAGATTCTCGTCTGTGCCTTCGAGATCTGTTCCTGCTCAATCGATAATCGTTGTTGTTCTTTGTAGATGGATGAGACTGATGCTTCATCCGCTGGTGTGGGTGCTGGTTGTGATGGTGACGCGGAAGTGCCGCTACTAGGTTTCGTTCCGCACGTTGGGACTGGAGTGACATGGGGCAATTTGTGAAGTGACTTCACGACGGTGGACTCATCGATCATGCCCAAACATTGATGATAAGTCGGTGAGGTAATGTCAACCTGAAATTTCTTCAACATCCTCATTATAATCAGTGGAAATGGAATTCTCTCTGTGGGATGAGGGTGCTCAACATATCTTGTCATTCTATTCCAAATGATGTATGGAATGTTGATATTCAATCCCATTGCCTCAGACGGATGTCCTAAGAGATACAAAAATAGCATTCGATCCCATCTCAAGACTTTCGTCTGCAAATTTGGAAGGATATTGTAACAAATGATGAAGTTTAGAAATCGGTACTCAAGACGAAGTTGCTTGGATCTGATCGATTTCTCCGTTGATTGCGTTCCTTCCAAACAAATTCCCTTTATAACCCTTTGCCACACAGTGTTCGTCAAAACCTTTCCCTTCAAGTAATTAACTCCTGTCTTGCTGGCAGGCATTCCCAAAACCTTGCCAATCAATTGTGGAGTAATTTTGAATCTTGTACCTTGGATGTTCGTGTAAAATTCCATTGGACCGTTTTCAATTTCACGAAGGTGCCGTGCATTTGTATAGAAGGCCCTTACAAGATGCAGACAGTATCCAAGCACTTCTGGAAATCGACAAACTTGAATAAGGTTTGCTTGTTCAATTAGAGCGCCAAACTCAGGGGAGTGATCTCGTAGAGCCTCTATATTGACATGCCTCTCACCAATGCATTCACGATTCTCAAATGCCTTTAGGCGATCCGAATTAACGAACACTTGTTCCTCCCGAGGTGGAGAATCCGGAATAGTCGGTTCGTTAGCCATGAAACCTCGTGCTCGTCCAAACCGTCGAGCGAGTCGTTTCCTTTTTACTGAGATGGTTGGTGCAGTCATAGGTGCTTTACCTTTGTCCATGGGTGCTTTTCCTTTCGATGCATCGGACGCCTTTTGTTCAGGCAATGAGTCATCATCATCTGTCAATGCAGTCCAATCTACCTCGTGACAATCTACTTCTGTGTCGCTGATCACAAGGAACTCACCCTTTTGTTGTGTTTTCTTAGCTCTTTTTAACTTATTTGTGGCCCGAGTGTGCACCATAGTGACCAATAAAAGGATGATCCATGAGAATCCCATTGATCCAAGTGCTTTAAGAAGATTAAAATCCTGTGAGCAACAACTCAAGAACACATGAAAAAATTGTTAATTTTCAAAGATTGAAAAATTGTACCCAAACAATCATAATCATGTAGAGAGACTAAGAATCAAATTAGTTTTGCAAAAGGACTTTTAAAAATAGATCAATTGCATGATTTTCGAAAATCCTTATTATATGCCCTAAAACCGAAATTTTAGAAATCGAAGCCTAAAAATCCGTTAATCAGGAGAATACCTAGCATATAATCAAAACTAATCTACCCAGAGTTCTTATTTCAAAAGAAATTTGATCAAAAACCATCCACAAACAAAGTTGATCCAAGAAATTCATCACGTTTGAGGAGGAAAAGAGAAAAACGGTGAAAAACCGAGATTTTGATCAATAAAACTTACTTGGAGTTGAAGAACTTGAGTTTGAAAGCTTCCAGGAAGGATGAAATCTAGAGAGAGAGGCTCTGGAAACTTTGGAACAAAAGATTGGAGTAAAAGAAATCAAAAACCCCTTTCGTTCTTTATAAAACCTAGCCGCGATCCGGATCAGTTCATAACTGCGATCCGGATCGGCTACCCGCAGTGAGAAACTGCGTTCGGGATCCGGATCGGCAGATACAATCCGGATCGTCAGCCCGCAGAAGAATTCCTGCGTTCGGGATCCGGATCATCTAGCCCGATCCGGATCGGCCCCAACTTTTTCTTTAGAAAATTTCAGAGAAATTCAAGAAAAACCAGAAAAAGATTGTAAGCGCAAATGTGTATCAACTTTAAACAAAAATCATCGTTTCATACAACAAGAATTAGATTATGCCAAATCTATCAATAATATCCAAAAATGAAACGAAAATTTACAAAAATTAAATCCCTTAAAGTTGAACACCTTCAATTACATCTAACTTGATCTTATGAGTAATGCCTTTATCAAATCATCAAATCAGTAAAGAAAATGAAATACAAAGATCAATAGATGTTTGAAATCCCAAATATAATAGATAATGTATCTAGACAATCTGTTGAAGAGAGTGGCTCTTTGAGCATCTTTCTTTAAAAACCCACCTTATACCAACCTTGAAATTTGACAGAGTCAAGTATTTCAACATGCATTTTACTTAATCAAAAATTTGAACAACCATGCTTGGTATACATGTGGTAGCTGCACACAATACTCGGACGACCGAGGTGGTAGCTCTTTCCTCCATGTGGTGGTAGTTTTCACACTCCTCATTGGGATGTAACTCTTTCCACATCTTTTGAGCATTTTACCTTTTCTAAGACTCCCCCTCAATTGGCTATCAATTATTTAAGATATAAAGTATTCAACCAAATATTGATCTCGATTTCATACTCGACTAAGCAGTCAAATAAGATAATGACTATACCAAGAGATCATAGAGAGAGAGAAATTGACTTTGATCACTTAGAAGATGATTTAATTAACATAAATGATCATTGCAACAGTGAAATATTATGATGGCAAAAGCATAATAAATTTCTAAATGTGCGAAAAGATGCAATTAAAGTCAATTATGATCTATGCTCAATTAATGTCCTATGTACAAACATAGATAATGAACAAAACAAAAACAAATACAAAACCTATCCTAAGCAAAGATTTCAAAAAGAAGATTATTTCAAGGAAAGCATCCCAATTGCTTTTCGTAAATGAATAAAACGTTTTTGATCCAAAGATTTTGTTAGAATGTCAGCTAATTGATCCTCAGTTGAAATATATGAAAGTTGAAGTGTATTTGATTCAACTAGCTCTCTAAGAAAATGATATCTAAGTTCAATATGTTTTGTTCTAGAGTGCAACACAGGGTTTTTAGAAATGTTAATTGCACTAGTGTTGTCACAAAGTATTGTTACCGAAGATGCTGAAATGCGGAAGTCGCTCAATACGCTTTTCATCCAAATGAGTTGAGTTGAGCAACTTCCAGCTGAAATGTATTCCGCTTCGGCAGTCGAGAGTGCTATGCAGTTCTGCTTTTTACTGTGCCATGCAACAAGGCAATGGCCAAGATAGAAGCATGCACCACTCGTGCTTTTCCGATCATCCACTGATCCTGCCCAATCGGCATCTGAGTATCCAACAATATCCAAACTTGTTCCCATAGGATACCAAATTCCGAAATTAATTGATCCTTTGATATACCGGATGATCCTTTTCACCGCTTTCAGGTGAACCTCCTTTGGTGCTGATTGATATCTCGCGCAAATCCCAACACCAAAAGATATATCCGGGCGACTAGCCGTGAGGTAAAGTAGACTTCCAATCATACTTCGATACAGTTTCTCGTCTACATTCTCACTATGTGATTCACTTCCAAGTCCCTTGTGGCTAGTTCCCATTGGAGTCGCAAAATCTTTACAATTTTCTAGATCAAACCTTTTGACCAACTCCATTGCATACTTGGATTGACTCAAGTGAATACCTTCATCATTTTGTTTAATTTGCAATCCAAGGAAATAAGTCAATTCGCCTATCATGGACATCTCAAATTCGCTTTTCATGGTCTCCGCGAATTTAGAAGCATCGTTATCTCTTGTTGCGCCAAATACAATGTCATCGACATAGATTTGTGCTACAATGAAATTGCTTTGATAATGCTTCACAAAGAGAGTCCTATCAGCTCCCCCTCGAGTATAGCCCTTCTCCAAAAGGTGCTTTGTTAACCTTTCGTATCATGCTCGCGGTGCTTGTTTCAGACCGTAAAGAGCCTTTTTCAAACGAAAAACATGGTTAGGTTGTTTATGATCTACAAAACCTTTCGGTTGAGCCACATAAACTTCCTCATTTAAAAACCCATTTAGAAATGCGCTCTTAACGTCCATTTGAAATAATTTGATTTTAAAATGACAAGCAATAGCAAATAGTATACGAATGGACTCGAGTCTAGCTACAGGGGCGAATGTTTCATCAAAGTCTATACCTTCTACTTGAGAATAGCCTTGGGCAACTAATCGTGCCTTGTTCCTGATGATAGTACCATCCTCATTTTTCTTGTTCTTGAAGATCCATTTGGTACCTATCACATTGTGTTGCTTTGGAGGCTTCGTTAATTCCCAGACTTTGTTTCGCTCAAATTGATGGAGCTCTTCCTGCATTGCTTTAATCCAGTAGTCATCCTGAAGAGCTTCATCTATGTTCTTTGGTTCGATTAAAGATACGTAGCAAGCGAATCCACAAACCAACTGCCTCCGAGTTCTGACTCCTTCTTGTGGATCTCCAATAATATTCGATTCCGGATGATCCTTGGAGATTCGTAACGTTTGTTGAAATGGAGTACTCGGAGACATATGAGATGATTCCTGCACATCAGATAAACTAGAAGAACCATTAGATGCATCATTAATATTGGAAGTATTATTATGAGAAGATGCACTAGCAGGAGAATCATCATCTAGAGAGATATCGAGGGTAGATTTTCCAGTTTCAAAGTGAAAAGCTTCATCTACTTTAACATTTATAGATTCTACGATCGTCTTAGATTCAATGTTAAATACTCGATATGCTCTGCTATTCGTAGAATAACCCAAAAAGATCCCTTCATTACTTCGAGAGTCGAACTTTCCAAGATTTTCACGGTCACGTAAAATGTAACATCGACTCCCGAAGACACGAAAATATTTGATATTGGGTTTTCTACTAAACCACAGCTCATATGGTGTATTTAAGGTTCCTGGGCGCAAGTAAACTCTATTAATGACATAGACAGCGGTGTTCATAGCTTCAGCCCAAAAATGTAGCGGTAAATTCCGGCTATGAAGCATCACACGCGCCATCTCTTGAACAACCCTGTTCTTGCGCTCAACAACACCATTCTGCTGAGGTGTATAGGGTGCCGAGAATTCATGTTTAATTCCATTTGAAGTGCAAAAATCAATAAATTTTGAATTTATGAATTCTCCACCTCTATCACTTCTAACACGAATGATCTTTTCATTCTTTTCAATCATAATACGATGGCAAATCTCATGAAAAGAGTCAAACGTATCAGCTTTCTCTTTTAAAAATGCTACCCAAGAAAACCGAGAGAAATCATCAACCAATAAAAAAATGTACCATTTACCTCCCAAAGATGGTTGACAGATCGGCCAAAAGAAAAAGAAGAAAAGAAAATAGTCTACATAAACTACACAAGATTTAATCGTAAAACGATTAAAGACAAGGAGGGGTTTCACCTTTGCATACCCAAACCTTTTGAGTTTTGGAGTATGTTGGCAATGGTTGAGAAGTTTTCCTTGATGAAGACGTCTTGCAAGATTGGTCTTTTTCTTTTGTCATCGTCTTGTTTGAAGTACTACCAATGTCCTTTTCTTTAGGAGAATCCTTCTTTGAATTCCATGGAGTGAACTTATTGGTAGCAGTTGCAAGATGTGGTTGATTTGATCCTTGAGCTCCAATCTTGCAATTTCTTCCAATGTGCCCTGCAAAATTACAACGAAAACATACCTTTGTGCTTGATGATTCTGAAGAGGATGAAGTAGGCTTGTTGTCGTTGGTTGTCATGATTTCCGGTGTCGGAGAAGGAGATACCGACTGAGGCACAAAGACTGTCCCAACCGAACTAAAATTGTCTTCAGTTCGATTGTATCCGGGGCCAAACTTGTTTGTTTGACCAAGACCAAGAAGTTTATCCAACTTACTCCTTCCTAAAGAGAATTGCTGTAAGTCATCCTTGAGTTGGCAAATGGTCTCTGTCATTTCCAATTTTTCCCGTCGGGCCTCGCCGTAGAGCTTCAAGAAATAGTTCGCTTTGTTCACCATATCTATATAGTTCTTCTCGAGTTGCTCATTGGACTCTTGAAGGGAAACATTTTCTTTTATCAGTTTATCCCTTTCCACTTCAAGATCGGTCGAGAGAGAAGTTACCCTTTTTACTTCTTCTTCGAGATCCTGCAATCTCCCTCTCAACCCCTTGTTTTGCTTAGCCGGTTTCTTTAAATCCCGTAAAGATCTGTGATAGGCTAGAGCAAATTCTTCACCTTCCGAATCATCCGATTCGTTGTCCGTTGCGTTCTTTTCAACAGTGGAGTTGGACAACGACTCAGATGTATTTGCCATAAAGCACATGAAGGGTGAAGATACGGACGCGTGGAATGCGGTGGAGCTCTTTTCTTCATCACTCGAAGACGACTCATTTGACGTTGAGTTGTCATCCCAAGTGACGACTTGCATCGCCTTCTTCTTTGCCGGATACTTGTTAGGACATTCCGTTGCAATGTGGCCGTAGCCTCGACATTTGAAGCATTGTAGTTGTCCTTCTGAACTTTTCTTATCCTTTGAGAAGTTCTCTTGCTTTCTTGACTTGTAACCTGAAGTACCCTTGCCTTTGTTCGACTTTCCGAAGGATGGAGATTTGCTTGAATTACCCCTTCGAAAATTGCGGCGAAACTTCCTTGTCAAGAGAGCGAGCTGCTTCTCAAATTCCTCCATAGAAAGGTTCTCGTCATCGTCTGAGGAGGACGTATCCGCGTCTTCTTCCTTAGTTGTTTTCAACGCATAACCTGAAGACTTAGAAGTGGATGCCTTTCCAGAAGAATTGTTAGTGGTAAATGTCATTTCATAAGTTTGTAATGAACCAACTAATTCTTCTACACGTATTTCGTCCGGGTGTTTAATAGTTTCAATGGCAGTAACCTTTGGGCGAAATCGTTCAGGAAGAGTTCTTAAGATCTTTCTTACAATCTTAAATTCTGGAATCTTCTCTCCCAGATTAGCACATGAGTTTACGATGTCTTGCAATCGTGTATAGTAGTCCGTGAAAGATTCATTTTCTGCCATTAAGATAGAGTCAAACTTGCTCGTAAGCATTTGCAGTTTCTGAATCTTCACGAGGTTAGTTCCCTCATGTGTAACCTGAAGAACATCCCAGATTTCTTTCGCAGTCTCACATGCCGAGACGCGAGAGAATTCAGTTTGAGATAAGGCATTAAAAATAGCATTAATTCCCTTGCCATTGTAAGAAGATGAATCTAACTCTTCCTTGGTCCATTTCGACCTAGGTTTTAAGGTGCGAACATCACCAATAAATTCAGTTGGATTAGTCCATCCTAATTCAATCGATTGCCACACCCGTTCGTCGATGGAAATTAAAAAGGCTTTCATCCGTACTTTCCAGTACGCATAATTTGTTCCATCGAAGAACGGGGGTCGGTTGATGTTTCCACCTTCAACCATTGTTTACAACCCTATTCCCGCTCTGATACCACTTGTTGGGTTATATGTAATAAGGATCTAAATAGGGGAAAAAACACCTAGAGGGGGGTGAATAGGTGTAAACGCATAAACACTCAAAAAATCGTTGCGATAAAAACCCAATGCGGAAATAAAAATAATACGCAAGATTTTTACGTGGAAAACTCCATCACCGGAGTAAAAAACCACGGGACCGATAACACGGCAGAAATCCACTAGAATTAAAACACGTACAAGGTGATTTACCGTACACACTTACGACTCAACCTTTTCCATACGCTCCTAGAGGATCTTCTCCGCTCGCTCCGCGACGCTTCTCGAATCCACGATCTGCGCCCAACGCCGAATCCACGGCGTCCAACGTCGAATCCACGACGTCCGACCGAATCCACGGTCTTCACCCAATAGCACCCTTCGAATCCACGAACGTGCCTCGCTCCGAATCCACGAGAGCGGTTGAACCTTGAATCCACAAGGACACGCGAATCCACGCGCCGATTTTTGGGGTAAATCGTTGTTTTGGGTGGTGATGATCCGCCGAATACTTAGATCAAAGATAGATCGGAAATACCATCTAAGTATTCATTAGTTTGACTCAACTCAAGATGTGAGTATGAAAACCTAGAATCAAACTAATCAATATAGATGAAGAAACATAGAGTATTCTCTAATGATTTCCTTTCTTCTCTATATGTGGATCTAGAGCCGTATAAGATGATATATGAAAATGACGGCTATTTCGATTCACCGTGGATTAACCCTAGAAAAAGAATCATAGGGTCTATTTATAGGTTAGAAACCCTAGGAAGGAGATAAGAATCAAAAACCTAACATTTCTGGAGATTTTACGGACGGCGATCCGGATCGGATTAACTGTGATCCGGATCGTCGCAACGAGTCAGGCAATTCCAGAAAAACGAAGGTTCGGGATCCGGATCGAAGTGCTTGATCCGGATCGTTCATACAGTTCACCAAACATCAACGTTCGGGATCCGGATTGCGAAGCCTGATCCGGATCGTTCAAGGAAGATGGTAAACTCAGTGTTCGGGATCCGGATCAAGAGAGGCTACGATCCGGATTGAACTGGTGTATGAACGAACCACCTTCGGGATCCGGATCAAACAACCTGATCCGGATCCTGAACATGTCCCAAGTCCAGTTTTTGATTTTTATGCAATGAAAGATTCTTCCAAGTGTTTCTACACTACAAGAAGTATTCGGATCACACAAAATCTTTAGTAAAACATACCTGATCCTTTTGAATTCTTCTTTCTTGAGATTGAGTTAAATGATCCAACTTTCTTCACCTTCAATCTTCAAGACTTGAGACTTTCACGAAACTACGCCAACTCAAATTCCGTAACAGGAACGAGGAGTGCAAGTACTCGTTTCGTATCTACACGTCGCAAGAAACATCATTCTGATTTTTTTGGATTTTTTTGAGGTTGTCCCGAAGGTGAAAATCCTACTTTTTCTGGGCGGATTACTGCAGAGATGTGTTCTTGGGAGTTTCGCGCTTACCGCGGTGTTTAATTTGTAACTTGGCCTACAGGTGTCGAAACGGGGCGTGTGAGTACTCGATCTTCATCTACTCGTCACAACGATCGCAGTGGCGATTTTTTTGGAATTTTCGGAGTTCATCTCGCAGGTGAAAATTTACCTTTTTCTGGACTGGTTGCGTGGACAGCAGCAGATTTTGGATTGCGAAATTGATTGTGCACCGTTTTGGATATTTTCGCAGTTTTCGCGGTGAGCCGTGGTTTTCCCCGAGAGAGGGCAAGTTTGGATTCGTGCTTCGCGATCGAGGTGGGTGATTGTTGTGGACCTCATATTTGACATACTCACTAGGAATATTAGAGATTCCCCGTGTAGGATTTATTGATTAATGCTTGGTTGGAATATGCATGCTTGTATGGATATATTGTTAGCTATGTTAGCACTTAACCTTGCATGTGAAATCGACTAATATATTGGGGACAAGATGATTCATCCTGTTGGTGGGTACTACTTGAGGATTTTATGGACATACATAGGGGGATAGCGATTATGACCGATGACTTACCCCTTGCGAGATTATTACTTGATAAACCTTCTTTTATCTTTCTTGAGGATATTTGTATGCTTATATGGAAAGTGATTTGTGTCATGTTAGCATTTAACCTTCCTATGAATTTGTTTACTAAATTTGGGTTATCATGCTCTAATCAATGTAAGAACAACGATATCTGTCTTTCTTTTATCATCATGAGGACACTTGCATGCTTGTATGGTCATCTATATAGGCCACCTTTTTCTGCTACACTATCATGCTGGAATTTGGCTTAGGAGAAACCATGATTGCTTCTTTTATCCTTTTTAGTTAGACATGTGGCACATGTTGCTCGGGTTCGAGCAGGGACATTAAGTCTGGGACAGGTTGGACTTGATTGGGGATTTGTGGGGTGTTGCGGCGACCGCGGACAATGGGCGGTTGACCGGATCTTTACTTGTGCATCAAATTGGGGATCGGGGTTTCTTTAGTGGATGGGTTTTCCCACTTGAGCATAGTCGTGATCCAGTCCTGCTATATTATGATACTTGTGACAGAGATACTTTACTCGTGTGGGTTGCTCCCCTCGAGTGCCACTCTGGAGTGTGCGACAGGCAGGCTTTGAGTTCTTTATACTGTTTCTTTGCGTCGGTGTTATGCGTCAGTAGCATACCCGATGCGGCCGGCAGAGCAGGCAGTGCCAGTTTTTACTGGTCCATTGATTGGGTTTATTCAGGCAGACACTTTTACTGATGCATTCATATAGCTACTCTTTTGGCACTGCATTTAGAGGCATAGTAGTAGTAGCTTCTTTTTATCAGTAGTTCTGTTCTTAGCTTACCACCTTTCTTTCCCTTTTGCCTCTGGTAGTCCTAGTGGGTGCGTCGGAGTTTGAGGCTTTACCCACTAGGGGAGGCTACTGGTTTTTCTAGTAGTTCTCACCTCCATTGTTGTTGTCTTTCTATTCCCCCTTTGTTTTGCAGAGTCGTCTGCGGGAACTGTTGGGCCATCAGCGGCGGAGCGAGGTAAGAGGCTAGCTGATTAGATAGAGTGTCTACCCGACAGTGAGCTAACTGGACTTTTGATGTACCCCTATCTTCTCAGACAGTTGTACTTGTACTTTTATTTTGGGTCTGGCTTTAGCCAGCTGGTTGTATTATTTTGGTGAGCTGGGAGAGACACTTGTATTTTATTTACTGTTGTACTTTACTTTATTTCCAGCTTCAGTCTGAGATGTAGTAGTTTTAGTTCAGCTTTGTTTTAGCTCTTTTATTATATCTGTTATATCTGAGCAGGTTACCAGCGTTTCGTGTACACGAAAAATTCTGTGTGCACGGCGGATCTGTAGACGGGCCCGGGTTTTGGTTTACACTCGGGGCGTGACATGTTGGTATTGCTTTTGATGTTGGACCATCTCCCCTTTTCTATGTGTGTGTGTGTGTGTTCTTGCTGTTAGAGGAGTAAGAGCAAAAGGTGGAGTTGAGGAACTGAACATAGAGAGATTGTGTTGTGTTTGTGTGTGTTCGTGCACTGTGCCGAGTTCGACTGAGGTTGGGAGAGTGGTGTTGTGAACCTGAGCTTGGACTGTGACATGGGTTGGATCGAGAGCTTGAAAGAGTGAGTTTAGTGTGCTTGTGTTGTGCTTCTGGCTGAGGTTTAAGGGTCTGCGAGTTCCGGCAGCGCCAGGGTTACCCTGACAGTGGGCTCGTGTGCCGCGCAGTTTCAGTTTCTTCCTTGGTTGGAGCTTGCCAGGTAGGTTGGAATTCTTCAAAAAGCAGTGAATTCCCCTCCACGTATATCAGATAGATATTGCATGCTATTTGTAGTAATTTAATTATCTGATAGTAAATAGTAAATTGTGGAACTCTGATTAGCACCCTTGTCATATGTTGTATGTTGAGACCCTGGACACTAGAAAACTCTAAACATTGGTTGTTAGTCTATTTTAGACTCTCTACACTTGGGTTGCATTTTTTCTGACTTAGTGGTTTTTCCCTTGCCCCAAGCAGCGGGTTGAGTGGTTTTTCCCTTGCCCCAAGCGGCGGGTTGAGTGGTCGGGATAGTGTAAGATGCATGTTGTGCTCGTGCCTAGGGGCCGAGTGGAGTCTGTTAGCGGTGGCTAGGTTATGTTCTAGTGTTTGGAGACGTTCGGGTTGATGGTGGTCCCGGGCCATTGAGTGTTTCCGACATGTGTTGTGAGTTGTGGTGTAGTGTCCCAGTTTTCCCCTGTGTTTTTCCCCTGTTTCGGGGTGTGGAACACCTGTTAGTGGTGTGTGGGACCCCAACATGTCAAAGTGATATGTTGTTTGCAACCAGAGAGGATTTGGGAGCAAGCCTGACCTTCGGCTGCCTTTGCCGAATTTTAGGAGTGGAATCAGGCTAATCGGAGGCCGTATTTGAATTCAGCGCGGAAAAACGCTTGAAAACGGCTATTTACTTATTTATTTTGGAGTCCGGATGCCCAAAAACGGACCCCCGGAAGTTTTCTGCGCAAAATGGTGCACGGGGGGAGCTGTGGACCGGCCGGGGACACGTGGCAGGCTCTTATTGGGCCGGCGCACGGCTCTCGGTCCATGGAGCGGGCCGCCAGTGCACGGTGGACCGGCGGGCCACGTGGCAGGCACCGGTTGGCCCGGCGCAGTGCGCTCGGCGCGCGGGGGCATGCGCGGGCAGCGCGGGCAGGCCGGGCAGGGGCGGGGTGTGCGCAGTGCACGGTGGACCGGGGCGCGCCACGTGGCGGCCCCAGATTGGGTGGCCCATATGCGCACGGCGCACGCTGGGCCACGCGGGTGCGGCCGTACGCACGTGGGCGGCGGCGGCCGCCCGACAGCCGTGTCAGGCACGGCAGCGCACGTGGGCCACGTGGCGCCGCCCCATAGGCGGGCGCCACCCACCGCGCCGCTGATTGCGGGGGACGCGTGGCGCTTCCCCGCTGGGCCCGCACGGCTGCCGCCTGTTTGGCGGACACGTGTCGGGCCCTGGGGGCGGGTCGGACGGGCGAAGGCGTGCGGCCGATCCGCTGTGCGAGCGGGGCTTGGGCCGGGCCGCACTGTGCGCGCCCGGAAATGGCTGGGCCGGGCCGCACTGTGCGCGCCCGAAATGGGCCGGGCCGCACTGTTTGCGCTCGAAATCCGGGACAAATTGGGAATTATCCCAATTGTTTTTGTGGGCCTATATAAAGGCCTCCCCTCCCTTCTTTTTCTCTGTTTTCCGAGAGATAGAGAGAGAACCTATGGGAGGGGCCTTAAGAGAAGTTTTTCATCTTCTTATTTTCTACCTCGTGGTGCGTTCCCAGATTTTCTGGAAGTCCGACAGCGGCGATCCGGGTTTTACAGTGTGCCTCGTTTTTCCCCAATCCTGGCCCGTTATCGTCGCATTTTAGTCCGAGGAGTCCCCTGCGCAGTACAGGAGTCCTTTTTCGACGATTTCTTCGCCGGTGTGTTCCTAAGAGGTAGGGCTTCGTTTTCCATGTTGGTGGTTTCTCTGGATTCCGAATCCTTGGCACGATTCCCGAGGTGTTTTGACCCCCTCTTTTGCTGTTTGGGTTTTTGGACAGCGGCGACTTCGACGAATTATTTCTCAGCGTAGGAATATCAGATCTGGGCGATTCAAGAGTCGATTTTGGGCTACTTTTCGCGAGGAATGCAACCGTGATTTTTTTGAGATTTTAGGAGCTCGAGGCAGAGGTGAAATTCCTCGTTGTGCGTGCTGATTGTAAAAACAGCAATTATGTGTTTGGAACTTGTAGTTTTTACACCGTGTACACTTGTGTGATGTTGTAGGATACTGTTTCAGCTGACGGTGTGCTTAGAGGACAGCGGGTATTTTCTGGGTGTATTGTGCATGCTTTTCGAGATGGGTGGTTGCGTTTCCCTCTTTGTTGACTTGCTCACTAGGAATAGTAGAGTTTCCCAATTATAAATGTGACAGTTAACTCGTGGTATATGAACCTATTGCATTGGCCCCCCAAAATTACTTGATAGCTTCTATGTGATCAATCTGGGACAATGAAGTTGGACAATTGCTATATCTTAAACTGCATGCAAATAAATAATCCAATAATGTTTTAAAATGATTCTTTACAAGAAACCTTAGTCACTTTTCTAATACTTTTTAAAGGAATAATTGTATGTTTAATTGGACATCTAGTTAGGCCACCATTTTACTGCAGCACCGTATTATGGGATTTGACTTAGGAGAAAACATGTTTTATTGTTATTCTTCTCTATCGATGCATGACGATCGAGTCAGATCGGGATCTTGAGATAGTGTAGTTGGATCTTGAGTCTGGGACAGTTTAGACTCTTCTTGGGGATTGTGGGAGATAGTGGCAACCGCGAATTTTGGGCGGTTGACCGGATGTTATTATCACATCAGATTGGGGATCAGGGTTGCATTAGTGGATGGAGTATTCCCACTTTGATCATGGTCATGATCCAGTCCTGCTATTGTGAGACATCGGTTACAGAGATGATTGATACAGAGATACTTTACTCGTGTGGGTCGCTCCCCTCGAGTGCCACTCCGGAGTAGGCTTTTTGACCGTGATGGGTGCCGGTCAGTTGGTGAGTTGTGAGTGATGACAGAGCAGGCAGTGCCAGTATTTCCTGGCCCTCTGATTGGGTTTCTTTGGGCAGTCAGCTTTATAGTTGCATATATACAGTTATCTTTTGGCACTGCATTTAGAGGCATAGTAGTGGTAGTTCCTTTTCCAGCAGTCTTTATTACATACCACTGTTCTTTTCTTTTGCCTCTTTATTCCCAGTGGGTGCGTCAGCATTAGAGGTTTTACCCACTAGGGGAGGCTACTGGTTGTCTAGTAGTTCTCACCCCCATTATTGTTTTCTGTCCTCCTTTCCCTTTGTTTTGCAGAGTCATCTGTGGGAGCTGCTGGGCCTTCAGCGGCAGATCGAGGTAAGAGGATCGCCGACTAGCTAGATCGTCTACCCCAAGTGAGAGACTAGCGAGGTTTTTATTGTACCCCCTTTCGTATCTCAGACTTCAGTAGTTTCCTTTTGGGTCTGGCTTTGGCCAGCTGGTTGTATATTTTTTTGGTGAGCTGGGAGTATATTGTACTTTTATTTCAGCTTGTAGCTTATTTCAAGTCTGAGATTACTTTTAGTTCTATTAGTTCAGCTCTGTTTATGCTCTTTTATTGTATATTATCTATCTGAGCAGGTTACCAGCGCTTCGTGCACATAGAAAATTCTGTGTGCACGGCGGATCTGTTGGCGGGCCCGGGTCCCGGTTTACACCCGGGGCGTGACAGATTAAGTTGGTATCAGAGCTTAGGGATAGGTCAGTTGGGACTTAGGAAACCCTAGGCTTTTGGCAGACCCTAGGATGATAGGGCGCGAGAGGCGTGACACTTCGCGAAAGTCGTTGATTTATTTATTGGACTCTTCCAGTGAGTGAAGAGGGATCGACATACCCAATTTCTGGTGGACCGTTATGTTGGCTGCAGACAACATAAAGTCGCAGAAATTGGGGATGTCTTTGACTTTCGCTAGATTGGGTCGTGTGGGATTATGTTACTTATTCATGATTTCTTGTGGCAGGATGCCTCCCCGACGTCGGATCCCTACTCGGGGTGTCCCGTTACCCCCTGATGAGCCAGAGCAGCCTACACCCCCCGAGCTTACTGAGTTGAGGGCCTTGGTGGCCCAATTGGCGGAGGGTCAGCGCCGTCAGGGGCAGAGGATCGATCAGTTGCTTGCTCAGAGAGAGGCACCACCCCCAGCTGTTCCTGAGGCCCTTGTGCCTCCTGTTGCACTTTTTGTACCGTCAGCGCCATCTTCGAGTAGCGGGGCTCCTGGAGCTATTCAGCCTTTGACTGCGGAGGAGGAGCAGGATATCGCTAACAAACTCTCCAAGTTGTTCAGCGGGGACCCCCTAGATTCTCAGGGCGGGATACACAGCCCTGGGCTGTTGGGAGATGGCTTTCTGTGATGGAGAAGCTTTTTCGGGACTTCTTCATCGGCCCGAGGTATCGAGTGGACATGGCGGTGCACTGTTTGGACGGAGATGCTGATTTTTGGTGGCAGCGGGTAGAGCCCCTGGAGTTCCGGATTACTCGGCAGCTGCCTTGGGAGGAGTTCCGACGGATGGTGCTGGACACCTTATTTTTCGACCAGTGTGAAGAAGTTGGAGGACGACTTGAATAACCTGCAGCAGGGCGATCGATCGGCTCATGCCTATTTCCAGGAGTTCACGGAGTTGCTGAACTGTGTGCCCTTCGTCGCTCGTGACGGTCCGCACCAGGTTGAGTTGTTCGAGGGAGGCCTCCGTCCAGAGATTTATACACTGGTGCATGCTCAGAGATTTCAGACTCTGGAGGCAGCCGCAGAGCATGCACAATGGGTGGAGAGAGGTGATCAGGTGGTGGCCAGACAGAGGGCCGCGGTCGCTCAGAGCTCCGACAGAAAGCGACCAGCCCAGGACGAGGGGGGACAGGCCAGTACTTGGAGGCCGCCCCGACCGCCACCGCCTCAGTTCCCAGGCCGTGGGCGTTCGGAGCGGCGAGGGCCTAGTGGGTCCCAGAGGCCCCCGCAGCAGCAGCAGCAGAAGCAACAGCAGAGATCGCAGTCGTCGCAGCGCGGGTCTCAGCGGCAGCCACATCGACAGCAACAGTCTCAGCAGCAGCAGTCCCGACAGTCACGGGCTCCCAGCAGTTGTATCTTCTGTGGAGGTCCGCACTTCCCCAGCACTTGCGACCAGTGGTGGGGTCACTTCTACGGATGTGGACAGCCAGGGCACATTCGAGCTGCGTGCCCCTTTTCGACCTCAGCCGCTCCTTCTTCAGCATCTGCCCCAGCATCATCGCAGCAGCGGTCGACGGCTCAGCGGCCTTTTACTCTAGCGAGCAAGCCATCTTCTTCCCATCCCACCGATTATCGCCCTCCAGCTCAGAGTGGGCGAGTGTATGCTGCACAGGTAGAGGATTCTTCGGCAGCGAACCATGTGGTGGCAGGTATCACCTTACTCTCTGGCATTAGGACTCGTACCTTATTTGATACTGGAGCATCGCATTCTTTCATTAGTAGATCTTATGCATCATTACATGGGTTAGAGGTAGGATTTTTGCCACGTGCACGAGAGGTTCAGATTCCCGATCACACTTTGCACGTGGAGGAGTGTTGTTGGTCCTGCCCGATGCAGATCGAGTCCTGGATTATGCCAGCAGACCTGTTGGTCTTGAGACAGCTGAGGGACTTTGATGTGATTCTTGGGATGGACTGGCTGGCTCGGTATTTCGCGACTATTGATTGTGCCGCGAGGACTGTCACTTTTAGAGAGCCAGGCCAGGAGATGTTTGTATATCGGGGATGTCAGAGTGCTTTCTTTGCCTCTGTGGTTTCGACTTCCTGAGCGAGGCGGATGATTCATCGAGGATGTGTAGCCTTTTTGGCTAGTGTTGTTGAGGGGCCTACGGCAACACCGGGACTCGGGGATATTCCTATTGCCCGCGAGTTTCCGGATGTTTTTCCACCCGAGCTGACTAGTATGCCGCCAGACAGAGAGATTGAGTTTGTGATTGACGTAGTTCCAGGAACTGCGCCAATCTCTAAGGCTCCTTATCGGATGGCACCGGCTGAGCTGCGAGAGCTTAAAGCACAGCTGCAAGATCTGATGGATAAGGGCTTTATTAGACCAAGTGTGTCGCCTTGGGGAGCACCGGTGCTATTCGTAAAAAAGAAGGATGGGTCACTTCGGTTGTGTGTGGACTATAGGGAATTGAACAAAGTGACCATTAAGAACAAGTACCCTTTGCCGCGCATCGATGATCTCTTTGATCAGCTGCAAGGGTCTTGTGTATTTTCCAAGATTGATGCTACAGTCTGGTTACCACCAACTGAAGGTGAAGGCCGAGGATATTCCTAAGACTGCTTTCAGATCACGGTACGGGCATTATGAGTTTACAGTTATGCCGTTTGGATTGACTAATGCCCCTGCCGCCTTTATGGACTTGATGAACAGGATATTTCGGCCATTTCTGGATCGCTTCGTGGTGGTGTTCATTGATGATATCCTTATTACTCCCGAAGCGAGGCCGAGCACGAGGAGCACTTGAGGACTATGCTACAACTTCTACGAGATAAGAAGTTGTATGCCAAGCTGTCAAAGTGCGAGTTTTGGCTTCGGGAGATAGCTTTCTTGGGCCATGTGATTTTCGCCGCCGGTGTAGCAGTAGACCCGGCGAAGATTGAGGCAGTTCGAGATTGGCCCCGACCGACGACTGTATCTGAGGTGCGCAGCTTCATGGGGTTAGCTGGTTATTATCGTCGGTTTGTGGAAGGCTTTGCGAAGCTTTCCACACCCCTCACTCGGTTGACGCGTAAAGGAGTTAAGTTTATCTGGAGTGAGGACTGCCAGAGGAGCTTTGAGGAGCTAAAGGATAGATTGATGACCGCTCATATCCTTTCCCTCCCTGTTATGGGGAAAGGATATGTGATCTACAGTGATGCATCGCACAGTGGACTTGGATGCGTGATGATGCAGGAAGGGAGGGGTAATTGCCTATGCATCGAGACAGCTTAAGAATTACGAGAAAGAATACCCTACCCATGACTTGGAACTTGCTGTCGTGGTGTTTGCACTGAAGCTTTGGCGCCATTACCTATATGGGGAGCACTGTGAGATCTACACCGACCACAAGAGCCTAAAGTACCTGTTCAACGCAGAAGGAACTGAATTTGAGGCAGCGCAGATGGTTAGAGTTACTGAAGGATTACGATGTGGATATCCTTTACCATCCAGGAAAGGCCAACGTGGTTGCAGATGCCTTGAGTAGGAGAGTGGTGCAGAGTTTGTCCATGTTGATTACAAATCAGGCGCCACTGTTAGAGGAGTTGAGACGGCTCGAGATAGAGGTTGTATCCCCTGGGGTCTCTGCTAGACTGATGTCTTTGGTCGTGCAGCCCACTCTGCTGGAGAGGATCCGGGAGAAACAGAGCGAGGACCCCCATTTGACCAAGATTCGAGATCAGATTCCGAGTGATCGATCAGGGGATTTTTCAGTTGATACTGCGGGAGTACTGAGGTACAGGGATCGAGCCTGTGTGCCAGTGGATGCTGAGATCAGAGAGCAGATATTGAGAGAGGCCCATTATACACCTTACACCCTTCATCCTGGGGGGACTAAGATGTATAAGGACCTCAAGACACACTTCTGGTGGAATGGCATGAAAAGGGATATTGGGAGGTTTGTGTCTCAGTGTTTAACTTGTCAGCAGGTAAAAGCTGAGCATCGTGTGCCAGCTGGCAAGTTACAAAGTCTTCCAATTCCCGAGTGGAAATGGGACCACATCACGATGGATTTTGTGGTCGGATTACCGAGGGCACAAGGAGGTGCAGATGCTATCTGGGTAGTGGTGGATCGACTTACCAAGTCAGCGCACTTTTTGCCTATACAGACTACTTGGCCACTCGAACGACTAGCCCAGTTATACTTGGATGAGATAGTGAGGTTACATGGGGTGCCAGCTTCCATAGTGTCAGATAGAGACCCGAGGTTTGTTTCGCGATTCTGGGGGAGTTTACAGACTACCTTGGGGACTCAGCTCAGATTTAGTACAGCTTTCCACCCACAGACTGATGGACAGTCAGAGCGGACGATTCAGATCCTTGAGGATATGCTGAGGGCTTGTATCCTAGATTTTGGCGGTGGATGGATTCGACACTTATCACTGGCTGAGTTTGCGTACAACAACAGCTTTCAAGCGAGCATCCAAATGGCTCCGTTTGAAGCGTTGTACGGACGCAAATGTCGATCACCGCTATATTGGAGTGATGTGGGGGAGAGAAGGACTCTGGGACCAGATTTGTTGCTAGAGGCAGAAGAAAAGGTCAGAGTGATCCGACAGCACCTTCAGATCGCTCAGAGTCGACAGAGGAGCTATGCTGATGTTCGGCGACGAGACTTAGAGTTTCAGGTGGGAGATCATGTATTTCTGAAAGTCTCGCCGTCCAAAGGGATAAGGAGGTTTGGCATTCGCGGGAAACTCAGTCCCCGATACATTGGACCCTTTGAGGTATTGGAGCGTATCGGGCCAGTTGCTTACCGACTTGCACTTCCCCCGAGACTGGCTGGTGTCCACGATGTCTTTCATGTTTCCACTCTGAGGAGGTACGTCTTCGACCCGTCGCACGTCATCGACTTTGCACCACTCGAGGTCAGCGAGGATTTGAGATATGAGGAGCACCCACTGCGGATTCTAGATCGGGAGATGAAAGAATTGCGCAATCGGACCATCCCCTATGTGAAGATCCTCTGGAGCAATCATGATGAGCGCGAGGCGACGTGGGAGCTCGAGTCAGCGATGATGGACGCCTACCCCTACCTGTTCGAGGCTCCGGATTGAGGTATGATTTCGTTTCGAGGACGAAACTTTTGTTAGTGGGGGAGGATGTAGTGTCCCAGTTTTCCCCTATGTTTTTCCCCTGTTTCGGGGTGTGGAACACCTGTTAGTGGTGTGTGGGGCCCCAACATGTCAAAGTGATATGTTGTTTGGAACCAGAGAGGATTTGGGAGCAAGCCTGACCTTCGGCTACCTTTGCCGAATTTTAGGAGTGGAATCAGGCTAATCGGAGGCCGTATTTGAATTCAGCGCGGAAAAACGCTTGAAAACGGCTATTTACTTATTTATTTTGGAGTCCGGATGCCCAAAAACGGACCCCCGGAAGTTTTCTGCGCAAAATGGTGCACGGGGGGAGCTGTGGACCGGCCTGGAACACGTGGGAGGTTCTTATTGGGCCGGCGCACGGCTCTCGGTCCACGGAGCGGGCCGCCAGTGCACGGTGGACGGCGGGCCACGTGGCAGGCACCGGTTGGCCCGGCGCAGTGCGCTCGGCGCGCGGGGGCATGCGTGGGCAGCTCGGGCAGGCCGGGCAGGGGCGGGGTGTGCACGGTGCACGGTGGACCGGGGCGCGCCACGTGGCGGCCCCGGATTGGGTGGCCCATATGCACATGGCGCACGCTGGGCCACGCGGGTGCGGCCGTACGCACGTGGGCGGCGGCGGCCGCACGACAGCCGTGTCAGGCACGGCAGCGCACGTGGGCCACGTGGTGCCGCCCCATAGGCGGGCGCCACCCACCGCGCCGCTGATTGCGGGGGACGCGTGGCGCTTCCCCGCTGGGCCCGCACGGCTGCCGCCTGTTTGGCGGACACGTGTCGGGCCCTGGGGGCGGGTCGGACGGGCGAAGGCGTGCGGCCGATCCGCTGTGCGAGCGGGGCTTGGGCCGGGCCGCACTGTGCGCGCCCGGAAATGGCTGGGCCGGGCCGCACTGTGCGCACCCGAAATGGGCCGGGCCGCACTGTTTGCGCCCGAAATCCGGGACATATTGGGAATTATCCCAATTGTTTTTGTGGGCCTATATAAAGGCCTCCCCTCCCTTCTTTTTCTCTGTTTTCCGAGAGATAGAGAGAGAACCTATGGGAGGGGCCTTAAGAGAAGTTTTTCATCTTCTTATTGTCTACCTCATGGTGCGTTCCCAGATTTTCTGGAAGTCGACAACGGCTATCCGGATTTTACAGTGTGCCTCGTTTTTCCCCAATCTGGCCTGTTATCGTCGTATTTTAGTCCGAGGAGTCCCCTGCGCAGTACAGGAGTCCTTTTTCGACGATTTCTTCGCCGGTGTGTTCCTAAGAGGTAGGGCTTCGTTTTCCGTGTTGGTGGTTTCTCTAGATTCCGATTCCTTGGCACGATTCCCGAGGTGTTTTGACCCCCTCTTTTGCTGTTTGGGTTTTTGGACAGCGGTGACTTCGACGAATTATTTCTCAGCGTAGGAATATCAGATCGAGGCGATTCAAGAGTCGATTTTGGGCTACTTTTCGCGAGGAACGCAACCGTGATTTTTTTGAGATTTTAGGAGCTCGAGGCAGAGGTGAAATTCCTCGTTGTGCGTGCTGATTGTAAAAACAGCAATTATGTGTTTGGAACTTGTAGTTTTTACACCGTGTACACTTGTGTGATGTTGTAGGATACTATTTCAGCTGACGGTGTGCTTAGAGGACAGCGGGTATTTTCTGGGTGTATTGTGCACGCTTTTCGAGGTGGGTGGTTGCGTTTCCCTCTTTGTTGACTTGCTCACTAGGAATAGTAGAGTTTCCCAATTATAAATGTGACAGTTAACTCGTGGTATATGAACCTATTGCATTGGCCCCCCAAATTACTTGATAGCTTCTATGTGATCAATCTGGGACAATGAAGTTGGACAATTGCTATATCTTAAACTGCATGCAAATAAATAATCCAATAATGTTTTAAAATGATTCTTTACAAGAAACCTTAGTCACTTTTCTAATACTTTTTAAAGGAATAATTGTATGTTTAATTGGACATCTAGTTAGGCCACCATTTTACTGCAGCACTGTATTATGGGATTTGACTTAGGAGAAAACATGTTTTATTGTTATTCTTCTCTATCGATGCATGACGATCGAGTCAGATCGGGATCTTGAGATAGTGTAGTTGGATCTTGAGTCTGGGACAGTTTAGACTCTTCTTGGGGATTGTGGGAGATAGTGGCAACCGCGAATTTTGGGCGGTTGACCGGATGTTATTATCACATCAGATTGGGGATCAGGGTTGCATTAGTGGATGGAGTATTCCCACTTTGATCATGGTCATGATCCAGTCCTGCTATTGTGAGACATCGGTTACAGAGATGATTGATACAGAGATACTTTACTCGTGTGGGTCGCTCCCCTCGAGTGCCACTCCGGAGTAGGCTTTTTGACCGTGATGGGTGCCGGTCAGTTGGTGAGTTGTGAGTGATGACAGAGCAGGCAGTGCCAGTATTTCCTGGCCCTCTGATTGGGTTTCTTTGGGCAGTCAGCTTTATAGTTGCATATATACAGTTATCTTTTGGCACTGCATTTAGAGGCATAGTAGTGGTAGTTCCTTTTCCAGCAGTCTTTATTACATACCACTGTTCTTTTTTTGCCTCTTTATTCCCAGTGGGTGCGTCAGCATTAGAGGTTTTACCCACTAGGGGAGGCTACTGGTTGTCTAGTAGTTCTCACCCCATTATTGTTTTCTGTCCTCCTTTCCCTTTGTTTTGCAGAGTCATCTGTGGGAGCTGCTGGGCCTTCAGCGGCAGATCGAGGTAAGAGGATCGCCGACTAGCTAGATCGTCTACCCCAAGTGAGAGACTAGCGAGGTTTTTATTGTACCCCCTTTCGTATCTCAGACTTCAGTAGTTTCCTTTTGGGTCTGGCTTTGGCCAGCTGGTTGTATTTTTTTGGTGAGCTGGGAGTATATTGTACTTTTATTTCAGCTTGTAGCTTATTTCAAGTCTGAGATTACTTTTAGTTCTATTAGTTCAGCTCTGTTTATGCTCTTTTATTGTATATTATCTATCTGAGCAGGTTACCAGCGCTTCGTGCACATAGAAAATTCTGTGTGCACGGCGGATCTGTTGGCGGGCCCGGGTCCCAGTTTACACCCGGGGCGTGACATGTGGACTTGTCGATATGGTTGATCGTAGGTTTGGACTATAGCCTGCATGAGCCATATTTGAGCTTGACTGTGATGCGCTAATTCCTCGGTGGGGTCGCTGCCATCGAGTGCCGCTCCAGAGCTGGGTCTATTACTTTGTTCTCGCGCGACGTCGATGCAATCCTTTGGGACGGCCTACGTAAATCCCGTCCTTGGTGGATATGTGGTAGTAGGTGGGCGCAGGTTTGACTGGACCCTAAGTGGCAGTCATTATGATTGGGTTGGTTTATCACATCGAGAGCGAGTGGTTGCATTTTATTTATTTCGTCTTTTCTTGAGCATAGTAGATAGAGGTATAGTAGCTGTAGATTTCTTCCAGCTTACATATCTACTTCTTTTACATTAGTGTTATCTTGCCTCTAGTAGACTTAGTGGGTAGATTGTCACGCCCCGGGTGTAAACCAGAACCCGGACCGTCTACAGATCCGCCGTGCACACGGTATTTCCCGTGTACACGAAGCCCCAAACCTACTCAGATATAAGAGATAACAATAAAAGTGCAATAAAACAGAGCTGAACTAAAACTAATACATCTCAGACTGAAGCTGGAAATAAAATACAATACATCTGTATAAATGATACATCTGTCTCTCCCAGCTCACCCAAAATAAATACAACCTGCTGGCAAAAGCCAGTCCCAAATGTAAAAGTACAACCGTCTGAGGAAACCTGGGTACACCAACAGTCCAGCTAACACGCTCATCCTGCCTCGAGATCTATCTACTCAGCCGCTCTCTCCTCGACCCGCCGCTAAAAGCCCAGCAGCACCCGCAGAGACACTGCAAAACAAGGAAGAAGAAAAAGAGGAAGAAGAATGGGAGTGAGAACTACTAGTAAACCAGTAGCCTCCCCTAGTGGGTAAAACCTCAAACTGACACACCCACTAGGCCTACCAGAGGCAAAAAGGAAGGAAGAGTGGTAAGAAATGAAACCGCTGCAAAAGGGAAATCTACCACTACTATGCCTCTAAAATACAGTCCTAGACTGGAATAACCGTATGCCACAATAACCAACCATCCAGATAAACCCCATCTGTACCGCCCTCATCATCGGGCAAGAAAGCCGCGCCGATGTGATAGCAAAATTCCTGCTGCCGCCCTCATCATCGGGCAAATAAGCCGCGCCGATGTGATAGCAAACCTGTCCATAACTGTCCGCCCCGGCCTCCGAAGGGGATCTCGAGGGGAGCTACCCACACGGTAAAGCATCACCGAGCAATAACCGCGCCGGTGTAATAAAAGCATCACCGGGCAATAACCGCGCCGGTGATAAAAGCAGGATTGGATCACAACTATAAAGCCCAGTGGAACACAACCCTCCACTAAAAGAAAACTGATTCCCAATCAGATGCAAGAGTAACCATCCGGTCAATCGCCCAATATCCGCGATTGCCGCAATACCCCACAATCCACGACCAGGTCTAACAACCGACCTCCGGTCAACCGCCAATATCGCGGTCGCCGTAAAAACCCACAATCACAATCATGTCCCACATCCGACATCTGGTCAACCGCCTACTATCCGCGGTTGCCACAAACCCTCTAGTCCATATCATGCCTATCACCGATGTCCTATAAAGACCATCCGGTCAACCGCCCAATATCCGCGGTCGCCGCCAAAACACTGATCCCATAATCCAGGCCCCGGCTACACTATCCCAAACCCCTGCTCAAACCCGAGCAAACCACCTGACTACGAAAAGGAGAAAGAGCAAACAGGTTTCTCCTAAGTCAAGTTCCAGCATGAAAGTGTAGCGATAAAAGATGGCCTACCTAGATGTCCAAACAAGCATGCAAGTGTTTCAAGGAAATAAAGAAAAAGGCGACCAATAGTGGTTCCACATGTGTAACAATTAATAGATCCGCATAGATGTAACCATCATGCTAAAACATTATCCAACCACACATGTCTATGATCCATGATAAAGCGTCACTATCCACCTATGCATGTCATAAAGTCCTCAATAGTACCAACCACTAACAGGATAATCATAAAGCCCATGATAAATAATCCAATCCACATGCAAGGTTAAACGCTAACATTCCATCCATACAAACATGTATAAGTCCCAACCACTATCAATATCCACAATAGTAATTTCCATAGGAAAAGCTCACAATTTATATCATTAGCATTCATGTCCAAATAAGGATCACTCTAATATTCCTAGTGAGAATGTCAAAATAGAGGTAAACAACAACCACCCACCTCGATCGCTAATTCCAAGTCCCAAAAAGTGCCCTCGCCCAAACCGATAAGCCGCCGCGATCGCTGTACAAAATTCCCAAAAGAACATACATAAATAACATACAATGCTCACACAAAACTGTCCCAAACACAACAGTCCACAGTTCCCTATTTTACCTGCAGAAATGCCGGAAAATTCCAAGAAAAATACTGTCACGATCCTCGCGACGAACCCGTCGAAACGACTACCTGCACACTCAAATCCGAGTTTCCTACACTGAGAAACAAATCCGACAAGAGAACCATCTCGAAACAAACTGCTCACAAAAACTGAACCACAAGGTTCTGTAAACAGGGATATTCACCTTCGGGGCAAAATTCAGAAAATTCCAAGAAAATTTGGAGATATTCCTCGTGATGTGTAGATGCAAAACTCCTCTGAATCGCCCCAATCCGATGCCTGTGCGCGAAGATATCCCAAAATACCACACCGCTGTCCCAAAACTCCGCCCCAGAAAATGAGGTCACAAGATGATCCGAAAAACCCATGAAACCTCGGAATGGGAAAAACCAGTAAACATGGGAAACGTAGCCCTACCTGTCGTGAAGCCAACGGCGCAAGAATCGCCTCATTCGGAGGTCGGAGTAAGCCGGGGGAGTCCTCGCCCGAAATGCGACGAGAAGAACACAACGAACGAGCGTCGCGCCGCGCCGTAAAAATGGTAACCTCGGGATGCGTGCTGCTGAAAAATCTGGAAATCTGCAGATGGAATCGCCACAGGGAGAGGAGCATTTCTTGTGAAGGTTGCACAGTGAAAATCTACGCAGAGAGAAGCTCTCTCAGTTGAACTCGGCCTTAATAAGCTGGGAAAAACAAATCTGAAAATACCCAACATGTCCATTTTCGGGCGCTCCCGATTTCGGGCGGCTACAGTGTTGGGCCCGGCCCAACACTGTGCGCGCGCCCGAAAACCACCTCCGGCCTCCACGTCGCCCCACCGCACAGCGGACAGCCACGCTGGCCGCCCACGCGCGACGCGTGGGCCAATGCTGCGGCGACACGTGGCGCGCAACCCGGTCAACGCCCGCCTGCCGCGCCCACGTGCCCGCCTGCGCCCGCCGCCTGCGCCCCCTGCCAGGCGCGAATCCCGAGGCGCCCCGGTTCACCTCCGTGGACCCAGACTCCATGAGCCCCAACCAGAAGACGCCACGTGTCCCGCCGGTCCATGCACCACGCCCGCCTGCTCCGTAGACCAAGTCCACTGCACCGACCAATCCAGTAATGCCACGTGTCCACCCCGGTCCACCGTGCGCCCCGCACTCTCCGTAGACCACGCCCCGCGGACCGGCCCACTCCCGAGCCGCCACGCGTCCCGCCCCCGGTGCAGCCTGCGCGTGGACTCGGGCGGCCCGCGCTCGCCTTGCCGCGCGCTGCCCCGGCCGATCCGCCGCTGCCCGCCGGCCGGCCTGGGACACTGTTCCGGCATGAACAGTACCCGATGCAAAAATACAAGTGGGTAGTACGTTTTGACCGTTTTGGCGCTGAATCCGAATTGATCTCCATTTTGCCAAATCCAACCCCAAAATTATGCGATGGCATCTGGTAACGGTATTCCTGGTACAACCTCGCGTGAGTCCACTTTTTAATATCCGCATTCGCGCCCCAAAAACCAATTCTAACGATCCGACGAGTTCATGATCACCCACAAGATCCAGTTACGCCGAAGTCCGCCACAACTGTCCAATGTGGTGCAACAAACACCTCCAAC
>CM055077.1:13851863-13917735 GCA_029204045.2 Tillandsia leiboldiana | reverse complement strand
CTCAACCTTTTCCATACGCTCCTAGTAGATCTTCTCCGCTCGCTCCACGAAACGTCTCGAATCCATGATTTGCTCCCACCCGAGATCCATCGGCGTCCAACGTCGAAGCCACGACGTCTGACCGAATCCACTGTCTATCCACCAAGTAGCACGTCTCGAGTCCACGAACGTACCTCGCTCCGAATCATGAGAGAGGTAGCACCTTGAATCCCCAAGGCCCCGCGAGTCCACGCGCCGATTTGTGGCTAAATCGTTGATTTTTGGGTGGGTGGATTGTTGTGATGATCCGCCGAATACTTAGATTAAGAAATAGATCGGAAATACCATCTAAGGTATTCGACTTCATTTGTATTCTGACTCAAAATCTGAGTGAGAAAACCCTAGAATCAAACCAATTCACGAAAAAATAGCGCCAATCAAAGTTCCGTAACAATCTCCCCCTTTGGCGGTTTCGTGACAAAACACAAATCCCCCTCGAACGCTTCAAAAATATTTTTTGTTGCTTTCCACCATACAACAACAAAAATTTACATTTGAGTGCCAATTCAAAATAAATACATGAGAAAACTCCTAGAACAAACTCTAGACTTAGACATCTATACCTCTGCAAAGAAAATCATTCTTGACAAACGATCGTTAGATTACCTCAGAATTTTTAACATTCAAAAAACAACACAGAGATAGTTTATACTCACCAAGACATTTAACAAATTCATGATATGTAACAAGATCACAAGTCAAAATTAGAATACATATCTTCTAAGCATTAAAACCAAATGTCATATGTATTTAGTTAACACACGATTTGTTAGAAATATTACATGCCCAATAGTTAGTCAAATAGTAGTCGAGGCATGCATCGAAACAATAAAACCAAAGTTGAATTATACTTACCTTCAAGTTGAGGTTATACTCACCTTCAAGTTTAAGTTTCTCACACAAGCATTGTTCAAAGTAGTCATTTTCAAGTAGAAAGTTTTCTCTTTTCTCTCCCCCTTTTTGTCACAAATAAGCCAAACAATTCCAAAACGGAGAGTAAAAGTAGTATAAAGCAAGAAAATCGAGACCTAAAAGAAAAGACTGAAAACTAAGCCTGCACAACAAAACGATATGTTAGAAGGAATTCAATTGTCGACTTGGATCCTTCTAGAGCTACTGCAGTCCAGTTTGTGTAGAATCCCTTTAAGCATTTTGATAATTTGGAGCAGTTCTTTTTTCATCTTGTGAATGTCCAGCCAACATTCTTCTTATGCTTCAGACCATTCTCCTTTGTGCTCGTTGCATAGACAGTATATCAGCTTTATGGTTATTCTCTTGGAGGTACAAGGAGATTGTGCGGATGTGAAGGTTTTTTTTGAGATTCTCTAGGCAGAGGAGCGTTCTCTGGCGAGTGGTTCATTGATCTGAATACCTCTGCCTCTCGAATTCTTGCTCCTTGTGGATGTTTGGTTGTTGAGGAAGACGTTATCGCTTCTTTTCCTCTAGATAGTACCTATCTTCGTCATCCACCGCTTGTTTTGATTCTTTACAAAATAGTTCCCAATCTTCTTCTCCTCTGATTCTGACTCGCTTGAGGAGCAGTGTTTATCTCTCCTGACTTGTTCAGCTTGTTCCTTTTTGACAGATGCTCGGTACCCACTAATGCTACAATGAGCGCAATAATCCAAGCGCAAAGCCATTTTGCTACTCATGCTCAGGTAATAAAAAACCTGTGAGCAACAACTCGGAACACGACAAAATTGTTTTATTTTCAAAATTTTGAAAAATTGTACCTAAACAATCATTATCATGTAGAGAGACTGAGAATCAATTAATTTTGCAAAAAGAATTTTAAAAATAGATCAATTCCGTGATTTTCAAAAATTCCTATTATATGCCCTAAAACGAAATTTTAGAAATCAAGCCTAAAAAATCCGTTAATCAAGAGAAAACCTAGCATATAATCAACACTAATCTACCCAGAGTTCTTATTTCAAAAGAAGTTTGATCCAAAACCAATCACAACGACAAAGATATGAGATTTTCATCACGTTTTGAGAGAAATAGTAAACTGTGAAAAAACGAGTTTGATCAAGAAAACTCACCTGGAACGAAGAATCTGAGTTGGAAATACTCCAAAAAGCTTGATGGTCTAGAGCGAAGGAAGATCTGGAGAATCTTGAACAAAGATTGTAGTAAAAGAAATCAAATCCCTTTTTTCTAGATAAAAACTAGCCCGGTCCGGACGCCTGCGAAGAATCAGTCGGATCAGCCTAAAAGGGATTTCCTGCGTTCGGGTAGGATCGGTACATTAGTCGGAAGGCTCCAAACTTTTTCACAGAAAACTTCAGAAAAATCCTAGAAAAAACCAGAAAAAGATTGTAAGCACTTTTGTTATAAACTTTAAATAAAAATCATCGTTTCATGTCAGAAAATATGATATGCAAAATCTATCAATAATATCCAAAAATTGAAACGAAAAATTTATAAAAATTAAATCCCTTAAGTTGAACAGTTCAATCACATCTACATATCTTATGCGTAATGCACTTTATCAAATCATAAATTTGGTAAAGAAAATGAAATACCAAGATCAATGAAGTCTGAAATTCCCAGAGAAGTAGATAATATATCTAGTCAATTTATTGTAAGGAGTGGCTCTTTGAGCATTTTCAATAAAAATCCCACGCATATACAAACATTGGAATTGCAGAGTAAGATTCAAAAAGCATTTTATCTAATCAATCTTGAAGAAAACCATGACTCGATAACAAGTGGTCGGACACAGTACTCGGACGGCCGAGGTGTAGCTCTTTGTAGTGTTCTGGTTTTTCCCATGCAACTTTCCGATGAATCCATTGTGTAGAACACCTAGTGTTGGTGTGTCTGGCCCATGGTGCATCAAAGGGGTGCCACAGATGGACTTTGTGAGACTTGGATAGCTGATTTGGCCTTCGGCTGCATTTGCCGAATTTTAGAAAAGGTTTTGGGCCAATCTGAGGTTGGATTTGGATTCAGCGCGGAAAAACGCTTGAAAACGGCTATTTGCTTGTTAAATTTGGAGTCCGGATGACCAAATGCGGGCTTCCGGAAGTTTTCGGGGTTTTTCGGTGCATGGGGGAGCCTCGTGGACCGGCCTGAGCCACGTGGCGGCCTATTATTGGCCGGCTCACGCAGCTCGGTCCACGGGGTAGCGCGGCGGTGCATGGGCCGCGGGCGGGTGACACGTGGCGTGCCCTGATAGGCCGGCGCACGCGGCATGGCTCACCGGGTTTGCGGGGTTGCGGTGGACCGGGCGCAGGACACGTGGCGGCTTCGGATTCGTCGGCCCACGTGGGCGCGGTCCACGGTGCGCGGGGGGGGGGGGGCCTCGGTACTGTGCGTGCACAGTGGCGCCAGGCGGGGCGGTCGGCCGCACTCGAGTGCGACACGTGTCGCCTCGCGGTTGGGCGGCCGTACCTACCCCCGCTGACCGCGAGGGGACACGCGGCACTCGGCGACCGCGGGGATTTGCTGTCCCCTGTTTGGGGGTGACGTGGCCGCTCCTGGGAGTTTCGGGCGCGTCGGACAGGGAGCGTGCGACCGGTTTCCGGGCGCAGTGCGCCCGAAAGTTGCGCCCGAAAACCCGGCCCGCAGCTTAGTGGGCTGGGCCTATAAATAGCTCCCCCCATTCGTCTTGTAGGCTTTTTGGACCCTATTTTCGCTGGGCTTTCTTCAGAGAAATTTCTCCTCCCTCAGTGCACTACCCTTTGGAGGACTTTGAGATTTTTGGTGGCACTTTCCCGAGGTTCACCATTTTACGGCGCGGCGCGACGCTTGTTCCCCGGCGATCTTCTTCGCCCCTTCTCAGTGTTTGGACTCCTCCGACTCACCCCGACATCGGATTTCGCCGATTCTTGCGCCGTTGGACTCACGACAGGTAGGACTTCAACTCCTGTGTTTTGAGGTTCCTCGATTTCCGTGCTGATCTTGGAGTTTTCTGAGCACCCATTTGACCCATTTTTCGTCGCGGACTTTTGGACAGCACCGCAGTGTTCTTGCCATGTCTTTTCGCTCGGACGTCGGATCGAGGCGATTCAAGAGGCAATTTTCATCTACACTTCGCAAGGAGTCTCCTGGATTTTTCTCAGATTTTTCTGGTTTTTGGCCGAGGGTGAGAATCTCCTTTTTCTGTGGTTCCTTGTTACAGAAATTTGGGTACAGTTTGGATTGGGATGTTGCCCTTGTCGATTTTATCTCAGCGTAGGAAACTCGAATTGGGCGTGCAGGTACTCGTTTCGACGGGCTCGTCGCGAGGATCGCGACAGTATTTTCCTCTGGATTTTTCTGGGCATTTTCGCAGGTAAAAATTGGTGAATTCTGGACTGTGGTATTAAGGGACAGATTCTGGGAATTGTGAATGTATAGCTTATGTGTTTTCCTTTGGGGTATTTTGTACAGATTGGTGGGGAGTTTCGACTGAGCTTGGGTTCCGCTTTTGGGAATTGGGATTAGCGCTCGAGGTGGGTGATGTTGTAAACCTCTTATTTGGGAGTTATCACTAGGCCTATTAGAATGCTCCTTATTATGCTGTTAGTAAATCTGTGAGATGGACCTAGCATGCTTGTATGAAATCCTGATTTCTTCGTTGATAATCGCATTGTTAGAAAACTACAAGTTAATTAATGGTGAGTCCATGCTTTAAACATGTAGTAGAATTACTTGAATTTATGCTAAATCCCTATCTTGTTGATTGATTAAATGAAAGGCTGAGGTATGTGGTTAGGGTACTTAAATTGGTTCAACAAGTTAATGACTTTTGCATGCTTGAATGGTCACCTAGATAGGCCACCTTTTTCTGCTACACTATCATGCTGGAATTGACTTAGGAGAAACCATGTTGCATTCTTTCTTCAGTCACTTAGACATAGGGGATATTATGCTCGGGTTAGAGCAGGGGCTGGGTTAGTGTAGTCAGATACTTTGGGTTTCGTGGAGAGGGGTTTTGGGCTTCCTTTGGGAGACGGTACTTTTCCTTATAGAGCGGAAGTGCGCGATTTGCAGACTTGAGACCCTGGGACTACTGTCCCATATCGGTGTTATGCGTAGGCTGGCATACCCGATTTGGCAGACATTGAGAACCCTACCCCTTATCGGTGCTATGCGTAGGCTGGCATACCCGATTTAGCAGACCTTGAGACTCCTGTCCCATATCGGTGTTATGCGTAGGCTGGCATACCCGATTTGGCAGACATTGAGACTCCTATCCCACACTGGTGTTATGCGTAGGCTGGCATACCCGATGTGGCAGGCTTCGATTTTCTGATGCATACATTTAGCTATCTTTAGCTGGGCAGGTAGAGGCATATTAGTGGTAGCTTTTATCAGTGGTCATACTCTTAGTTACCGCATTTATTCTTTTAGCCTCTGGTAGACCTAGTGGGCAGGTAGGAGTTTTGTGTGAGGTTTACCCACTAGGGGAGGCTACTGTCTTTATAGTAGTACTGACCCCCACTGTTTTTCCCTTTTCTTGTCCCCTTTGTTTTGCAAAGTCATCTGCCGGAGTTGCGGGGCCTTCCTCCCAGGATCGAGGTAAGAGGATCGCCGACTAGATAGCTGCTACCCCGAGCTCGAGTTTTTGTAGTTTTGTTGTATCCCCTGTACACTCAGACGGGTGTATTTTCTTTTATTTTGGGGTCTGGCTGCGGCCAGCTGGTTGTATTTCACTTCGTGAGCTGGGAGAGACATATGTATATTCTTTAGAGTTTATTGTACTTTTATTTCCAGCATTTGTCTGAGATGTACTAGTTTCAGTTTAGCTCTGTTTTATGCTCTAGCATTACTTCTTTATATCTGAGCAGGTTACCAGCGCTTCGTGTACACGGGAAATACCGTGTGCACGGCGGGTCTGTGGACGAGCCCGGGTTCTGGTTTACACCCGGGGCGTGACAGATTATTTTGGTATCAGAGCTTAGGGATAGGTCAGTTGGGACTTAGGAAACCCTAGGCTTTTTGGCAGACCGTAGGAAGGCAGGGCGTGAGTGACGCGATATTTTGCGAAAGTCGGCAATTTGTTATTAAACTCTTCCTGTGAGTGGAGAGGGATTGGCATAGCCTATTTCTGGTGGACTGTTATGTTGGCTGCAGACAACATAAGGTTACAGGAATAGGGGGATGTCCATGACTTTCGCTGGATTGGGTCGTGTGTGGGTTGGTTCTGACCCGTGGTTTCTTGTGTGGCAGGATGCCTCCTAGGCGGCAGATCCCTACTCGGGGTACTCCTACGCCCCCGGAGGAGCCGGAGCAGTCCGGGCCTTCTGAGATCAGTGAGCTGAGGGCCATGGTGGCCCAGTTGGCGGAGAGTCACCGCCGACAGGAGCAGAGATTTGAGCAGTTGCTGGCTCAGGTTGCGGCACCACCCCCTACTACTGTTGAGGCCCCTATACCACCAGTTGTACCGCCGGCTATTCCACTTGTTCCTACGGCACCGTCATCTAGCAGTGGCGCTCAGGGGGTGATCAGACCATTGACCCCAGCGGAGGAGCAGGAGTTTGCTGACAAACTCACACAGTTCTGTAAGCGAGGACCACCTAGGTTCTCGGGGCGGAGTTACTCATCCAGCAGAGATAGGATCGTGGTTGGCATCAATGGAGAAGTTGTTCAGAGATTTCTTCATTGATTCGAGATTCAGAGTACACATGGCCGTACATTGTTTGGAGGGGATGCTGATGCTTGGTGGCGTCGGGTTGAGCCCTTAGAGTTTCAGATCACCCGACAGCTACCCTGGTCGGAGTTCAGGAGGATGATCCTTGACACTTACTTCTCCACGAGCGTGAAGAAGAAGATAGAAGATGACTTGAAGAACCTGCAGTAGGGTGATCGTTCAGTATGGGATTACTTCCAGGAGTTTACGCAGTTGCTTAACTGCGTACCCTATGTTGCCAGGGACGGGCTTGCACCAGGTGGAGCTGTTTGAGACAGGTTTACGCCCCGAGATCTATACCTTGGTACACGCCCAGAGGCTTCAGACCTTATCAGAGGCAGTGGATCATGCACAGTGGGTCGAGAGGGGAGATCATGTGGTCGCTAGGCGCGGAGGCACGGTCGCTCAGAGTTCTGAGAGGAAGCGGCCAGCGCCAGACGAGGGGGACAGGCCAGTTCATGGAGGCCGCCCCGACCGCCACCGCCACAGTCTACGGGCCGTGGGCGTTCGGATCGGCGAGGCCTGGGGTATCCCAGAGGCCCCCACAGCAGCAGCCCCAGCGACAGCAGCAGCACTCACAGCAGCAGAGGTCGCAGTCGCGACAGCAGGGGTCACAGCGGCAAGGGCAGCAGCAGCAGCAGTCGAGGCAGTCCCAGTCTGCGGTCAGGTGCGTCTTTTGTAGGGGACAGCACGCGGCGGATACTTGTGACCAGAGGTATGGCCGCTGTTATCGGTGTGGACAGTCCGGCCATATTCGAGCTACTTGCCCTCTCTCTACACCGCAGCTCCTTCCTCAGCATCAGCTCCTTCAGTGCCCCAGCAGCGGCCTTATGCTCCAGCGAGCAGGGCTCCCTCCTCCCACCCTACAGACTACCGACCACCAGCTCAGAGCGGGCGAGTCTACGCCGCCCAGGTAGGGGACTCTGCGGCGGCCGACCTCGTGGTGGCAGGTATCATTTTACTTTTCGGCATTAGAGCTCGCACTTTATGTGATACCAGGTGCATCACATTCTTTTATTAGTAGAGCATTTGCATCATCGCATGGATTAGAGTCACGTCGGTTACCGCACGCATTAGAGGTACGGATTCCCGATCATATTTTGATTGTAGAGGAGTGTTGTTGGTCTTGCCCGGTAGAGCTTGAGTCTTGGATTTTGCCAGCGGACCTGATGGTCCTTAGTCAGCTGCGAGATTATGACATTGTGCTGGGGATGGATTGGCTGGCTCGCTATTTCGCGACGATTGATTGCGCCGCGAGGACGGTTACTTTTAGCGAGCCAGGCCAGGAGGTGTTTGTTTATAGGGGGTGCCAGAGTGCTTTCTTTGCCTCTGTGGTTTCGACTTCTCGGGCGAGGCAGATGATGCGCAGTGGATGCGTGGCCTTTTTGGCGTCGGTGGTTAAGGAGCCTGTGGGCGGCACCGGGACTCCCGGATATCCCTATTGTCCACGAGTTTCCAGATGTGTTTCCTCCAGATCTGATTCATATGCCGCCGGATAGGGAGGTTGAGTTTTTGATTGACGTAGTTCCAGGAACTGCGCCAATCTCTAAGGCTCCTTACCGAATGGCACCGGCTGAGCTGCGAGAGCTAAAGGCGCAACTCCAGGATTTAATGGACAAAGGTTTTGTCAGACCAAGCGTATCGCCTTGGGGAGCGCCGGTGCTATTTGTGAAGAAGAAGGATGGATCACTTCGACTATGTGTTGATTATCGGGAGTGAATAAAGTGACCATCAAGAACAAGTACCCTTTGCCGCGCATTGATGACTTATTTGACCAGCTGCAAGGGTCTTGTGTCTTTTCTAAGATTGATTTACAGTCTGGTTACCACCAATTGAAGGTGAAGGCCGAGGACATCCCGAAGACGGCATTCAGGACGCGGTACGGGCATTATGAGTTCACCGTCATGCCTTTTGGATTGACAAATGCCCCTGCTGCTTTTATGGATTTAATGAACAGGAATTTTCGACCATACCTGGACCGGTTCGTCGTTGTTTTTATTGATGACATCCTAGTTTATTCCCGAAGCGATTTGGAGCACGAGGAGCACCTGAGGATTGTGCTACAACTTCTGAGAGAGAGAAAGTTGTACGCCAAGTTATCTAAGTGTGATTTCTGGCTTCGGGAGGTTGCCTTTTTGGGCCATGTGATTTCAGCCGCCGGAGTGGCAGTAGACCCGGCAAAGATCGAGGCAGTCCGGGATTGGCCCCGACCGACGACGGTATCTGAGGTCTGCAGTTTCATGGGCTTAGCAGGATATTACCGTCGGTTTGTGGAAGGTTTTGCGAAACTTTCCACACCCCTCACTCGTTTGACGCGAAAAGGGATTAAGTTTATCTGGAGTGAGGACTGCCATAGGAGCTTCGAGGAATTAAAGATCAGATTGATGTCGGCTCCTATCCTTTCCCTACCTGTTATGGGGAAGGGATATGTGATTTACAGTGATGCATCGCACTGTGGACTTGGTTGCGTGCTGATGCAGGAGGGAGAGATAATTGCTTATGCCTCTCGGCAACTGAAGGATTATGAAAAGAATTACCCTACCCATGATTTGGAGCTAGCTGCAGTGATATTTGCACTAAAGTTGTGGCGCCATTACCTGTATGGGGACCACTGCGAGATTTACACCGACCACAAGAGCTTGAAATACCTGTTCACACAGAAGGAGCTCAACTTGAGGCAGCGCAGATGGTTGGAATTGTTGAAAGACTATGATGTACACATATTATACCATCCTGGCAAGGCCAACGTGGTTGCTGATGCCCTGAGCAGGAGAGCAGTGCAGAGTCTATCTTCGTTGATCACCGATCAGGCGCCATTACTGGAGCAGATGAGGCGGTTAGAGCTCGAGGTGGTGTCCCCTGGGGTCTCTGCTAGACTTATGTCTCTAGTCGTGCAGCCCACTCTGTTGGACAGGATTCGGGAGAGACAGAGTGAGGACCCCCACCTGATGAGGATTCGAGAGCAGATGCAGACTGGTTTGGCAGGGGACTTTTCGGTTGATGCTTCGGGAGTACTGCGGTACAGGGACCGAGCATGTGTGCCTTTGGATGCGGAGATCCGAGTGCAGATCTTGAGGGAGGCCCACTATACACCTTATACCATCCATCCTGGTGGGACTAAGATGTATAGGGACCTTAAGGCACAGTTTTGGTGGAACGGAATGAAAAGAGACATTGGGAGATTTGTAGCGCACTGTCTAACTTGTCAGCAAGTAAAGGCTGAACATCGTGTACCTGCTGGCAAGTTGCAGAGTCTCCCAATCCCTGAATGGAAATGGGAGCATGTTACCATGGATTTGTCACTGGTTTGCCGAGAGCATTGACGGGAGCGGATGCTATCTGGGTAGTCGTGGATAGACTCACCAAATCCGCACACTTTTTACCGGTGCAAGTGACTTGGTCCCTCGACCGGCTGGCACAGCTGTACTTAGACGAGGTGGTGAGGCTGCATGGGGTGCCCGTCTCCATTGTATCTGACCGAGATCCGAGGTTTGTTTCGCGCTTCTGGAGGAGCCTACAGGCCACGTTGGGGACACAGCTCAGTTTCAGCACAGCATTTCACCAGCAGACAGACGGACAGTCAGAGCGTACTCTACAGATTCTTGAGGACATGCTCCGGGCTTGCACGCTGGACTTTGGAGGGGGTTGGGTACGACACTTATCATTGGCTGAGTTCGCGTACAACAATAGCTTTCAAGCGAGCATCTGAATGGCTCCGTTTGAAGCATTGTATGGACGCAAGTGTCGTTCCCCTCTTTATTGGAGCGATGTGGGTGAGAGGCGGACCTTGGGGCCAGAGTTGCTTAGAGAAGCGGAGGCTAAGGTCAGGGTAGTCAGGCAGCACCTTCAGACAGCACAGAGCAGACAGAGGAGCTATGCAGATGTGCGGAGGCGAGACCTGGAGTTCGGGGTTGGGGATCATGTCTTTCTGAAGGTCTCGCCTTCAAAGGGGATCCGAAGGTTTGGGATTCGGGGGAAACTGAGCCCTCGCTACATTGGACCTTTCGAGGTGTTAGAGCGCATAGGGCCAGTTGCCTACAGGCTTGCACTTCCTCCCAGGCTTTCAGGTGTTCACGACGTTTTTCATGTATCGACTCTGAGGAAGTATGTTCATGACCCGTCTCATATCATCGATTTCGCCCCACTGGAGGTCACCGAGGACCTGAGCTATGTTGAGCGGCCGTTGAGGATCTTGGACCGGGAGGTTAGGGAGTTGCGCAGTCGGACCATCCCTTATGTGAAGATCCTCTGGAGCAGTCATGAAGAGCGCGAGGCTACCTGGGAGTTGGAGTCAGCGATGATGGCTGCTTACCCCCACCTGTTCGAGGCACCTGCTTGAGGTATGACTTTTGTTTCGAGGACGAAACTTTTTCTTGTGGGGGAGGATGTAGTGTTCTGGATATTTCCCATGCAACTTTCCGATGAATCCATTGTGTAGAACACCTAGTGTTGGTGTCTGGCCCATGGTGCATCAAAGGGGTGCCACAGATGGACTTTGTGAGACTTGGATAGCTGATTTGGCCTTCGGCTGCATTTGCCGAATTTTAGAAAAGGTTTTGGGCCAATCTGAGGTTGGATTTGGATTCAGCGCGGAAAAAAACGCTTGAAAAACGGCTATTTGCTTGTTAAATTTGGAGTCCGGATGACCAAATGCGGGCTTCCGGAAGTTTTCGGGATTTTTCGGTGCATGGGGGAGCCTCGTGGACCGGCCTGAGCCACGTGGCGGCCTATTATTGGCCGGCTCACGCAGCTCGGTCCACGAGGTAGCGCGGCAGTGCATGGGCCGCGGGCGGGTGACAGGTGGCGTGCCCTGATAGGCCGGCGCACGCGGCATGGCTCACCGGGTTTTGCGGGGTTGCGGTGGACCGGGCGCAGGACACGTGGCAGCTTCGGATTCGTCGGCCCACGTGGGCGCGGTCCACGGTGCGCGGGGGGGGGGGGGGGGGGGGGGGCGCCTCGGTACTGTGCGTGCACAGTGGCGCCAGGCGGGGCGGTCGGCCGCACTCGAGTGCGACACGTGTCGCCTCGCGGTTGGGCGGCCGTACCTACCCCCGCTGACCGCGAGGGGACACGCGGCACTCGGCGACCGCGGGGATTCGCTGTCCCCTGTTTGGGGGTGACGTGGCCGCTCCTGGGAGTTTCGGGCGTGTCGGACAGGGAGCGTGCGACCGGGTTTCCGGGCGCAGTGCGCCCGAAAGTTGCGCCCGAAAACCCGGCCCGGCAGCTTAGTGGGCTGGGCCTATAAATAGCTCCCCCCATTCGTCTTGTAGGCTTTTTGGACCCTATTTTCGCTGGGCTTTCTTCAGAGAAATTTCTCCTCCCTCAGTGCACTACCCTTTGGAGGACTTTGGAGATTTTTGGTGGCACGTTTCCCAAGGTTCACCATTTTACGGCGCGGCGCGACGCTTGCTTCCCCGGCGATCTTCTTCGCCCCTTCTCAGTGTTTGGACTCCTCCGACTCACCCCGACATCGGATTTCGCCGATTCTTGCGCCGTTGGACTCACGACAGGTAGGACTTCAACTCCTGTGTTTTGAGGTTCCTCGATTTCAGTGCTGATCTTGGAGTTTTCTGAGCACCCATTTGACCCATTTTTCGTCGCGGACTTTTGGACAGCACCGCAGTGTTCTTGCCATATCTTTTCGCTCGGACATCTGATCAAGGTGATTCAAGAGGCAATTTTCATCTACACTTCGCAAGGAGTCTCCTGGATTTTTCTCAGAATTTTCTGGTTTTTGGCCGAGGGTGAGAATCTCCTTTTTCTGTGGTTCCTTGTTACAGAAATTTGGTACAGTTTGGATTGGGATGTTGCCCTTGTCGGATTTTTATCTCAGCGTAGGAAACTCCGAATTGGGCGTTCAGGTACTCGTTTCGACGGGCTCGTCGCGAGGATCGCGACAGTATTTTCCTTGGATTTTTCTGGGCATTTTTCGCAGGTAAAAATTGGTGAATTCTGGACTGTGGTATTAAGGGACAGATTCTGGGAATTGTGAATGTATAGCTTATGTGTTTTCCTTTGGGGTATTTTTGTACAGATTGGTGGGGAGTTTTGGACTGAGCTTGGGTTCCGCTTTTGGGAATTGGGATTAGCGCTCGAGGTGGGTGATGTTGTAAACCTCTTATTTGGGATTTATCACTAGGTCTATTAGAATGCTCCTGATTATGCTGTTAGTAAATCTGTGAGATGGACCTAGCATGCTTGTATGAAATCCTGATTTCTTCGTTGATAATCGCATTGTTAGAAAACTACAAGTTAATTAATGGTGAGTCCATGCTTTAAACATGTAGTAGAATTACTTGAATTTATGCTAAATCCCTATCTTGTTGATTGATTAAATGAAAGGCTGAGGTATGTGGTTAGGGTACTTAAAATGGTTCAACAAGTTAATGACTTTTGCATGCTTGAATGGTCACCTAGATAGGCCACCTTTTTCTGCTACACTATCATGCTGGAATTGACTTAGGAGAAACCATGTTGCATTCTTTCTTCTGTCACTTAGACATAGGGGATATTATGCTCGGGTTAGAGCAGGGGCTGGGTTAGTGTAGTCAGATACTTTGGTTTCGGGGAGAGGGTTTTGGGCTTCCTTTGGGAGACGGTACTTTTCCTTATAGAGCGGAGTGCGCGATTTGCAGACTTGAGACCCTGGGACTCCTGTCCCATATCGGTGTTATGCGTAGGCTGGCATACCCGATTTGGCAGACATTGAGAACCCTACCCCTTATCGGTGCTATGCGTAGGCTGGCATACCCGATTTAGCAGACCTTGAGACTCCTGTCCCATATCGGTGTTATGCGTAGGCTGGCATACCCGATTTGGCAGACATTGAGACTCCTATCCCACACCGGTGTTATGCGTAGGCCGGCATACCCGATGTGGCAGGCTTCGATTTTCTGATGCATACATTTAGCTATCTTTAGCTGGGCAGGTAGAGGCATATTAGTGGTAGCTTTTATCAGGGGTCATACTCTTAGTTACCGCATTTATTCTTTTAGCCTCTGGTAGACCTAGTGGGCAGGTAGGAGTTTTGTGTTGAGGTTTACCCACTAGGGGAGGCTACTGTCTTTATAGTAGTACTGACCCCCACTGTTTTTCCCTTTTCTTGTCCCCTTTGTTTTGCAGAGTCATCTGCCGGAGTTGCGGGGCCTTCCTCCCAGGATCGAGGTAAGAGGATCGCCGACTAGATAGCTGCTACCCCGAGCTCGAGTTTTTGTAGTTTTGTTGTATCCCCTGTACACTCAGACGGTTGTATTTTCTTTTATTTTGGGTCTGGCTGCGGCCAGCTGGTTGTATTTCACTTCGTGAGCTGGGAGAGACATATGTATATTCTTGAGAGTTTATTGTACTTTTATTTCCAGCATTTGCCTGAGATGTACTAGTTTCAGTTTAGCTCTGTTTTATGCTCTAGCATTACTTCTTTATATCTGAGCAGGTTACCAGCGCTTCGTGTACACGGGAAATACCGTGTGCACGGCGGGTCTGTGGACGAGCCCGGGTTCTGGTTTACACCCGGGGCGTGACATCTTTCCTCCATGTGGTGGTAGTTTTCACACTCCTCATTGGGATGTAACTCTTTCGACATCTTTTGAGCATAACAATTTGCATTAACTCCCCCTCAATTGGCTATCAATTATATAATATATAAGGTATTCAACCAAAAATTGATCTCTATTTCATACTCGACTCAATCGTCAAATAAGATAACGACTATACCAAGAGATCATTTGAGAGAGAAATTGACTTTGATCAAAACAAAGATGACTTAATTGACATAAATGATCATCGCAACAAATGAATTATTATGATATCCAATGCATAACAAATTTCTAATTCTATTAAAGGATGCGATTAAAGTCAATATAACTAATGCTTAATTAATGTCCTATGTACATACATACATATATGAACAAAAACACAAACAAAACCTAACCTAAGCAAAAGTTTCAAAAAGTGGTTATTTCAAGGAAAGCATTCCAATTGCTTTACGCGAATGAATAAAACGTTTTTGATCCAAAGGTTTTGTTAAAAAGTCAGCTAATTGATCCTCAGTTGAAATGTAGGAAAGTTGAAGAATATTTGATTCAACTAGCTCTCTTAGAAAATGATATCTAAGTTCAATGTGTTTTGTTCTTGAGTGCAACACAGGGTTTTTGGAAATATTTATAGCACTGGTGTTGTCACACAAAATCGTTACCGAAGTTGCTGAAATTCGGAAGTCGCTCAACACGTTTTTCATCCAAATGAGTTGAGTTGAACAACTACCCGCTGAGATATATTCCGCTTCGGCAGTCGAGAGTGCAATGCAGTTCTGTTTTTTACTATGCCATGCAACAAGACAATGGCCAAGATAAAAACATGCACCACTCATACTTTTCCGATCATCCACTGATCCTGCCCAATCGGCATCTGAATATCCTATAATGTGAAGACTTGTTCCCATAGGATACCAAATTCCGAAATTTACAGTTCCTTTGACGTACCGGATGATCCGTTTCACCGCTTTCAGGTGATCCTCCTTTGGTGCTGACTGATATCTTGCGCAGATCCCAACACTAAAGGATATATCCGGGCGACTAGCCGTGAGATAGAGTAGACTTCCAATCATGCTGCGATAAAGCTTCTCGTCTACACTTTCACTAAGAGATTCACTTCCTAATCTCTTATTGCTAGTTCCCATAGGAGTCGGAAAATCTTTAGAATCTTCTAATCCGAATTTATTCACCAACTCCTTTACGTACTTGGATTGACACAGATGAATGCCTTCTTCATTTTGTTTTACTTGCAATCCAAGAAAATATGTCAGTTCGCCCATCATGGACATCTCGAATTCGCTTTCCATGGTTTCTGCGAATTTAGAAGCATCATTATCCTTTGTTGCTCCAAATACAATGTCATCGACATAGATTTGTGCAAGAATGAAGTTATCCTGATAATGCTTCACAAAGAGAGTCCAGTCTGCTCCCCCTCGAGTATAGCCCTTTTCCAATAGGTGCTTTGTCAACCTTTTGTACCATGCTCGCGGTGCTTGTTTTAGGCCGTAAAGAGCCTTTTTCAAACGAAAAACATGGTTAGGTTGTTTATGGTCTTCAAAACCTTTCGGTTGAGCCACATAAACTTCCTCGTTTAAAAACCCATTTAAAAATGCACTCTTAACGTCCATTTGAAAGAGTTTTATTTTAAAGTGACAAGCAATAGCGAATAAGATACGAATGGACTCGAGTCTAGCTACCGGAGCGAACGTCTCATCAAAGTCTATTCCTTCAACTTGTGAATAGCCCTGAGCAACTAAGCGTGCTTTATTCCTGACGATGGTACCATCTTCATTTTTCTTATTCTTGAAAATCCATTTAGTACCAATCACATTGTGTTGCTTCGGGGGCTTCGTTAATTCCCAGACTTTGTTTCGTTCAAACTGATGGAGCTCTTCCTGCATTGCTTCAATCCAGTAGTCATCCTGAAGAGCTTCATCAATGTTCTTTGGTTCTATCATGGAGACGTAGCATGCGACTCCACAAACCAACTGTCTCCGAGTCCTGACTCCTTCTTGTGGGTCTCCAATAATGTTTGATTCCGGATGATCCTTGGAGATGCGTAGCGTTTGAGGTAACGGAGTCCTCGGGGAGACATGTGATGATTCCTGCACATCAGATAAACTAGAAGAACCATTAGATGCATCATTAATATTGGAAGAATTATTATGAGAAGATGCATTTACAGGAGTATCATCATCAAGAGACATATCAGGGGTAGATTTGTCAGAGGAAAAGTGAAAAGCTTCATCTACTTTAACATTTATAGATTCTACCATTGTCCTAGATTCCAAATTAAATACCCAATATGCTCTACTGTTTGTAGAATAACCCATAAAAATTCCTTCGTCACTTCGAGAGTCAAATTTTCCAAGATTTTCGCGATCACGCAAAATATAACACCGACTCCCAAAGATACGAAAATATCTAATATTTGGTTTTCTACAGAACCATAGTTCATATGGTGTATTTAAAGTTCCCGGGCGCAAATAAACTCGATTAATAAGATAGACAGCGGTGTTCACAGCTTCAGCAATATAGCGGTAATTTCCGGCTATGAAGCATAACACGTGCCATCTCTTGAACAACCCTGCTTTTGCGCTCGACTACACCATTCTGTTGAGGTGTATAGGGTGCTGAGAATTCATGTTTTATGACATTGGAAGTGCAAAAATCAATGAATTTAGAATTTATGAATTCTCCACCTCTATCACTTCTAACACGAATGATCTTTTCATTCTTTTCAATCATGATACGATGGCAAATCTCATGAAAAGAATCAAAAGTATCAGCTTTCTCTTTTAAAAATGCTACCCATGAATATCTAGAGAAGTCATCAACCAAAAGAAAAATATACCATTTACCTCCCAAAGATGGTTGACGAGTCGGCCCCATAAGGTCCATATGCAATAATTCTAAGGGCCGATTGGTACCAACGTGGTTTAAGTTCTTGTGTGCAGTCCTTGATTGTTTTCCCTTTTGACAACCTCCACACACAATGTTGTTTTTAAATGAAAGTTTAGGAACCCCCTTAACCACGTCTTTATTTGAAATTCTAGATAGTTCCTTAAAATTTATGTGACCTAGTCTTTCATGCCAAAGAGTTTCATTATCCAAAGAAACTAGGTTACATTTTTCAGAAAATTTATTTGGAACTATGTAGCAGTTATTTTCAGATCTAACCCCTTTCAAAAAGAATAATTGGTCCTTATCAGTCACAATGCATTCTTACGAAGAAAAATTAACTGAGAACCCATTATCACACAATTGACTTATACTAATGAGGTTAGTCTTTAGGCCCTCAACAAATAAAACATTGTTTAGAACCGGGCCATCTGGAATAGCGATAGTTCCTTTTCCAACAATTTTGGAAGAACGACCGTCTTCGAAAACTACACTTCCTCCGAAGAGTTTTTCAAAAGATTGAAAACAGTTTTTGTCACCGGTCATATGACGAGAACACCCGCTATCCAGATACCAAGACGAGTTGTCATATGCATGTAAAGAAGTATGAACAACAAGACATGGGAAGATTTCACCTTTGCGCACCCAAACCTTTTTGGATTGCGTCGGCAATGTTCTTGAAGTTATTCTCCTTGGTGAAAACGTCTTGTTTGATTCATTGCTTGACATCGTCTTGCGAGGTGAACTACCAAGGCTCTTTTCATTTGAAAAGTTTTTCTTTGAATTCCGGGGAATCACCTTTTTGGTAGTTGTTGCAAGAGGCGCTTGAGTTGAACGTTTCGCTCCCATCTTGCAATTTCTCCTTATGTGCCCTACAAAACCACAACGAAAACATACCTTAGTGCTTGACGATCCCAAAGAGGGTGAAGTAGGCTTGTTGTCGTTGTTTGTCGTAAATTCCGGTGTCGGAGGAGGAGATACCGACTGAGGCACAAACACTGTCCCACTCAAACTAGGACTATCTCCAGTTCGAGTGTACCCGAGGCCGAACCGATTTGTTTGACCAAGACCAAGCATTTTACCCAAGTTACTCCTTCCAGAAGAAAATTGCTTTAAATCATCCTTGAGTTGGAAAATGGTCTTCGTCATTTCCATTTTTTCCTGTCGAACCTCGCCATAGAGCTTCAAGAAGTAATTCTCTTTGTTCACCATATCCACATAATTGTTCTCGAGAAGCTCATTAGACTCTTGAAGGGAAACATTTACTTTAATCAGATTATCCCTTTCCACTTCAAGAGTGTTTGAGGGAGAAGTTGCCCTTTTTGCTTCTTCTTCGAGATCCTGCAATCTCCCTCTCAAACTCTTGTTTTGCTTTGCCAGTTTCTTTGAATCCCTCAGAAGTTTATGGTAGGCAAAAGCAAAGTCTTCACCTTCCGAATTATCCGATTCATCGTCCGTTGCAATATTTTCAATAGTGGGGTTGGACAATGACTCGGATGTACTTGCCATTAAGCACATGAAGGGTGAAGATGTGGACGCGTGGAACGCCGTTGCGTTATCTTCTTCATCACTCGACGATGACTCATTTGACGATGAGGTGTCATCCCAAGTGACGGCTTGCATCGCTTTCTTCTTCGACGGATTCTTATTTGGACACTCCGTTGAGATATGGCCGTATCCTCGGCACTTGAAGCATTGGACTTGTCCCTCTGAGCTTTTCTTATCATTTGAAAAACTCTCTTGCTTTCTTGACTTGTAGCTTGAAAAACCTTTGCCTTTCTTCGACTTTACGAAGAATGGAGTTTTTTTGAGTTACCCCTTCGAAAGTTTCGGCGAAATTTTCGTGTCAAGAGAGCAAGCTGTTTCTCAAAATCCTCCATAGATAGGTTCTCGTCATCATCTGAGGAGGATGAATCCGCGTCTTCTTCTTTTGTTGTTTTCAACGCTAAACCTGAAGACTTAGAAGAGGATGCCTTTCCAGAAGAATAGTTAGTAGGAAATGTCATTTCATAAGTTTGAAGTGAACCAACTAATTCTTCTACACGCATTTCGTCCGGGTGTTTAATTGTTTCAATGGCTGCGACCTTTGGGCGAAATCGTTCAGGAAGAGTTCTTAATATCTTTCTTACAACTTTAAATTCTGGAATCTTCTCTCCCAAGTTAGCACATGAATTTACGACGTCTTGCAATCGAGTATAGTAATATGTGAAAGATTCATTTTCTGCCATGAAAATAGAGTCAAACTTGCTCGTAAGCATTTGCAGTTTTTGAATCTTCACAAGGTTAGTTCCCTCATGTGTAACTTGAAGAACATCCCAGATTTCTTTCGCAGTCTCACATGCCGAGACGCGAGAGAACTCAGTTTGTGACAAAGCATTAAATAGAGCATTAATTCCTTTGCCATTGTAAGAAGATGAATCAACCTCTTCCTTGGTCCATTTCGACCTAGGTTTGATGGTGCGAACATCAGCAATAATTTCAGTTGGATTAGACCATCCTAACTCTATTGATTGCCACACCCGTTCGTCGATTGAAATTAAAATGGCTTTCATCCGCACTTTCCAGTACGCATAATTTGTTCCATCGAAGAACGGAGGTCTGTTGATGTTTCCACCTTCAACCATTGTTTACAACCCTATTCCCGCTCTGATACCACTTGTTGGGTTAAGATTAATTGGATCTAAATAGGGGGAAAAACACCTAGAGGGGGGTGAATAGGTGTAAACAGTAAACACTCAAAAATCTTTGCGATATAAAACCCAATGCGGAAAAATAAATAACACGCAGAGAGTTTTACGTGGAAAACTTCGTCACAGGAGTAAAAAACCACAGGACCGATAACACGGCGAAATCCACTAGTATTAAAACACGTACAAGGTGATTTACCGTACACACTTACGACTCAACCTTTTCCATATGCTCCTAGTAGATCTTCTCCGCTCGCTCCACGACGCGTCTCGAATCCACGATTTGCGCGCAACGCCGAATCCACGGCGTCCAACGTCGAATCCACGACGTCTGACCGAATCCACGGTCTTCACCGAGTAGCACGTCTCGAGTCCACGAACGTACCTCGCTCCGAATCCATGAGAGCTGTAGCACCTTGAATCCACAAGGCCACGCGAGTCCACGCGCCGATTTTGGGGTAAATCGTTGTTTTTGGGTGGTGATGATCCGCCGAATACTTAGATTAGAAATAGATCGGAAATACCATCTAAGTATTCATTAATTTGATTCTACTCAAAATCTGAGTGAGAAAACCTAGAATCAAATTAATCAATATAGATGAAGAAACATAGAATTAAATCTAGTATTTCCTTTCTTCTCTATATGTGGATCTTTTCCTCTTAGAACCGTAATTTTTGATCGTCTTATAATTTTGTACGGATTCTAATGGAATATTTTGGATTACCCTAAGAGATGAAATATAGGGTCTATTTATAGGTTAGAAACTTGTGGAAGAAGATAAGAATCATAAACTTGTTACGGAATTTGAGTTTGCGTAGTTTCGTGAAAGTTTCAAGTCTTGAAGATTGAAGGTGAAGAAAGTTGGATCATTTAACTCAATCTCAAGAAAGAAGAATTCAAAAGGATCAGGTATGTTTAACTAAAGATTTTGTGTGATCCGAATACTTCTTGTAGTGTAGAAACACCTGGAAGAGTTTTTAACTGCATAAAAATCAAAAACTGGTGTTCGGACATGTTCAGGATCCGGATCAGAGCCAGCGATCCGGATCCCGAAGGTTGTTGTTTCATACATTACTTCAATCCGGATCGCAGCATCTCACGATCCGGATCCCGAACGTTGAGTTTTCTGAAATGTATGAACAATCCGGATCAGGCATTCCGATCCGGATCCCGAACGTTTGTTTTCTGGAAACCGTCTTTATTGCTACTGCAATCCGGATCGCCCAAATCCGATCCGGATCGCCGTCCGTCAAAATTCCAGAAATGTTAGGTTTTTGATTCTTATCTCCTTCCAAATGTTTCTAACCTATAAATAGACCCTATGACTCTTTTTCTAGGGTCAATCCACATAGCCGTCATTTTCATATATCATCTTATACGGCTCTAGATCCACATATAGAGAAGAAAGGAAATCATTAGAGAATACTCTATGTTTCTTCATCTATATTGATTAGTTTGATTCTAGGTTTTCATACTCACATCTTGAGTTGAATCAAACTAATGAATACTTAGATGGTATTTCCGATCTATCTTTGATCTAAGTATTCGGCGGATCATCACCACCAAAAACAACGATTTACCCCAAAAATCGGCACGTGGATTCGCGTGTCCTTGTGGATTCAAGGTTCAACCGCTCTCATGGATTCGGAGCGAGGCACGTTCATGGATTCGAAGGGTGCTATTGGGTGAAGACCGTGGACTCGGTCGGACGTCGTGGATTCGACGTTGGACGCCGTGGATTCGGCGTTGGGCGCAGATCGTGGATTCGAGAAGCGTCGTGGAGCGAGCGGAGAAGATCCTCTAGGAGCGTATGGAAAAGGTTGAGTCGTAAGTATGTACGGTGAATCACCTTGTACGTGTTTTAATTCTAGTGGATTTCTGCCGTGTTATCGGTCCCGTGGTTTTTTACTCCGGTGATGGAGTTTTCCACGTAAAAATCTTGCGAGTTATTTTTATTTCCGCATTGGGTTTTTATCGCAACGATTTTTGAGTGTTTATACGTTTACACCTATTCACCCCCCTCTAGGTGTTTTTTCCCCTATTTAGATCCGTATTACATATAACCCAACAAGTGGTATCAGAGCGGGAATAGGGTTGTAAACAATGGTTGAAGGTGGAAACATCAACCGACCCCCGTTCTTCGATGGAACAAATTATGCGTACTGGAAAGTGCGGATGAAAGCCTTTTTAATTTCCATCGACGAACGGGTGTGGCAATCAATTGAATTAGGATGGTCTAATCCAACTGAATTTATTGGTGATGTTCGCACCTTAAAACCTAGGTCGAAATGGACCAAGGAAGAGTTAGATTCATCTTCTTACAATGGCAAGGGAATTAATGCCATTTTTAATGCCTTATCTCAAACTGAGTTCTCTCGCGTCTCAGCATGTGAGACTGCGAAAGAAATCTGGGATGTTCTTCAGGTTACACATGAGGGAACTAACCTCGTGAAGATTCAGAAACTGCAAATGCTTACGAGCAAGTTTGACTCTATCTTGATGGCAGAAAATGAATCTTTCACGGACTACTATACACGATTGCAAGACATCGTAAACTCATGTGCTAACCTGGGAGAGAAGATTCCAGAATTTAAGATTGTAAGAAAGATCTTAAGAACTCTTCCTGAACGATTTCGCCCAAAGGTTACAGCCGTTGAAACTATTAAACACCCGGACGAAATACGTGTAGAAGAATTAGTTGGTTCATTACAAACATATGGATTGATGTTTACTACTAACAATTCTTCTGGAAAGGCATCCACTTCTAAGTCTTCAGGTTATGCGTTGAAAACAACTAAGGAAGAAGACGCGGATACATACTCCTCAGACGATGACGAGAACCTTTCTATGGAGGAATTTGAGAAGCAGCTCGCTCTCTTGACAAGGAAGTTTCGCCGCAACTTTCGAAGGGGTAATTCAAGTAAATCTCCATCCTTCGGAAAGTCGAACAAAGGCAAGGGTACTTCAAGTTACAAGTCAAGAAAGCAAGAGAACTTCTCAAAGGATAAGAAAAGTTCAGAGGGACAACTACAATGCTTCAAATGTCGAGGCTACGGCCACATTGCAACGGAGTGTCCCAACAAGTATCCGGCAAAGAAGAAGGCGATGCAAGTCGTCACTTAGGATGACAACTCAACGTCAAATGAGTCATCTTCAAGTGATGAAGAAAAGAGCTCCACGGCATTCCACGCGTCCATATCTTCACCCTTCATGTGCTTTATGGCAAGTACATCCGAGTCGTTGTCCAACTCCACTGTTGAAAAGATTGCAACGGACAACGAATCGGATGATTTGGAAGGTGAAGATTTTGCTTTAGCCTATCACAGACTTTTACGGGATTCAAAGAAACCGGCTAAGCAAAACAAGGGGTTGAGAGGGAGATTGCAGGATCTCGAAGAAGAAGTAAAAAGGGTAACTTCTCTCTCGACCGATCTTGAAGTGGAAAGGGATAATCTGATAAAAGCAAATGTTTCCCTTCAAGAGTCCAATGAGCAACTCGAGAAGAATTATATAGATATGGTGAACAAAGCGAACTACTTCTTAAAGCTCTACGGCGAGGCCCGACGGGAAAAATTGGAAATGACAGAGACCATTTGCCAACTCAAGGATGACTTACAGCAATTTTCTTCTGGAAGGAGTAAGTTGGATAAACTTCTTGGTCTTGGTCAAACAAACAAGTTCGGCCTCGGATACAATCGAACTGAAGACAATTTTAGTTCGGTTGGGACAGTCTTTGTGCCTCAGTCGGTATCTCCTCCTCCGACACCGGAATTCATGACAACCAACGACAACAAGCCTACTTCATCCTCTTCAGAATCGTCAAACACAAAGGTATGTTTTCGTTGTAATTTTGCAGGGCACATTGAAAGAAATTGCAAGATTGGAGCTCAAAGATCAAATCAACCACATCTTGCAACTGCTACCAATAAGTTCACTCCCCGGAATTCAAAGAAGGATTTTTCAAAAGAAAAGTACGTTGGTAGTACTCCAAACAAGACGATGACAAAAGAAAAAGATCAATCAGACAAAACGTCTTCATCAAGGAAAATTTCTCAACCATTGCCGACATACTCTAAAACTCAAAAGGTTTGGGTATGCAAAGGTGAAATCCTTCCTTGTCTTTAATCGTTCTACGATTAAATGTTGTGTAGTTTATGTAGACTATTTTTTTCTTTCTTTTGGCCAACTCGTCAACCCCATCTTTGGGAGGTAAATGGTATATTTTCTTGATGATTGATGATTTCTCTCGGTATTCTTGGGTAGCATTTTTAAAAGAGAAAGCTGATACTTTTGATTCTTTTCACGAGATTTGCCTTCGTATTATGATTGAAAAGAATGAAAAGATCATTCGTGTTAGAAGTGATAGAGGTGGAGAATTCATTAATTCTAAATTCATTGACTTTTGTGTTACGGAATTTGAGTTGGCGTAGTTTCGTGAAAGTCTCGAGTCTTGAAGATTGAAGGTGAAGAAAGTTGGATCATTTAACTCAATCTCAAGAAAGAAGAATTCAAAAGGATCAGGTATGTTTAACTAAAGATTTTGTGTGATCCGAATACTTCTTGTAGTGTAGAAACACTTGGAAGAATCTTTCATTGCATAAAAATCAAAAACTGGACTTCGGACATGTTCAGGATCCGGATCAGGTTGTTCGATCCGGATCCCGAAGGTGGTTCGTTCATACACCAGTTCAATCCGGATCGTAGTCTCTTGATCCGGATCCCGAACAGTGAGTTTACCATTTTCCTTGAACGATCCGGATCATGCTTCGCAATCCGGATCCCGAACGTTGATGTTTGGTAAACTGTATGAACGATCCGGATCATGCACTTCGATCCGGATCCCGAACCTTCGTTTTTCTGGAACTGGCTGACTCGTTACGACGATCCGGATCACAGCTAGTCCGATCCGGATCGCCGTCCGTAAAATTTCCAGAAATGTTAGGTTTTTGATTCTTATCTTCTTCCTAGGGTTTCTAACCTATAAATACACCCTATGACTCTTTTTCTAGGGTGAATCCACATAGTCTTTAGCTGTCATTTTCATATACCATTTTATACGGCTATAGATCCACATATAGAGAAGAAAGGAAATCATTAGAGAATACTCTATGTTTCTTCATCTATATTGATTAGTTTGATTCTAGGTTTTCATACTCACATCTCGAGTTGAATCAAAATAATGAATACTTAGATGGTATTTCCGATCTATCTTTGATCTAAGTATTCGGCGGATCATCACCACCCAAAACAACGATTTACCCCAAAAATCGGCGCGTGGATTCGCGTGTCCTTGTGGATTCAAGGTTCAACCGCTCTCGTGGATTCGGAGCGAGGCACGTTCGTGGATTCGAAGGGTGCTATTGGGTGAAGACCGTGGATTCGGTCGGACGTCGTGGATTCGACGTTGGACGCCGTGGATTCGGCGTTGGGCGCAGATCGTGGATTCGAGAAGCGTCGCGGAGCGAGCGGAGAAGATCCTCTAGGAGCGTATGGAAAAGGTTGAGTCGTAAGTGTGTACGGTAAATCACCTTGTACGTGTTTTAATTCTAGTGGATTTCTGCCGTGTTATCGGTCCCGTGGTTTTTTACTCCGGTGATGGAGTTTTCCACGTAAAAATCTTGCGTATTATTTTTATTTCCGCATTGGGTTTTATCGCAATGATTTTTTGAGTGTTTATACGTTTACACCTTTTCACCCCCCTCTAAGTGTTTTTTCCCCTATTTAGATACGTATTACATATAACCCAACAAGTGGTATCAGAGCGGGAATAGGGTTGTAAACAATGGTTGAAGGTGGAAACATCAACCGACCCCCGTTCTTCGATGGAACAAATTATGCGTACTGGAAAGTACGGATGAAAGCCTTTTTAATTTCCATCGACGAACGGGTGTGGCAATCGATTGAATTAGGATGGTCTAATCCAACTGAATTTAATGGTGATGTTCGCACCTTAAAACCTAGGTCGAAATGGACCAAGGAAGAGTTAGATTCATCTTCTTACAATGGCAAGGGAATTAATGCTATTTTTAATGCCTTATCTCAAACTGAATTCTCTCGCGTCTCGGCATGTGAGACTGCGAAAGAAATCTGGGATGTTCTTCAGGTTACACATGAGGGAACTAACCTCGTGAAGATTCAGAAACTGCAAATGCTTACGAGCAAGTTTGACTCTATCTTAATGGCAGAAAATGAATCTTTCACGGACTACTATACACGATTGCAAGACATCGTAAACTCATGTGCTAATCTGGGAGAGAAGATTCCAGAATTTAAGATTGTAAGAAAAATCTTAAGAACTCTTCCTGAATGATTACGCCCAAAGGTTACTGCCATTCAAACTATTAAACACCCGGACGAAATACGTGTAGAAGAATTAGTTGGTTCATTACAAACTTATGAAATGACATTTACTACTAACAATTCTTCTGGAAAGGCATCCACTTCTAAGTCTTCAGGATATGCGTTGAAAACTGTTACGACATTTTCGTCTTGGCATATTTCGTGAGTCAAGTCAGTGAGTTGAGTCGGAGTCTTAAAGGGATCAAATTGTCAATCAGCAATCAAAGACTTAGAAAAGATTCAACAAGAGCTCAAGTTGACACTCAGTGTCTTGAGTCTTGAAGATTGAAGTTGAAGAATTGTGGATCAGTTACATCAATCTCAAGAAGAAAGTATTCAAGAGGATCAGGTATGTTTAACTAAATATTTGTGGTGATCCGAATACTTTCTTATAGTGTAGAAACACTTGGATAAACTTTTAATTGCATAATAATCAAAAACTGGTGTTCGGACTTGTTCAGGATCCGGATCAGAGCCAACGATCCGGATCCCGAAGGTTGTTGCTTCATACAAGACTTCGATCCGGATCCATGCAATTTCCGATCCGGATCCCGAATGTTAAGTTTTCTGATTTGTATGAACGATCCGGATCGGGCAATGCGATCCGGATCCCGAACCCTTGGTTTTCTGGAATCGTCAATCTCGTTACGACGATCCGGATCGCAGTAAATCCGATCCAGATCGTCGTCCTGAAAATTTCCAGATAAGGTAAGTTTTTTATTCTTATCTCTTTCCAAAGGTTTCTAAACTATAAATAGACTCTTAGGGTTTCTCAAAAACGTGGGAGCTACGGCCGATCATTTTATAAAACTCTTGAGAGCAACCCTAGAGGCTAGGTTTTTATCGTTCTTCTTTATAGCCTCTTTTAGGTCAATTCGATGGTTCTTTCAAGAACATATCTTTTGTCGAATTGATCTAATCTTTGCTTAGAGATTTCTTCTACGGTTCCTCAATGAGAATCTAAGCAGAGGATCACCATCGAAGTCAATATTCTTATCGACTGAGTTTGCGTCGTGGATTCGACGTGGCATCGTGGATTCGGTGTGCTAAAGGCGTTTCGTGGATTCGAAGCGTGCGTTCGTGGATTCGAACGTGAGCAGTGGACGGGCAAAACGGTGGAGCGCGAGGTCCAAGAAATTGAAGGAGGGGTTAAATCCGTGGAGACGGTAATCACCTTGTTATTCTTCTTTTCTTAGGGATTGTTATTGCGTGAATATCCAACCGGTCAGCGCAAGGTCCGAAGAAGCTGAAGGAGGGGTTTGAGTCCGTGGAGTCGGTAATCACCTTGTTATTCTTCTATTCTTAGTGGATTGTTATTGCGTGTTGGTCCCGTGGTTTTTCTCCTGGATTGGAGTTTCCACGTATATCTCGGTGTGCTGTTTTTATTTTCCGCATTGGTTTTTATTTTGCACTGAGATTGAGTTTTTAAGTATTACACCTATTCACCCCCCCTCTAGTTGTTTGATAGTACCTATTTAGATCCTTTGGGATTCATAACTCAACAAAAACAACTAAGGAAGAAGACGCGGATACATCCTCCTCAGACGATGACGAGAACCCTTCTATGGAGGAATTTGAGAAGCAGCTCGCTCTCTTGCCAAGGAAGTTTCGCCGCAACTTTCGAAGGGGTAATTCAAGCAAATCTCCATCCTTCGGAAAGTCGAACAAAGGCAAGGGTACTTCAGGATACAAGTCAAGAAAGCAAGAGAACTTCTCAAAAGATAAGAAAAGTTCAGAAGGACAACTACAATGCTTCAAATGTCGAGGCTACGGCCACATTGCAACGGAATGTCCTAACAAGTATCCGGCAAAGAAGAAGGCGATGCAAGTCGTCACTTGGGATGACAACTCAACGTCAAATGAGTCGTCTTCGAGTGATGAAGAAAAGAGCTCCACCGCATTCCACGCGTCCGTATCTTCACCCTTCATGTGCTTTATGGCAAATACATCTGAGTCGTTGTCCAACTCCACTGTTGAAAAGAATGCAACGGACAACGAATTGGATGATTCGGAAGGTGAAGAATTTGCTCTAGCCTATCACAGATCTTTACGGGATTTAAAGGAACCGGCTAAGCAAAACAAGGGGTTGAGAGGGAGATTGCAAGATCTCGAAGAAGAAGTAAAAAGGGTAACTTCTCTCTCGACCGATCTTGAAGTGGAAAGGGATAAACTGATAAAAGAAAATGTTTCCCTTCAAGAGTCCAATGAGCAACTCGAGAAGAACTATATAGATATGGTGAACAAAGCGAACTACTTCTTGAAGCTCTACGGCGAGGCCCGACGGGAAAAATTGGAAATGACAGAGACCATTTGCCAACTCAAGGATGACTTACAGCAATTTTCCTTAGGAAGGAGTAAGTTGGATAAACTTCTTGGTCTTGGTCAAACAAACAAGTTCGGCCTCGGATACAATCGAACTGAAGACAATTTTAGTTCGGTTGGGACAGTCTTTGTGCCTCAGTCGGTATCTCCTCCTCCGACACCGGAAATCATGACAACTAACGACAACAAACCTACTTCATCCTCTTCAGAATCGTCAAGCACAAAGGTATGTTTTCGTTGTAATTCTGCAGGGCACATTGGAAGAAATTGCAAGATTGGAGCTCAAAGATCAAATCAACCACATCTTGCAGCTGCTACCAACAAGTTCACTCCATGGAACTCAAAGAAGAATTTTCCTAAAGAAAAGACATTGGTAGTACTTCAAACAAGACGATGACAAAAGAAAAAGACCAATCTTGCAAGACGTCTTCATCAAGGAAAACTTCTCAACCATTGCCAACATACTCCAAAACTCAAAAGGTTTGGGTATGCAAAGGTGTAACTCCTCCTTGTCTTTAATCGTTCTTCGATTAAATCTTGTGTAGTTTATGTATACTACTTTCTTTTCTTCTTTTCTTTTGGCCGACCCGTCAACCATCTTTGGGAGGTAAATGGTACATCTTTTTATTGGTTGATGATTTCTCTCGGTTTTCATTGGGTAGCATTTTTGAAAGAGAAAGCTGATACGTTTGACTCTTTTCATGAGATTTGCCATCGTATTATGATTGAAAAGAATGAAAAGATCATTCGTGTTAGAAGTGATAGAGGTGGAGAATTCATAAATTCAAAATTCATTGATTTTTGCACTTCAAATGGAATCAAACATGAATTCTCGGCACCCTATACACCTCAGCAGAATGGTGTTGTTGAGCGCAAGAACAGGGTTGTTCAAGAGATGGCGCGTGTGATGCTTCATAGCCGGAATTTGCCGCTACATTTTTGGGCTGAAGCTGTGAACACCGCTGTCTATGTCATTAATAGAGTTTACTTGCGCCCAGGAACTTTAAATACACCATATGAGCTGTGGTTTAGTAGAAAACCCAATATCAAATATTTTCGTGTCTTCGGGAGTCGATGTTACATTTTACGTGACCGTGAAAATCTTGGAAAGTTCGACTCTCGAAGTGATGAAGGGATCTTTCTGGGTTATTCTACGAATAGCAGAGCATATCGAGTATTTAACATTGAATCTAAGACGATCGTAGAATCTATAAATGTTAAAGTAGATGAAGCTTTTCACTTTGAAACTGGAAAATCTACCCTCGATATCTCTCTAGATGATGATTCTCCTGCTAGTGCATCTTCTCATAATAATACTTCCAATACTTATGATGCATCTAATGGTTCTTCTAGTGTATCTGATGTGCAGGAATCATCTCATATATCTCCGAGTACTCCTCTTCAACAAACATTACGAATCTCCAAGGATCATCCGGAATCGAATATTATTGGAGATCCACAAGAAGGAGTCAGAACTCGGAGGCAGTTGGTTTGTGGATTCGCTTGCTACGTATCTTTAATCGAACCAAAGAACATAGATGAAGCTCTTCAGGATGACTACTGGATTAAAGCAATGCAGGAAGAGCTCCATCAATTTGAGCGAAACAAAGTCTGGGAATTAACGAAGCCTCCAAAGCAACACAATGTGATAAGTACCAAATGGATCTTCAAGAACAAGAAAAATGAGGATGGTACTATCATCAGGAACAAGGCACGATTAGTTGCTCAAGGCTACTCTCAAGTAGAAGGTATAGACTTTGACGAAACATTCGCCCCTGTAGCTAGACTCGAGTCCATTCGTATACTGTTTGCTATTGCTTGTCATTTTAAAATCAAATTATTTCAAATGGACGTTAAGAGCGCATTTCTAAATGGGTTTTTAAATGAGGAAGTTTATGTGGCTCAACCGAAAGGTTTTGTAGATCATAAACAACCTAACCACGTTTTTCGTTTGAAAAAGGCTCTTTACGGTCTGAAACAAGCACCGCGAGCATGGCACGAAAGGTTAACAAAGCACCTTTTGGAGAAGGGCTATACTCGAGGGGGAGCTGATAGGACTCTCTTTGTGAAGCATTATCAAAACAATTTCATTGTAGCACAGATATATGTCGATGACATAGTATTTGGCGCAACAAGAGATAATGATGCTTCTAAATTCGCGGAGACCATGGAAAGCGAATTTGAGATGTCCATGATGGGCGAATTGACTTATTTTCTTGGATTGCAAATTAAACAAAATGATGAAGGTATTCACTTGAGTCAATCCAAGTATGCAATGGAGTTGGTCAAAAGGTTTGATCTAGAAAATTGTAAAGATTTTCCGACTCCAATGGGAACTAGCCACAAGGGACTTGGAAGTGAATCACATAGTGAGAATGTAGACGAGAATTTGTATCGAAGTATGATTGGAAGTCTACTTTACCTCACGGCTAGTCGCCCGGATATATCTTTTGGTGTTGGGATTTGCGCGAGATATCAATCAGCACCAAAGGAGGTTCACCTGAAAGCGGTGAAAAGGATCATCCGGTATATCAAAGGATCAATTAATTTCGGAATTTGGTATCCTATGGGAACAAGTTTGGATATTGTTGGATACTCAGATGCCGATTGGGCAGGATCAGTGGATGATCGGAAAAGCACGAGTGGTGCATGCTTCTATCTTGGCCATTGCCTTGTTGCATGGCATAGTAAAAAGTAGAACTGCATAGCACTCTCGACTGCCGAAGCGGAATACGTTTCAGCTGGAAGTTGCTCAACTCAACTCATTTGGATGAAAAGCGTACTGAGCGACTTCCGTATTTCAGCATCTTCGGTAACAATACTTTGTGACAACACTAGTGCTATTAACATTTGTAAAAACCCTGTGTTGCACTCTAGAACAAAACATATTGAACTTAGATATCATTTTCTTAGAGAGCTAGTTGAATCAAATACTCTTCAACTTTCATATATTTCAACTGAGGATCAATTAGCTGACATTCTAACAAAACCTTTGGATCAAAAACACGTTTTATTCATTTACGAAAAGCAATTGGGATGCTTTCTTTGAAATAATCTTCTTTCTGAAATCTTTGCTTAGGATAGGTTTTGTATTTGTTTTTGTTTTGTTCATTATCTATGTTTGTACATAGGACATTAATTGAGCATAGATCATAATTGACTTTAATTGCATCTTTTCGCACATTTAGAAATTTATTATGCTTTTGCCATCATAATATTTCACTGTTGCAATGATCATTTATGTTAATTAAATCATCTTCTAATGTGATCAAAGTCAATTTCTCTCTCTATGATCTCTTGGTATAGTCATTATCTTATTTGACTGCTTAGTCGAGTATGAAATCGAGATCAATATTTGGTTGAATACTTTATATCTTAAATAATTGATAGCCAATTGAGGGGGAGTCTTAGAAAAGGTAAAATGCTCAAAAGATGTGGAAAGAGTTACATCCCAATGAGGAGTGTGAAAACTACCACCACATGGAGGAAAGAGCTACCACCTCGGTCGTCCGAGTATTGTGTGCAGCTACCACATGTATACCAAGCATGGTTGTTCAAATTTTTGATTAAGTAAAATGCATGTTGAAATACTTGACTCTGTCAAATTTCAAGGTTGGTATAAGGTGGGTTTTTAATGAAAGATGCTCAAAGAGCCACTCTCTTCAACAGATTGTCTAGATATATTATCTACTATATTTGGGATTTCAAACATCTATTGATCTTTGTATTTCATTTTCTTTACTGAATTGATGATTTGATAAAGGCATTACTCATAAGATCAAGTTAGATGTGATTGAAGGTGTTCAACTTTAAGGGATTTAATTTTTGTAAATTCTCGTTTCATTTTTGGATATTATTGATAGATTTGGCATAATCTAATTCTTGTTGTATGAAACGATGATTTTTGTTTAAAGTTGATACACATTTGTGCTTACAATCTTTTTCTGGTTTTTCTTGAATTTCTCTGAAATTTTCTAAAGAAAAAGTTGGGGCCGATCCGGATCGGGCTAGATGATCCGGATCCCGAACGCAGGAATTCTTCTGCGGGCTGACGATCCGGATTGTATCTGCCGATCCGGATCCCGAACGCAGTTTCTTACTGCGGGTAGCCGATCCGGATCGCAGTTATGAACTGATCCGGATCGCGGCTAGGTTTTATAAGGAACGAAAGGGGTTTTTGATTTCTTTACTCCAATCTTTTGTTCCGAAGTTTCCAGAGCCTCTCTCTCTAGATTTCATCCTTCCTGGAAGCTTTCAAACTCAGGTTCTTCAACTCCAAGTAAGTTTTATTGATCAAAATCTCGGTTCTTCACCGTTTTTCTCTTTTCCTCCTCAAACGTGATGAATTTCTTGGATCAACTTTGTTTGTGGATGGTTTTTGATCAAATTTCTTTTGAAATAAGAACTCTGGGTAGATTAGTTTTGATTATATGCTAGGTATTCTCCTGATTAACGGATTTTTAGGCTTCGATTTCTAAAAATTTCGGTTTTAGGGCATATAATAAGGATTTTCGAAAATCATGCAATTGATCTATTTTTAAAAGTCCTTTTGCAAAACTAATTTGATTCTTAGTCTCTCTACATGATAATGATTCTTTGGATACAAATTTTTTTTTCAATTTTTGAAAACTAAGAATTTTTGTGTTCTTGAGTTGGTTTTCACAGGACACTTTCTTAACTCAAGCACTTTGATCAATGGCACTCTCTTGGTTAATCCTTCTCCTGGTCTCAATGGTACACACTCGCCCAACAAATAAACTGAAGAGAGCCAAGAACCTCCAACAAAAAGGTGAATTTGTCGAGGTCAGTGACACAGAGGTAGATTGTCATGAGATTGACTGGGCGGCATTGACAGATGATGATGACTCAATGTATGAACAAGAACCGTCTGATGATTCAAGGAGAAAGGCGTCTGTTAAATCAAAAGAAAAGGCAACTAAGGTACCAGGAAAAGCATCAGTGGCAGCACCAACCATCTCCTTGAAAAGAAAGAGAATAACTAGACGCCGTGGGCTACGACAGGACAATAATGTTGACACGCCGATAGCTCCTGACTCCCCACATCGCTTGGAAGAAGTATTCGTTAACACTGATCGTCTTCGAGCCTTTGCACATCGCGAATGCATTGGTGAAAGGCATGTTAACATTGAGGCTCTGCAAGGTCACTCCCCTGGATTTGGTCTTCTGATTGAACAAGCCAACCTTATTCAAGTATGTCGTTTCCCAGAAACTCTTGGCTACTATTTGCATCTTGTGAGGACCTTCTATACTAATGCACGGCATCTTCGAGAGTCTGAGAACGGTCCTATGGAGTTCTACACGAATATCCAAGGCACAAGGTTTAAGATTACTCCAGAATTGATTGGCGAGGTTTTGGGAATGGAAGCCAGCAAGAAAGGAGTTCACTACTTGAAGGGGGTAAATTTGACAAACACATTATGGCGAAAAGTTATAGAGGGAATTTGTCTCGAGGGAACACAATCAACCGAAAAATCTGTTCGGTCTAAAGAACTTCGTCTTGAATATCGCTTCTTAAACTTCATCACATGTTACAATATACTTCCAAATATGCAGACAAAGGTTGTGAGATGGGACCGGTTGTTGTTTTTGTATCTTATAGGACATCCATCAGAGGCAACGGCATTGAATATCAACATTCCGTACATTATCTGGAATAGAATGGCGCGATATGTTGAGCATCCTCATCCCACTGAGAGAATTCCATTTCCCTTGATTATAATGAGGATTTTAAAGAAATTTCAGGTTGACATTACTTCAACAACTTATCATCAATGTCTGAGCATGATAGATGAGTCTACCATTGTCAAATCCCTCCATAAGTTGCCGCATGTCACTCTAGTTCCTGCATCTGGAACGAAGCACAGTACAAGCACTAACGCATCACCATCTCGACAAGCACCCAGCACAGATGATGAAGCATCAATAACATCGATTATCAAGGAACAACAGCGACTATCTGTTAAGCAAGAACAAGTTTTGAAGGAACAACAAAGAATTACCAATGAGCTTGAGATTACCACGGCAGCTCACATTACAATAACGAAGAAGATCAAATCAATGGACAAGCGGATGCGAAAGATACTTTCTAAGATGGGTTGCACAAGCTCTGAAGACTCAGATTCTGACAACTGATTACTTTTGACTCATTTTTTTTTTTTGTGCAGGATTTTGATTTTAGGATTTAGTTTTATACTTACTTTAGCTTAGTTCTCAGGTTTTACGTTTTACTAGAACTTTTCACTCTCCTAACATTTCATAGTCTTAACTACATTTTGGCTTTGTTTTGTGACAAAAAGGGGGAGAGAGTTAGAGAGAACTTTGAACAATGAATGATGATGTGAATGAACATCAAGGTAAGGGAACTCGAACAATGTTTGTGAAAATCTTGATGATGAAGATTCTTGATGATGTGAATGAACATCAAGGTAAGGGAACTCGAACAATGTTTGTGAAAATCTTGATGATGAAGATTTTGTATACATCAAGGTAAGTATGATCTCAAAATATCAAGGTAAGGTAAGTATGATCTCAACTTCAACTTTTGGTTTTCATCTTGTGATTGTTTGCATGTCTCGACTAACTATTCGACTAACTATTTGGGCATGTAATATAACTAACAAGTTGATGTTGGACTAACATTTTGACATTTGGTTTTTGAATGCATAGAAGATATGTTGGTTTTTAACTTTGATTCTCTTACATATCTGAATTCTCAAATGTCATGATGATTAGATAAATTCTATCTCTGTACTAGGTTCTATATGCTAAATATTCTTGAGGTATCTAACGATCTCTTTTTGTCAAGAATGATTTCTTTGTGCAGAGAGTACAGATGTCTAAGTCTAGAGTCTGTTTTAGGAGTTTATCTCATGTTTTTAAATTTTTGGATCTCCATTGTAAATTTTTGTTGTATGGTGATAGCAACAAAAATATCTTTTTGAATTTTCTTTAGTGGATCTATGTTTTGTCACGAAACCGCCAAAGGGGGAGATTGTTACGGAATTTGAGTTGGCGTAGTTTCGTGAAAGTCTCAAGTCTTGAAGATTGAAGGTGAAGAAAGTTGGATCGTTTAACTCAATCTCAAGAAAGAAGAATTCAAAAGGATCAGGTATGTTTAACTAAATATTTTGTGTGATCCGAATACTTCTTGTAGTGTAGAAACACTTGGAAGAATCTTTCATTGCATAAAAATCAAAAACTGGACTTAGGACATGTTCAGGATCCGAATCAGGTTGTTCGATCCGGATCCCGAAGGTGGTTCGTTCATACACCAGTTCAATCCGGATCGTAGTCTCATGATCCGGATCCCGAACAGTGAGTTTACCATTTTCCTTGAACGATCCGGATCATGCTTCGCAATCCGGATCCCGAACGTTGATGTTTGGTAAACTGTATGAACGATCCGGATCGTGCACTTCGATCCGGATCCCGAACCTTCGTTTTTCTGGAACTGGCTGTCTCGTTACGACGATCCGGATCCTAGCTAGTCCGATCCGGATCGCCGTCCGTAAAATTTCCAGAAATGTTAGGTTTTTGATTCTTATCTCCTTCCTAGGGTTTCTAACCTATAAATACACCCTAGACTCTTTTTCTAGGGTGGATCCACAGAGTCTATAGCCGTCATTTTCATATACCATTTTATACGGCTATAGATCCACATATAGAGAAGAAAGGAAATCATTAGAGAATACTCTATGTTTCTTCATCTATATTGATTAGTTTGATTCTAGGTTTTCATACTCACATCTCGAGTTGAATCAAACTAATGAATACTTAGATGGTATTTCCGATCTATCTTTGATCTAAGTATTCGGCGGATCATCACCACCCAAAACAACGATTTACCCCAAAAATCGGCGCGTGGATTCGCGTGTCCTTGTGGATTCAAGGTTCAACCGCTCTCGTGGATTCGGAGCGAGGCACGTTCGTGGATTCGAAGGGTGCTATTGGGTGAAGACCGTGGATTCGGTCGGACGTCGTGGATTCGACGTTGGACGCCGTGGATTCGGCGTTAGGCGCAGATCGTGGATTCGAGAAGCGTCGCGGAGCGAGCGGAGAAGATCCTCTAGGAGCGTATGGAAAAGGTTGAGTCGTAAGTGTGTACGGTAAATCACCTTGTACGTGTTTTAATTCTAGTGGATTTCTGCCGTGTTATCGGTCCCGTGGTTTTTTACTCCGGTGATGGAGTTTTCCACGTAAAAATCTTGCGTATTATTTTTATTTCCGCATTGGGTTTTATCGCAACGATTTTTTGAGTGTTTATACGTTTACACCTATTCACCCCCCCTCTAGGTGGTTTTTCCCCTATTTAGATCCGTATTACATATAACCCAACAACAACAACCATACGACCCAATCCAGCGAAAGTCTAAGACATGTCATCCATTCCATAGCATTATGTTGTCGCAGCCAACATAATCGCTTAGGAAAGTAAACATGGCAAACACTCATCCCATCTCTTGGGAGAGGTAAAAACTCAATCAAGACTCTCGCTAAAAGTCACGGCTCTCACGTAGTCATCCTAATGTCCAACCGCAAGCCTAGGGTTTCTAAGTCCATCACGACCTACAACATAGGCTCTGATACCACTCCAATCTGTCACGCCCCGGGGTCGAAACTGCGACCCGGGCTCACTAACAGATCCGCCATCTGTACGGAAACTGCCGTACAGACGAAGCGTCTAACCTGCAGAAAGAATCAACTACAGAGATACAGATATCAGAGCTGAAAGTAAACTAGTAAGAACTGGAAACCAAACACTGTACAACTGAAGATCATACAATATCCATCTCCCAAATACGATCGTATACCAAGTCCTCTGATACAAAACTCAAAAGGGAGATATCTCCAATAAAGTACATCAGTGTACAAGCTCTCACTACAAAAATAACCTCACTACATCAGTCTCTCAAACTGTAAAATAAAGTACAACTCTATACCTCACAACAAAGGTCTCTCAACAGAGGAAAAAGAAGTAAGCTAATCTACTGAAGCTCTCCTCTGAAGGGGTGCCGCTACGCTCCAATGACGGGTAGGGAACTAGCTCGCGACTCCCTCGCCTCGGTCAGAAGGATCAGCAACTGGAGCAACAGGAACAGGAGAAGAAGTTCCTGGGGAAAAAGACACCACGACGGGTGTGAGAACTACTTCCCACAGTAGTTCTCAGTGGGTGCCGTCAACAAGCCCAACGGTCTGCCCACCAAGTCTACTAGAGGCCAAAAATAACAATGCAATGAAAACTGAACAAGAAAAGCTGGAGCTACTCTACAGCTACCATGCCTCTATCTAGATACTCCAAAAAGTGGAACAGATGAAAGCAAATGAGACCACTCGCACCCAAGGTGCTCAATCGACCCAAACAAACTGACTACCTCAAAGGTCCAGTCAAGCCTGCGCCCGTCGACTAGGAACGCTCCTGCCCACTACCACACATCCACATGAGGACGGGATTTACGTGGGGCGTCCTGTCCTACTAACTCATCCCTCGCGCAAAACTGCCTCAACAGGCCCATCGTTGCCTCAACTGCGGAAAACTGCCTCAACAGGCCAACCATCGTATCCACAGCGGCATCTCAGGACGCGACTCCAACTGAGTAGAACGGCACGGCATAGAGTATCGAACATTGGCATATGCAGGCTAGTCAAAACCCACGCTCACTCAGAACGGTAGGACTCAAGATCCCCAAATACCTCGCACAACAGTCGGAGAACTCTCGACGACTCAGCTGCTCGGCTAACTCGAAACACGAGACACTAGCCTCGCCAACGGCTCGCAGCATAAGGCTCACTGGCTGGAGATACTCCACAGCCAGAAACGACCCACAACTCAGGGTAACAAAACAGGTCGGACAACACTCAACGACCTGGGACCACCGTCAACCCCAACGGTTCCCAACAGGGCGGACCGGAAGATACTCGACGGCCCGGGACTGCCGTCTGCGCAACGGCTCCCTCTACGACGGCACAACAGGGAAACAAGACCTCCCGGGACTACCGTTTACCCAAACGGCTCCCGGCACAGATAAGCAACCCAGCTACAACTACCAGACTCCACTCTGCTCCCAAGCAAGAGTGCAAAAGCATCCCACACTAAAAGCAAGTCCCGACCTCTCGGCCCACTACCTGGGCGAGAAAACACTATGTCCAGGGATGAAGGAACAGTGTGGATGTCTAAGCATAAATAACCCTAGCCCAAGTGAGGGTTTTCTACTAGTCTGGTTACACATACAACATATGACGGGGGTGCTAGGTCAAGTTCCAAGATAACCACATTAACCGATAATAAAGGGATAGCCATTCCAACAATCTAGCATGCTACACAAGGAAATAAACTATCATGCATAGTCCTACATTAATAGAATTAATGTACATTCCATAAAACTTGGAGATAAGGCCACCCACCTCGATTTGCCACCAATTGCTCGTAGACACTTGCAATTGGCCTCCACGCGATCCGCACGCAAAACGGGGCACGCCGTCGGAGTCTGCACGCAAAACGGAGCACGCCGCCGGAGTCCGCACGCAAAACGGAGCACGCTGCCGGAGTCCGCACCAAAAATGGAGTCCGCACGCAAAACGGTGCACGGTGCCGGAGTCCGCACGCAAAACGATGCACGGTGCCAGGATCCGCACGCCAAACAGAGTCCGCACGCAAAACGGTGCACGGTGCCGGAGTCCGCACGCAAAACGGTGCACGGTGCCGGAGTCCGCACGCCAAACGGAGTCCGCACGCAAAACGGTGCACGGTGCCGGAGTCCGCACGCAAAACGGTGCACGGTGCCAGGATCCGCACGCAAAACGGTGCAAGGTGCCGGAGTCCGCACGCAAAATGATGCACGGTGCCCAACACAGAAAGGAGCAAGAGGGTCAGTTACAGTCTAAAAGATCGCCCCAAAACTGTACAAAAATACAGTAAAACCAACACACGGGACCTACCCGACTGCGCCGCCGTCGCCGCGACACCCCCATCGGAAGCCTCGCGCGCTCCACGAGGCCCACAATGCCTCGCCGCAACACTCCCCGACCTTCTCCCTCATTCTCCCTCACTCTCGGATGAAGAAAGAAACGAAGAAGGAGAAGAGGTGGCTTGCGGGGAGGAAGAAGAAGAAGAAAAAGAGGAAAAGGGGAGGGGGCGGTCCACGGTGCACGGTGCACCGTGCACCGGCCGGTGCACCACACCCACCCGGGTGCACCCGGCCCACGCAAGAGGAAGGGCGGCCACGTGGCCGCGTCCCTGCGCGCCACGCGGCCGCGCAGCTCACGCGCCACACGGGCGCGTGACACCGGGCCGCCCACAGGCGCGGGACACGCGCCCGTGACACGGGCGTGCGCCCCAGCGCCCGCGCGGGCGCCAACTGGGGTCCGCCACGTGGCGGCCCCCACGTGGCCCGCGCAGGGTGCGCCTGTGCACCTGACGCGCGCAGAGGCGCGCCCTGTCGCGTCAGCCGCGCCTCGCCTGACGCGCCGCAGCCTCCTCGGGATCCGTGCCACGCGTGTCTCGATCCGCGTGCCGTGACGCCTCGAAAAGCGCGCACGCCTACCGGACTCCAAAACCAACAAATAAATAGTCCATTCTTAGCGATTTCGCGCACTGAATCCAAAAACGATGTCCAATTCTCCAAATTCTCACCCGAAAATTTGCCGAATGCCCACTCGATCCGATTTTCGAGCCGGGTCCATTTTTAAAGTCCGATTTGCCCAATTCCAACTCTAAAAATTCCCGAAGGCGACCGGAGAGGTAAACTTTTATCCGGACTTCACCCGGAGTCTAATTTTGACATCTGAATCACGCGAAATCACTTCTAAACACCCGACGGGTCCTCCAATGATGCAAGCAAATCCCAAATTGCATCACAAATCCATTTCTGGGCCCCCAACACGCGCACCAACACCCCCAACGGCGACCGAAAGCTGCCCAACGACCGAAAGCTGCCCAACAACCGGCAACCCTACGCGGGGGATTCCGGGACCTCACATGGTAGCACATCCATAAGTGCTCCTCGTGTTCCAATTTGCTTGGGGAGTAAATCAAAATATCCTCGGGAAACACCACTCCCCGTCCGTCCAAGTACAACTAGGACATACATTTCTTCAAATCTTGAAGTCACAGGGCATTAGTCATTCCATTTGGCCTCACTATGCTCTCATATTGCCCCTTATCGGATCCTGAATGCCATCCAGGCATAGCCCTCGGCCGTCTAATTCCAAGTAGGTACTCGCGTCATGCGATAACTGCCAGAGTATCCCTCCATCAAAAGGTCCTAGATACCACCCGGACCTATCTACACTCGAACCACCACCGTGGCGCCCTCCAACCGGGCGGCACAGATTCATCCGCTCAAAGCAAGTAGTTGTCGCTCAATCTGCCTGAAAATCAGGACTATCCACAAGGGAGTACGACCTCTGTCTCTGCTCACATTGAGGCGACGAATAAGGTCCTCCGCAGATAGCAAATCCACGCTACCGCTGCGCCACTCTGATATAGATGCTGATGCTGCCATCGGGGTCCACCCGATCACTGGCCTCTCAGGAACCCGTCATCCTGAAAAAGAAATCAGAAGTGCCTCTGCCGGCCGATCTGTTCTCCATCACCTGGCGCCAAGCGCCAATATCCTAAACTCGCCTCTAGCGGCAGATCCCTATCCAAAGGAACTGCAGCGCCACGCTCCATACACAATGCCTACTCCATCGAGGCGTCAAAACCTGCAACGGAGGGACTGAATAACTGAAAGGTATCCTGGCGCAATCCACTCCCAATCACACATATCCTGTACGCCTCGTCCCTCAAATATGGAGCGCGCAGTTCAACAACCGCAAAAACTCTCTAGCACAGGGAGGCTCTCAATTGATCACTCCATCACCACCAACCACGACTCTGCCTCCAAAGGCTCCAAACTCAATCTTACGAGTCGGGGTGGTTCATCTGCCAAATCTGCCTCAATAGATCTATCGCGTCCCCTCAGCTCACCAGCTGTCAACTAACCACCCTGCCTCGGTGCCTCGGCACTAAACATTGGCACAGAGGGGGCTACTCACTCCATCGGTGCCACAGAAATCCCCGCCCCTGAGGATACTGTAACCGGGTGGTCTCGGAAGGAAGCACTGTCGAGCTGCCCGCTGCTCCGACAACTGTGTCACTAAAACCAGCTGCTCGCTCACACTGCCGCTGATAGGCCTCAAACGATCCTGTCATCTGGGTCCGGAACTCTCTGACCTCAATCCGGGTATCCGGCCCAAAACCAACCGCTCAAGCTCAACTGCTATGACAGGAAGAACACGGGTCAAAACCCAGCGTCGGGGAGACACAGCTTGCCACGACGAAACTACAAATCAGCACACAAAAGCCACTCGAACCAATCCAGCAAAAGTCTAGAGCATGTCACCCATTCCACAACATTATGTTGTCTGCAGCCAACATAATTACTTAGAAGAATAAACATGCTAATCACTCTTCCCGTCCATTGGGAGAGGTATAAAACTAAATCAGGACTCTCGCTATAAATCACGACTCTCACGAAGTCAACCAAGGGTCAAACCATAAGCCTAGGGTTTCTAAGTCCACCATGACCTACAACCTAGGCTCTGATACCACCTAATCTGTCATGCCCCGGGGTCGAAACTGCGACCCGGGCTCGCCAACAGATCCGCCACCTATGCCAAACCCCGCATAGGCGAAGCGTCCTACATGCAAGAAAAGTACTACAGCTAAAAGATATCAGAGCTATAAATGAAAATCTGCTGTATAACTAAAATCAACCACTGTACAACTGGAAATAATACAGCAATGTCCATCTCCCAAAAATGATAATCATACAATATCCTCAAATATATAAAGCTCAAAACTCAACAGGGAGATATCTCCAATAAATACATCAGTGTACAGGCTCTCAATACATATCATATCCTCACTACATGAGTCTCTCAAAAGAGGAAAACAAAATAGCCAATCTACTGAAGATCTCCTCTGAAGGGGTACCGCTACTCTCCAACGACGGGTAGGGATCTAGCTCGCGACTCTCTCGCCTCGATCAACAGCCGCAGAATCAGCATCACCCGCAAGACTCTGCAAAACAAAGGAGAGGAAGGAAAAAGGAGGGGGAAAACCCCAGAGGGTGTGAGAACTACACCAAAAAGGGAGTTCTCAGTGGTTACCACCGCCAGACCCGACGGTCTGCCCACTAAGTCCTCAAGAGACAAAAACTAAACAAAGCCGTAAAGACTGAAATAAGGAAGCTAGAGACTCTCAACAGCTATCATGCCTCTATCTAAAATGCCAAAAAGGGAAGAACCAAAGAGTGGTATGCAACCACCAGCACATGAAGTGCACAATCGACCCAATCGATAGACCAGTAATCACTGGCACTGCCTGCTATGCCTGCTATGCCTGCCATCCTGCCATGCCTGCTATGCCTGCTATGCCTGCCATGCCTGCCATGCCTGCCATGCCTGCCATGCCTCTCGTACAACGGTCAACAACTCACAATGACCTTGGGACAACCGTCGATCCCCAAACGGTTCCCAACATCACTAGCACTGGTCTAAACACGGCTACTAGACTCCACTCGGTCCCCCTGACACGAGTGTAACAGTAAAGTAAACATCTGTAATAAACCCAATCTAGTGACGCCAGAAATACTGGTACTGCCTGCTGTGCCTGACGAATCGGGTATGCTGGCGAATGCATAACACCGATAAGGGATAGGAGTCTCAAGGACTCAAAGTAAGTAACAGATCGGCAACTATTACCGTCCGATTGCAAACAAAAGTAAGTATCAGATCGGCCACTCTAACCGTCCGATCGCACACTCCGGAGTGGCACCCGAGGGGAGCGACCCACATGAGTAAAGTATCAGGGATAGGAGTCTCAAGGACTCAAAGTAAGTAACAGATCGGCAACTATTACCGTCCTATCGCAAACAAAAGTAAGTAACAGATCGGCCACTCTAACCGTCCGATCGCACACTCCGGTGTGGCACTCGAGGGGAGCGACCCACACGAGTAAAGTATCACCGGGCAATATCCGCGCCGGTGTGATAAGTAACAAAAGCAGGACTGGATCATGACTCTGATCAAAGTGGGAAACTCCGTCCACTAGAGAAATCAGATATGCAATCTGGTGCATAAATAAATATCCGGTCAACTGCCCAATATCCGCGGTTTCCGCAAAGCCCCACAACTAATCCAACTTGTCCCAGACACCAAGTCCCGACTACACTACCCAGAACCCCTGCTCGAACCCGAGCAACACAGACCACCTGACTAACAAAGAAGAAGAAAAGGATAACATGGTTTCTCCTAAGTCAAGTTCCAAAAGTAGTGCAGCAGTAAAAGATGGCCTAACTACATGTCCATGCATGCAAGCTTTGTCCTCAGAAACAATAAAAGTGGGTGAAACATATATTAGTAAAGCATGCTAAAACATTCCTACTATGGTATACCAATCTCACCCAAGTAGGCCATTCCTTGCTTACCTCTCGCTCATCTCGGTTGTACAATAAATATGCCTGTTATCAATCATAGAGGGGTGATATCCCCACATGTGCACTTACATTCACCATGATATAAAAACCTTATACAGTTACCAAATTAAGCTTACCCACCTGAAGTGCTCAATCCAAGGCAAACCTGGGGTCGGCGAAGAGCGTGGCCACTTGCACGCACAATCCTCTGAACCCATATCCATGGTACATGTCGCGCCAACCTCGGCTCCTAGCAGTGTTCCAAAAACATTCGCGAACCTTCCTGGGTACCACAAAAGGTCCAAAGTTACACTTCAATTCCCAAAATTAACCACGCACAAACACACTAAAAATCAGTCCCAAAGATATGCTTATTTCACCTGCAGAACGGACTTAGAAAAATCCAACAAAATTATTGTCGTGTTCCTCGCGTCGATACCTTCGAAATGAGTACCTGCACGTCAAATTCCGAGCCCCGTAGGCCGAGTTACAAATTCCACAATACAGGGCGCTCACAAACACACAACCACACATCTGTATTTCCATGCACAGATAAAGGAAGAAAAATATACCTCCGTCCAAGCCTCATAAAAATCCAATAAAAATACAGTAATAATCCTCGTGTCGAGTAGATGAAAAATGTGCAAAGGCTCGTCTCAATCCGATGCCCGGTTGCGGAGATAAAAATCCGGCAAGGTGTCGCTGTCCAGAAATTCCATCAGCTAGCGGCAAAGGGGTTTAAAAACGTACCCAGAACCCCAAACAAAGCTCAAATCTGAGAAAAGTGGACAATACAAGAATCGTAGATATACCTCTCGTGAATCCAACGCCATGAAAATTGTCTGAAAATACTGTGGGGGTAGCTCTGTGAATCTCTCAGACCGAAATACGATGATAACGGGCCTGCGATGAAAGTATGTCGCTCTGTGCTACGATGCCGAAGTCGTCGACGCCGCGCCTTCCAAAAATTCCGAGCCTTCACCACGAGATGCACAGCGAGGAGATCAACAACTTTGGTGAAGGGTGCACTGGCCAAAGAGCTCGGGAAAAAGCTCTACTCGGTGAGCAAAAAGGCCTATTTATAGGCTCAACCCGAAAATCTGGATATTGGGCTTTTGGGCTGATTTTTCGGGCGCCCGCACGAACCGGGCGGCTACAGTGTTGGGCCCGGCCCAACACTGTTCACGCTCGGAAAGCCCAGGGCTCGCCACGTCTCACCCGAACAGCGGACAGCCACACCGGCCATCCGCTGCTCGACACGTGGCGCACTGAGGTGGCGACACGTGGACCGCGCTCGGTCAAACAGTCGCCCACGTGCGCGCCTGCGCCGCCGCCCGACACCCCTGCATGCACGCGCCCCGAGGAGGCCTACACCCGCTCCGTGGACCGCGCGCATGTGGACCAGCCAACCATAGATCGCCACGTGTCCTTCCCCGGTCCACCGTACACCCGCTCAAATTTCCCGTGGACCACGCCCACAACACCAACAAGTCACAAGCTGCCACGTGTCCTGCCTTCCGGTGCATGCCCGCCCGTAGACCGCGCACCTGCCCGCGTGCCCGCGCGCCTGCCCGCGCGCCTGCCCGCACACTGCACGCTGCCCGCGCCTACCCGCCGCCGCGCCTGCGTCCGCGCCGCCGCGCTCCGCCGCTGCCCGCAGCCGCCGGAACAACACAAGATGCCTCAAAATTCGTGCTGGGTCATCCGAGCTCCGAAAAAGCAAGTAGGTAGTCCATTTTCATCGTTTTCGCGCGCTGAATGCAAATTCGCTGTCCGTTTTGCCAAATTCCAACTCTAAAAATTGCCAAAGGCATCAGGAAAGGTGGTCCTTGGTCCAAACTTCGCGCTGAGTCCAATTTTAATATCCATTGCGCGCAAAACCACTTCTAAGCATTCGACGGGGTCATCTGACTACTCCCGTGATCCATTAAACACTATGAGTCCATCACTAGTGTCCAATTGGTGCACAAACACCACCGACGCGCCACATAGGCCTCCAGAAGCTGCTGGTCAACCAGTAATCTCTTCGTGGGGATCCGGGTCCTCACATTGATGGACTGGACATTAATTCTGCTATTGTAGGACCATGCATGATAGTGGATTCTTGTGTAGCATGCTAGAATATAGGAATTGTTATTCCTTGTATTTATCTGATGATCTCTTTTGCTTCCTACCACCTGTTAAATTATAGTTATTGGAACTTGACCTAGCACCCTGTCATATGTTGAATGTGTAACCAGACTAGTAGAAAACCCTCATCTGGGCTAGGTTTATTTATGTTTTAGACATCCACACTATTCTTCTATTCCTGGACATAGTGTCGTCCTCGCCCGGGTAGTGGGCCGAGTGGTCGGGACTTCCTTTTAGTGTGGGATGCATTTGCACTCGTGCTTGGGAGCAGAGTGGAGTCTGGTAGATATAGTTGGTCGCTTATTTGTGCCGGGAGCCGTTTGGGTAAACGGTAGTCCCGGGAGGTCTTGTTTCCCTGTTTTTGCTGTCGCCACTGTGATAGTGGCAGTTGTGTACCAGTGTTAGCAGGACCTAGAACCCAGAACCCTTTTCGACATACACATGATTTTAGTCTACCAATGTTTTCTTCCAAGCATCGAAGGGCCGCTGGAGTCTGTTCTTGTTTGATTGGACAAAGGCATCAGTCCTTCGAGGTTTGGGTATAAATACTTATTTTCTAACTATTTTTCTTAAAAGAACTAAAAATCATTAAAATGGGTTTCTTCTCAAATCAAGATAGTTTTTCAAAAAAGGGAACTACTTTTAGTCCTCACCCTGGGTGGGTTGAGTGAAAATGGTTTTCAGTAACAAATGTCACCTTTTTCCTGTAAACTTTCCCACTCGAAAGGATTCGAGTGGTCTGGGTTCTTGGGGCCGTTCCTTTGTTGGGACGAAAGCCACGGGGGCCGAGCCTGGAACCTGTTCTTGTTTGATAGGGTTCTAGGTGTAGGTCTCCCGGAACTTTCGGGCCCTGGTTGGTGTCTTCTGCGTGTTGTACCGAGGTTGTCGTGTTCCCGAACTGTAAGGGGGCCGGGAACTTCGATAGGCGGAGCATAGAGTCTGTTCTTATTTGATAGGGTTCTTAGCACCGACCTATCGGGTTTTCCAACCCCTTATGGTGTCGGCCATTCTTGAGTTATCTGTGAGTTGTTGTTCTGTCACGGGGAGCCGTTGTGTAGACGGTGATCCCGGGCTGTCGGGTATCTTCTGGCCTGTGTTGTTGGGAACCGTCGGGATTGACGGTGGTCCCGGGTCGTTGAGTGTTGTCCGACCTATTTTGTTGGCTCTGAGTTGTGGGTCGATCCTGGCTGTGGAGTATCTCCAGCCAGTGTGTTTTGTGCTGTGAGCTGTTGGAGAGGCTAGTGTCTCGTGTTCGTGAGAGCTGATCAGCTGAGTCGTCGAGAGTGCTCCGACCGTTGTGCAAGATGATTGAGGATTCTGAGTCTTTTCGTTCAGAGCGTGAGCGTGGATTTTGGACTATAGCCTGCAGTGCCACTTGAGCTCGACAGAGTGCGCGGATATCCTTGTCCTCGTTGGGGTCGCTCCCCTCGAGTGCCACGTCCGGGGTGGGTCTGCACTTTGGTATCGCGACTTGTCGACGCCGTCCCTCTCACTGGCCCAGTTTTGGCAGTTACGGACACAGTCCCTCTGGCTGGCCCAGTTTTGGCAGCTACGGACGCCCTACGTCAGTCCGGTCCTCCGGGATGTAATGGCAGTAGGTAGGCGCAGGTTTGACTGGACCCGAGGAGGCAGTCAGGTAGATTGGGTGATCTGGATGTTGAGGGTTAGTAGATGCATCATGTTTCCATCTATTCCACTTTTTGAGCATCTAGATAGAGGCATAGTAGCTGTAAAGTTATTTTTCCAGCCCTTTCATTTCAGTATTATTATTGTTACTTTATGCCTCTAGTAGACTTAGTGGGCAGACCGTTGGGCTTGTTGGCGGCACCCACTGAGAACTACTGTGGGAAGTAGTTCTCACACCCGTCGTGGTGTTTTTCCCCAGGGACTTCTTCTCCTGTTCCTGTTGCTCCAGTTGTTGTTTCTTCTGACCGAGGCGAGGGAGTCGCGAGCTAGTTCCCTACCCGTCGTTGGAGTGTAGCGGTACCCCTTCGGAGGAGAGCTTCAGTAGATTAGTTGTTTTTCCTCTTTTGAGAGACTGATGTAGTGAGGATGTTTTATGTATTGAGAGCCTGTACACTGATGTATTTATTGGAGATATCTCCCTGTTGAGTTCTGAGTTTTGTATTAGAGAACTTTGTATATGATCGTATTTGGGAGATGGACATTGTATCTTTATTTCCAGTTGTCCAGTAGTTGATTTTACTTTTACAGCAGATTATTTTACTTTCAGCTCTGATATCTGTATTGTATAGTTGATCTTTTGCAGGTTAGTCGCTTCGTCTATACGGGGCTTCCCGTATGGGCGGCGGATCTATTGGCGAGCCCGGGTCGCAGTTTCGACGCCGGGGCGTGACACTCTCGTGTCTAATCTCTAGGGTCTCCCTAAGGTTTGCTAGCCGCCTAGAACCACTCCTAGGCTCTGATACCAAACTAATATGTCACGCCCCGAGACCGTCAATTTGGACAGTTCGGGCACGCCAACAGACCTGCCAATCGGGCATGACCTCTCTATACCCGAAAGAAACGGAACCATGATCTCAATTTAATATAAGTGTACAAAGAGATACAATATCATAGTATAAAAACCACTAACTAAAACTTTCATTCATTTAAACAACAAGTTTAACATGCAACTGAAGGTAGGATACAAGAGTGAACAACAAAATATAGTGTTAATTACAACTTTCTCTCAACATGAGTTTAAACAATAATTCTAATTTTTCACATTTTTCCTCATAATACATAGTTCACTCAAAAAGGCCCAAAAAGGTGATGACAATGATAGACCCTCTAGGTCTCTAAGCTGCCAGGCTCTTGCCCCTGTCACGTGCCTCGCCGACGATACCTGGATCTGTAAAAATGGTACTCAAAGGAGTGTGAGAACTATGAATAGTTTCCAGTGGGTTCAACCACCGAGAAAATATATTCTACACCTCTTGGTCCAACGGAAGCAATAGTAGCAAGATGATATATAATATGGAAAGCAATAAAAACTATACTAGCACGCAGGTATAAAATCTCTACACTACTAGACATGCTCCAAACAAATGCCACTATGCCATGCCACACTAGGCTACTATGCCACACTCGGCCACTATGCCGCTATGCAAGGGTTACATCTAACCCGGCCACCTTGGCCACTCTACATTTTCTTTTAATTCTTTATCCCTTTGGAAGTATCTCGTCAGATGGGCCCATGCCCTAATAGTCAAGCTACCAATTGACGAGTCTCAAATCCAAAGACGCCATTTGCACTTTAAATTTCTCTTGTTAACCTTTCGGAAGTACCTAGCCCATTGGGCCCCGTGCCCTAGGAGCCGCTATGCGCGCTACCCCCAAATGGCGAGTTTCAAATCCGAAGGTGCTAATTTTACTCTTTTCACTTTTTATACCTTTTGGAAGTACCTCGTCCGATGGGCCCCGTGCCCTAGGAGCCGCTATGTGCGCTACCCCTAAATGATGAATCTCAAATCCGAAGGTGCCAATTCACATTCTCTTTTACCCTAGGTTATTTACTTTGGGATAGCTTGGGTACCCCTAGGATATTAAGGATTTTATTTTTGCGTATTTCGTGAAATGGTATAAGTCTCAAAGATTGAAGATGAAGAATTGTGGATCATATACATCAATCTCAAAAAAAAAGGATTCGGAATGATCAGGTACGTTTAACTAAATAATTTTGGTGATCCGAATACATTTGTGTAGTTTAGAAATACTTGGATAAGTTTTCAGTGCATAAAAATCAAAAACTGGACAAGTTGGATGTTCAGGATTCGGATCAGACCATTCCAGTCCGGACCCCGAACATAGTTTAGTTCATGCGGAATTCTAGTCCGGACCATCCCCTGTTCAGTCCGGACCCCGAACTATGTGTTTGCTGAAATTGCATGAACAGTCCGGATCAGGAAATTCCAGTCCGGACCACGAACTGTTTTTTCAGGAAAATTGCTGAAAAAAGACGACAGTCCGGATCAGCCAAATCTAGTCCGGACCGCCGTGCGGGAAAAATTCTGTTAAGTCAGTTTTTGATGCTTATCTATTTCCAAAGGTTTCTAACCTATAAATAGACCCTATTATTCATCTTTTAGGGTATCCGAAAAAGGATCAAATCCAAAATAATCCCGGTTATCAAAAACCGAAGGATAAAAATCCACATATATAGAGAAGAAAGGAAAACACGATTAAATTCATGTTTCTTCTGTTGGGTTATATGTAACAATGATCTAAATAGGGGAAAAAATACCTAGAGGGGGGTGAATAGGTGTAAACGTATAAACACTCAAAAATCGTTGCGATAAAAACCCTATGCGGAAATAAAAAATAACTCGCAAGCTTTTTACGTGGAAAACTCCATCACCGGAGTAAAAAACCACGGGACCGATAACACGGCAGAAATCCACTAGAATTAAAACACGTACAAGGTGATTTACTGTACACACTTACGACTCAACCTTTTCCATACGCTCCTAGAGGATCTTCTCCGTTCGCTCCGCGACGCTTCTCGAATCCACGATCTGCGCCCAACGCCGAATCCACGGCGTCCAACGTCGAATCCACGACGTCCGACCGAGTCCACGGTCTTCACCCAATAGCACCCTTCGAATCCACGAACGTGCCTCGCTCCGAATCCACGAGAGCGGTTGAACCTTGAATCCACAAGGACACGCGAATCCACGCGCCGATTTTTGGGGTAAATCGTTGTTTTTGGTGGTGATGATCCGCCGAATACTTAGATCAAAGATAGATCGAAAATACCATCTAAGTATTCATTAGTTTGATTCAACTCAAGATGTGAGTATGGAAACCTAGAATCAAACTAATCAATATAGATGAAGAAACATAGAGTATTCTCTAATGATTTCCTTTCTTCTCTATATGTGGATCTAGAGCCGTATAAAATAAGATATGAATATGACGGCTATTTTCCTTCACCCTAGAAAAGGAGTCATAGGGTCTATTTATAGGTTAGAAACCCTAGGAAGGAGATAAGAATCAAAAACCTACCATTTCTGGAAATTTTACGGACGGCGATCCGGATCGGATTAGCTGTGATCCGGATCGTCGTAACGAGTCAGGTAGTTCCATAAAAATGAAGGTTCGGGATCCGGATCGAAGTGCTTGATCCGGATCGTTTATACAGTTCACCAAACATCAACGTTCGGGATCCGGATTGCGAAGCCTGATCCGGATCGTTCAAGGAAAATGGTAAACTCAGTGTTCGGGATCCGGATCAAGAGAGGCTACGATCCGGATTGAACTGGTGTATGAACGAACCACCTTCGGGATCCGGATTGAACAACCTGATCCGGATCCTGAACATGTCCCAAGTCCAGTTTTTGATTTTTATGCAATGAAAGATTCTTCCAAGTGTTTCTACACTACAAGAAGTATTGGATCACACAAAATCTTTAGTTAAACATACCTGATCCTTTTGAATTCTTCTTTCTTGAGATTGAGTTAAATGATCCAACTTTCTTCACCTTCAATCTTCAAGACTTGAAACTTTCACGAAACTACGCCAACTCAAATTCCATAACAATCTCCCCCTTTGGCGGTTTCGTGACAAAACACAGATCCACTAAAGAAAATTCAAAAAGATATTTTTGTTGCTATCACCATACAACAAAAATTTACAATGGAGATCCAAAAATTTAAAAACATGAGATAAACTCCTAAAACAGACTCTAGACTTAGACATCTGTACTCTCTGCACAAAGAAATCATTCTTGACAAAAAGAGATCGTTAGATACCTCAAGAATATTTAACATTCAAAACCTAGTACAGAGATAGAGTTTATCTGATCATCATGACATTTGAGAATTCAGATATGTAAGAGAATCATAGTCAAAAACCAACATATCTTCTATGCAATCAAAAACCAAATGTCATGTTAGTGAACATCAACTTGTTAGTTATATTACATGCCCAAATAGTTAGTCGAATAGTTAGAAGAGTCATGCACACAAACCACAAGATAAAAACCAAAGTTGAAGTTGAAGTGATACTTACCTTGATGTTCACACATTCACACAGTTTCACAGTTTTCACATCGTCATTGTTCAAGTTCTCTCTAAACTTTCTCCCCCTTTTTGTCACAAACAAAGCCAAAAATTACAGAAGTGGAGAGAATGGTTAACAGTTCAAGTTGGGGAACTAAAGACTAAAACTAAAACTTAAAAACCTGCACAAAAGAAAGATTTAAACATATGCATAATAAACAGAAATTGGAAGGATACGGATTATTCAGACTCGTCTGAACTGATACAGCCGAGAATTTGGAATATTTTCTTTAATCGCTTGTTCATTGATGATTGATTCTTATTTACCTTCTTTATTTCTTCCTTTACCTCAATTAGTTCATTTGATATACGTTCTTGCTCGTTGGAGAGCCTTTGCTGTTCTTTATAGATTGAGGTAACAGATGCATCATCATCAGAAGTTGATTGAGGTGCTTGTTATGCCGGATGTGCTGGTTGGACTGGAGGAGTTGCTGCCGGTGCAGAGGTTGTCGCTTGTTGTTGTTATGCTCGTTGCCGGTGAGGAGGTATTAAGGGTTCATCTTGTTTAGTCGATAAAGACTTCACAATTGTTGTCTCATTAATGGTGCCCAAACTGTACATGTATGAGCTCGCGCTTGTATCGACTTTAAACTTTCTAAGGATGCGCATGATAATCATTGGGTAGGGTAGTCTCTCTGTGGGGTGAGAGTGTTCCACATACCGCGCCATCCTTGACCAAATGAGATAAGGAATATTCAAGTTTGCTCCCATCAATGCGGCCGGGTTTCCAAGAAGATAAAGGAATAACATCCTTTCCCATCGAAGAACCTTCGTATTCATGTTGGGAAGAATGTTGTAGCAGACAATGAAGTTTATATATCTATACTCTGGTCGAAGCTCTTTAGAGAAAACAGAGTTTCCGGTTGACAAAGTATCCGGAACACAGATTCCATTGACTACAACTCTCCAGGAGTTGGTGTTGAAGCTTTGAGTTTTTAGGTAATGGAGTCCATCAGCTCTGGCTGTCATACCTAGCACATCTCCAATCAGTTGGGGTGTGACTTTGATTTTGATATTTTTCACCAAAGTATGAAATTCTCGACGTCCATCATTGTGATCAATTAGACTTGCAGCGTTCTGATAAAACATTCGAACTGAGTGTGGACAGTACCCAGTAGTCTCAGGGAAGTTGCAAATTTGAGCAAGACCAACCTGGTCAAACAAAATCCCAAAAGCTGCAGATCGTTCCTTCATCGGTTTGACATTGACATGTCTCTCGCCAATGCATTCCCTCTTCTCAAAGTCCTTGATTCTTGCGGAGCTGATGAAGTCTTGTGGAGGAGGCTGGCTAGCAACTGGTTCCTCAATGGTAATTCCCTGAGCACTGCCTCTTTTTCTTGCACCAGTTTTTCTTTTTGTTCCAATTGGACTTGGTTCCATTAGCGCTTTCCCTTTTTCAGCTGCAGTAGGTTTTGAAGCTTCAGCAGTTGCTTTCCCTTTGGAGATAATGGGGACAGTTCCCTCGATTTCAATGTTATCCCAGTCAATCGACTCCGTTTCCGACTCCGTGTCGGAATCATCCTTTGTCTTCTTAGCTTTCTTAGCCTTCTTAGCCTTGGCAGTATCCTTGACATGTACCATGGCAGCAAGTAGGAAAATAATCCAAGTGATCACCATTTTGATTACTAGTGAAAAATGTATCCTGCGAAGACCAACTCAAGAACACATGAAAAATTGTTAATTTTCAAAGATTTGAAAAATTGTACCCAAGCAATCATAATCATGTAGAGAGAGTAAGAATCAAATTAGTTTTGCAAAAGGACTTTTAAAAATAGATCAATTGCATGATTTTTGAAAATCCTTATTATATGCCCTAAAACCGAAATTTTTGAAATCGAAGACCAAAAATCCGTTTATCTTGAGAATACCTAGCATATAATCAAAACTAATCTACCCAGAGTTCTTATTTCAAAAGAAATTTGATCAAAAACCATCCACAAACGAAATCGATACAAGAAATTCATCACGTTTTGAGGAGGAATAAGAGAAACGGTGAAAAATCGAGATATTGATCAATAAAACTTACTTGGAGTTGAAGAACTTGAGTTTGAAAGCTTCCAGGAAGGATGAAATCTAGAGAGAGAGGCTCTGGAAACTTTGGAACAAAAGATTGGAGTAAGAGAAATCAAAACCCTTTTGTTCTTTATAAAACCCTAGCCGCGATCCGGATCAGACCATGCTTGCGATCCGGATCGGCTACCCGCAGTGAGAAACTGCGTTCGGGATCCGGATCGGCAGGTCCAATCCGGATCGTCAGCCTGCAGAAGAATACCTGCGTTCGGGATCCGGATCATCTTGCCCGATCCGGATCGGCTCCAACTTTTTCTTTAGAAAATTTCAGAGAAATTCAAGAAAAACCAGAAAAAGATTGTAAGCACAAATGTGTATCAACTTTAAACAAAATCATCGTTTCATACAACAAGAATTAGATTATGCCAAATCTATCAATAATATCCAAAAATGAAACGAGAATTTACAAAAATTAAATCCCTTAAAGTTGAACACCTTCAATTACATCTAACTTGATCTTATGAGTAATGCCTTTATCAAATCATCAATTCAGTAAAGAAAATGAAATACAAAGATCAATAGATGTTTGAAATCCCAAATATAGTAGATAATGTATCTAGACAATCTGTTGAAGAGAGTGGCTCTTTGAGCATCTTTCTTTAAAAACCCACCTTATACCAACCTTGAAATTTGACGGAGTCAAGTATTTCAACATGCATTTTACTTAATCAAAATTTGAACAACCATGCTTGGTATACATGTGGTAGCTGCACACAATACTCGGACGACCGAGGTGGTAGCTCTTTCCTCCATGTGGTGGTAGTTTTCACACTCCTCATTGGGATGTAACTCTTTCCACATCTTTTGAGCATTTTACTTTTCTTTGACTCCCCCTCAATTGGCTATCAATTATTTAAGATATAAAGTATTCAACCAAAAATTGATCTCGATTTCATACCGCCTAAGCAGTCAAATAAGATAATGACTATACCAAGAGATCATTGAGAGAGATAAATTGACTTTGATCACTCAGAAGATGATTTAATTAACATAAATGATCATTGCAACAGTGAAATATTATGATGGCAAAAGCATAATAAATTTCTAAATGTGCGAAAAGATGTAATTAAAGTCAATTATGATCTATGCTCAATTAATGTCCTATGTACAAACAAAACAAAACAAAAAAAATAAACAAAACCTATCCTAAGCAAAGGTTTCAAAAAGAAGTTTATTTCAAGGAAAGCATTCCAATTGCTTTTCGCAAATGAATAAAATGTTTTTGATCCAAAGGTTTTGTTTAGAATGTCAGCTAATTGATCCTCAGTTGAAATATATGAAAGTTGAAGAGTATTTGATTCAACTAGCTCTCTAAGAAAATGATATCTAAGTTCAATATGTTTTGTTCTAGAGTACAACACGGGGTTTTTAGAAATGTTAATTGCACTGTGTTGTCACAAAGAATTGTTACCGAAGATGCTGAAATCCGGAAGTCGCTCAACACACTTTTCATCCAAATGAGTTGGGTTGAACAACTACCCGCTGAAATGTATTCCGCTTCGGCAGTCGAGAGTGCTATGCAATTCTGCTTTTTACTGTGCCATGCAACAAGGCAATGGCCAAGATAGAAGCATGCACCACTCGTGCTTTTCCGATCATCCACTGATCCTGCCCAATCGGCATCTGAGTATCCAACAATATCCAAACTTGTTCCCATAGGATACCAAATTCCGAAATTAATTGATCCTTTGATATACCGGATGATCCTTTTCACCGCTTTCAGGTGAACCTCCTTTGGTGCAGATTGATATCTCGCACAGATCCCAACACCAAAAGATATATCCGGGCGACTAGCCGTGAGGTAAAGTAGACTTCCAATCATACTTCGATACAGTTTTCTCGTCTACATTCTCACTTGTGATTCACTTCCAAGTCCCTTGTGGCTAGTTCCCATTGGAGTCGGAAAATCCTTCGAATTTTCAAGATCAAACTTTTTAACCAACTCCATTGCATACTTGGATTGACTCAAGTGAATACCTTCATCATTTTGTTTAATTTGCAATCCAAGGAAATAAGTCAATTCGCCCATCATGGACATCTCAAATTCGCTTTCCATGGTCTCCGCGAATTTAGAAGCATCATTATCTCTTGTTGCGCCAAATACAATGTCATCGACATAGATTTGTGCTACAATGAAATTGCTTTGATAATGCTTCACAAAGAGAGTCCTATCAGCTCCCCCCTCGAGTGTAGGCCCTTCTCCAAAAGGTGCTTTGTCAACCTTTCGTACCATGCTCGCGGTGCTTGTTTCAGACCGTAAAGAGCCTTTTTCAAACGAAAAACATGGTTAGGTTGTTTATGGTCTACAAAACCTTTCGGTTGAGCCACATAAACTTCCTCATTTAAAAACCCATTTAGAAATGCGCTCTTAACGTCCATTTGAAATAATTTGATTTTAAAATGACAAGCAATAGCAAATAGTATACGAATGGACTCGAGTCTAGCTACAGGGGCGAATGTTTCATCAAAGTCTATACCTTCTACTTGAGAGTAGCCTTGAGCAACTAATCGTGCCTTGTTCCTGATGATAGTACCATCCTCATTTTTCTTGTTCTTGAAGATCCATTTGGTACCTATCACATTATGTTGCTTTGGAGGCTTCGTTAATTCCAGACTTTGTTTCGCTCAAATTGATGGAGCTCTTCCTGCATTGCTTTAATCCAGTAGTCATCCTGAAGAGCTTCATCTATGTTCTTTGGTTCGATTAAAGATACGTAGCAAGCGAATCCACAAACCAACTGCCTCCGAGTTCTAACTCCTTCTTGTGGATCTCCAATAATATTCGATTCCGGATGATCCTTGGAGATTCGTAGCGGTTGTTGAAACGAGTACTCGGAGATATATGAGATGATTCCTGCACATTAGATAAACTTGAAGACCATTAGATGCATCGTTAATATTGGAAGTATTATTATGAGAAGATGCACTAGCAGGAGAATCATCATCTAGAGAGATATCGAGGGTAGATTTTTCAGATGCAAAGTGAAAAGCTTCATCTACTTTAACATTTATAGATTCTACGATCGTCTTAGATTCAAGTTAAATACTCGATATGCTCTACTATTCGTAGAATACCCCAAAAAATCCCTTCGTCACTTCGAGAGTCAAACTTTCCAAGATTTTCACGGTCACGTAAAATGTAACACCGACTCCCGAAGATGCGAAAATATTTGATGTTGGGTTTTCTACCAAACCATAGTTCATATGGTGTATTTAACGTTCCCGGGCGCAAAAACACTCGATTAATGACATAGACAGCGGTGTTCACAGCTTCAGCCCAAAAATGTAGCGGTAAATTCCGGCTATGAAGCATCACACGCGCCATCTCTTGAACAACCCTGTTTTTGCGCTCAACAACACCATTCTGTTGAGGTGTATAGGGTGCAGAGAATTCATGCTTAATACCGTTTGAAGTACAAAAGTCAATGAATTTAGAATTTATGAATTCTCCACCTCTATCACTTCTAACACGAATGATCTTTTCATTCTTTTCAATCATAATACGATGGCAAATCTCGTGAAAAGAATCAAAAGTATCAGCTTTCTCTTTTAAAAATGCTACCCAAGAAAACCGAGAGAAATCATCAACCAATAAGAAAATATACCATTTACCTCCCAAAGATGGTTGACGGGTCGGCCAAAAGAAAGAAAAAAAATAGTCTACATAAACTACACAACATTTAATCGTAGAACGATTAAAGACAAGGAAGGGTTTCACCTTTGCATACCCAAACCTTTTGAGTTTTGGAGTATGTTGGCAATGGTTGAGAAATTTTCCTTGATGAAGACGTCTTGTATGATTGATCTTTTTCTTTTGTCATCGTCTTGTTTGAAGTACTACCAATGTTCTTTTCTTTTGAAAAATCCTTCTTTGAATTCCGGGGAGTGAACTTATTGGTAGCAGTTGCAAGATGTGGTTGATTTGATCTTTGAGCTCCAATCTTGCAATTTCTTTCAATGTGCCCTGCAAAATTACAACGAAAACATACCTTTGTGCTTGACGATTCCGAAGAGGATGAAGTAGGCTTGTTGTCGTTGGTTGTCATGAATTCCGGTGTCGGAGGAGGAGATACCGACTGAGGCACAAAGACTGTCCCAACCGAACTAAAATTGTCTTCAGTTCGATTGTATCCGAGGCCGAACTTGTTTGTTTGACCAAGACCAAGAAGTTTATCCAACTTACTCCTTCCAGAAGAAAATTGCTGTAAGTCATCCTTGAGTTGGAAATGGTCTCTGTCATTTCCAATTTTTCCCGTCGGGCCTCGCCGTAGAGCTTCAAGAAGTAGTTCGCTTTGTTCACCATATCTATATATTCTTCTCGAGTTGCTCATTGGACTCTTGAAGGGAAACATTTGCTTTTATCAGATTATCCCTTTCCACTTCAAGATCGGTCGAGAGAGAAGTTACCCTTTTTACTTCTTCTTCGAGATCCTGCAATCTCCCTCTCAACCCCTTGTTTTGCTTAGCCGGTTTCTTTGAATCCCGTAAAGTCTGTGGTAGGCTAGAGCAAAATCTTCACCTTCCGAATCATCCGATTCGTTGTCCGTTGCATTCTTTTCAACAGTGGAGTTGGACAACGACTCGGATGTACTTGCCATAAAGCACATGAAGGGTGAAGATATGGACGCGTGGAATGCCGTGGAGCTCTTTTCTTCATCACTTGAAGACGACTCATTTGACGTTGAGTTGTCATCCCAAGTGACGACTTGCATCGCCTTCTTCTTTGCCGGATACTTGTTGGGACACTCCGTTGCAATGTGGCCGTAGCCTCGACATTTGAAGCATTGTAGTTGTCCCTCTGAACTTTTCTTATCCTTTGAGAAGTTCTCTTGCTTTCTTGACTTGTAACTTGAAGTACCCTTGCCTTTGTTCGACTTTCCGAAGGATGGAGATTTGCTTGAATTACCCCTTCGAAAGTTGCGGCGAAACTTCCTTGTCAAGAGAGCGAGCTGCTTCTCAAATTCCTCCATAGAAAGGTTCTCGTCATCGTCTGAGGAGGATGTATCCGCGTCTTCTTCCTTAGTTGTTTTCAACGCATAACCTGAAGACTTAGAAGTGGATGCCTTTCCAGAAGAATTGTTAGTAGTAAATGTCATTTCATAAGTTTGTAATGAACCAACTAATTCTTCTACACGTATTTCGTCCGGGTGTTTAATAGTTTCAATGGCAGTAACCTTTGGGCGAAATCGTTCAGGAAGAGTTCTTAAGATCTTTCTTACAATCTTAAATTCTGGAATCTTCTCTCCCAGATTAGCACATGAGTTTACGATGTCTTGCAATCGTGTATAGTAGTCCGTGAAAGATTCATTTTCTGCCATCAAGATAGAGTCAAACTTGCTCGTAAGCATTTGCAGTTTCTGAATCTTCACGAGGTTAGTTCCCTCATGTGTAACCTGAAGAACATCCCAGATTTCTTTCGCAGTCTCACATGCCGAGACGCGAGAGAATTCAGTTTGAGATAAGGCATTAAAAATAGCATTAATTCCCTTGCCATTGTAAGAAGATGAATCTAACTCTTCCTTGGTCCATTTCGACCTAGGTTTTAAGGTGCGAACATCACCAATAAATTCAGTTGGATTAGACCATCCTAATTCAATTGATTGCCACACCCGTTCGTCGATGGAAATTAAAAAGGCTTTCATCCGTACTTTCCAGTACGCATAATTTGTTCCATCGAAGAACGGGGGTCGGTTGATGTTTCCACCTTCAACCATTGTTTACAACCCTATTCCCGCTCTGATACCACTTGTTGGGTTATATGTAATAAGGATCTAAATAGGGGAAAAAACACCTAGAGGGGGGTGAATAGGTGTAAACGTATAAACACTCAAAAATCGTTGCGATAAAAACCCAATGCGGAAATAAAAATAACTCGCAAGATTTTTACGTGGAAAACTCCATCACCGGAGTAAAAAACCACGGGACCGATAACACGGCAGAAATCCACTAGAATTAAAACACGTACAAGGTGATTTACCGTACACACTTACGACTCAACCTTTTCCATACGCTCCTAGAGGATCTTCTCCGCTCGCTCCGCGACGCTTCTCGAATCCACGATCTGCGCCCAACGCCGAATCCACGGCGTCCAACGTCGAATCCACGACGTCCGACCGAATCCACGGTCTTCACCCAATAGCACCCTTCGAATCCACGAACGTGCCTCGCTCCGAATCCACGAGAGCGGTTGAACCTTGAATCCACAAGGACACGCGAATCCACGCGCCGATTTTTGGGGTAAATCGTTGTTTTTGGGTGGTGATGATCCGCCGAATACTTAGATCAAAGATAGATCGGAAATACCATCTAAGTATTCATTAGTTTGATTCAACTCAAGATGTGAGTATGAAAACCTAGAATCAAACTAATCAATATAGATGAAGAAACATAGAGTATTCTCTAATGATTTCCTTTCTTCTCTATATGTGGATCTAGAGCCGTATAAATGATATATGAAAATGACGGCTATTTGGATTACCCTAGAAAAGGAGTCATAGGGTCTATTTATAGGTTAGAAACCCTAGGAAGGAGATAAGAATCAAAAACCTAACATTTCTGGAAATTTTACGGACGGCGATCCGGATCGGATTAGCTGTGATCCGGATCGTCGTAACGAGTCAGGCAATTCCAGAAAAACGAAGGTTCGGGATCCGGATCGAAGTGCTTGATCCGGATCGTTCATACAGTTCACCAAACATCAACGTTCGGGATCCGGATTGCGAAGCCTGATCCGGATCGTTCAAGGAAGATGGTAAACTCAGTGTTCGGGATCCGGATCAAGAGAGGCTACGATCCGGATTGAACTGGTGTATGAACGAACCACCTTCGGGATCCGGATCGAACAACCTGATCCGGATCCTGAACATGTCCCAAGTCCAGTTTTTGATTTTTATGCAATGAAAGATTCTTCCAAGTGTTTCTACACTACAAGAAGTATTCGGATCACACAAAATCTTTAGTTAAACATACCTGATCCTTTTGAATTCTTCTTTCTTGAGATTGAGTTAAATGATCCAACTTTCTTCACCTTCAATCTTCAAGACTTGAGACTTTCACGAAACTACGCCAACTCAAATTCCGTAACATCTTCATCTATATTGATCAATTTGATTCTAGGGTTTCAAAACTCCTATTTCTTGTAGAATCAAATTGAAGAATACTTAGATGGTATTTCCTTATCTATCTTTGGCCTAAGTATTCGGAGGATCATCATCAAACAAAAAGCACGATTTTATCAAAAATCGGCGCGAGGATTCGCGTGGCTTGTGGATTCAAGGTGCTACCGCTCTCGTGGATTCGGAGCGAGGCGCGTTCGTGTGATCGAGACGTGCCGCATTGGTGAAGACTGTGGATTCGGTTGGACGTCGTGGATTCGACGTTGAACATCGTGGATTCGAGGAGCGTTCGGAGCGAGCGGAGAAGATCAACTAGGAGCGTATGGAAAAGGTTGAGTCGTAGGGTACGGTAAATCACCTTGTACGTGTTTAATCCTAGTGGATTTCATCGTGTTATCGGTCCCATGGTTTTTTACTCCTGTGATGGAGTTTTCCACATAAATCTTGCGTACTTTATTTATTTTCCGCATTGGGTTATTTTTTACGCAATGATTTAGTGTGTTTATTGTTTTCACCTATTCACCCCCCCTCTAGGTGGTTTTTCCCCTATTCAGATCCATATTATTCATAATCCACAAGTGGTATCAGAGCGGGAATAGGGTTGTAAACAATGGTTGAAGGTGGAAACATCAATAGACCACTGTTCTACGTTGGAAACAATTATGCATTGGAAAGTACGCATGAGAGCGTTTTTAATTTCCATCGATGAACGGGTTTGGAAATCAATTGAGTCTGGATGGACAAATCCTACTGAGATTATTGTCGATGCTGTCACCATCAAACCTAGGTCGAAATGGACTATGAAAGAAATTGATGCTTCTTCTTACAACGGCAAAGGAATTAACGCCTTATTTAATGCTTTGTCGCAAACTGAGTTTTTCCCCGTCTCGGCATGTGAGACTGCGAAACAAATCTGGGATACTCTACAAGTTACACATGAGGGTACAAGTTCAGTGAAGATTCAAAAACTGCAAATGCTTACGAGCAAATTTGATTCAATTCATATGGCAGAAAATGAATCGTCCACAGATTATTACACATGATTGCAAGATATCCTTAATACATGTGCTAACTTGGGAGAGAAAATTCTAGAATCAAAAGTTGTAAGAAAGATTTTGAGAACTCTTCCTAAAGATTTCACCCTAAGGTCGCAGCCATTGAAACAGTAAAACACTCGAACGAATCAAGGTAGAAGAATTAGTTGGTGCACTTCAAACTTATGAAATGACTTTTCCTACTAACTATTCTTCTGGAAAGCCTTTCTCTTCTTCTAAGTCTTCAGGTTTTGCATTGAAATCAACAAAAGAAGAAGACGCGGATTCATCCTCCTCAGACGCTGATGATAATCTATCCATGGAGGATTTCGAGGAACAACTTGCACACTTAACGAGGAAATTTTGCCGAAGCTTTCGAAGGAGAAATTCAAGTAAATCCTCATCCTTCGTTAAGTCCAAGAAAGGCAAAGGATCTTCAAGCTTTAAGTCAAGAAAGCAAGAGGGTTCTTCAAAGGACAAGAAGAACTCTGAGGGACAAATCCAGTCCTTCAAATGCCGAGGTTATGGCCATATCTCAACAGAGTGTCCCAACAAGAATCCGTCAAAGAAGAAGGCTATGCAAGCCGTCACATGGGATGACACTTCCACTTCAAATGAGTCATCTTCCAGTGATGAGGATAACAACGCCACAGCATTGCACGCGTCCACAACTTCACCTTACATGTGCTTTTCAGCGACTTCCTCTGGTTCATATCCAACTCTTTAAATGAGAAGAATGTAACGGATGATGAACCGAGCGATTCCGAAGGTGAAGATTTTGCTTTGCCTACCATAAACTATTAAAGGATTCAAGAAATTGGCAAAGCAAAAAAAGTTTGAGAAGAAGATTGTGGGATCTTGAAGAACAATCTAAAGAGGCAACTTCTCTCTCAAATGCTCTTGAAGAGGAAAAGGATAACTGGTCAAAATAAATGTTTCCCTTTGAGAGAAGAACGAGCATTCGAGAAGGAGCACATCAAATTGGTGGATAATGTAAATCACTTCTCAAAGCTCTACTCCAAGGCTCAACAAGAAAAATTGGAGATGACGAAGACCATACTCCAACTTAAGGAAGATTTGAAGCGATTCTCTTCTGGAAGGAACAAGTTGGACAAGTTGCTTGGTCTCGGTCAAACGAACCGTTTGGGTCTTGGATACGTTCGAACCGGCGAGGATCCGAGTTCGAGTGGAACGGTTTTTGTGCCCCAGTCGGTTTCTCCTCCTCCGACGAAAATCATCGCATCCAACGTGAATAAGCCTACCTCATCTACTTCGGGTTCAACTTGCACAAAGGTATGCTTCGTTGTGGTTTTGCAGGGCACATAAGACGAAATGCAAGAATGGAGTGAAGCGATCAAATCAAGCGCTTCTTCAACAACTACCATCAAGAACAAAGACCGAAATTCAAGAAGAAATCAACCAAAGGTCAAGAACAATGGTAGTACACCCCACAAGACGACGTCATCATGGATTCCAAAAAAAAGTGATCAACCGAACAAGACGCGTTCACCAAGGAGATCAATGTCACGATCATTGCCGACGTATTCCCAAAACTCGTAAGGTTTGGGTGCGCAAAGATGAACTCTTCGCTTGTCTTTAAATTTTCTGCGATTGAATGTTTGTAACTTATGTAAATCATTCATTCATTTTGAAAGGGGTTAGGTCCACAGAACAATTGCTATGTAGTTCCTGGTAAAACAAGTCAAAATTGTAACCTAGTGTCACTTGATAATGAAACACTTTGGCAAGAAAGACTAGGTCACATGAACTTTAAGGAACTATCTAGAATATCTAACAAAGACATAGTTAGAGGTGTTCCTAAATTGAACTTCAAAGAAACCGTGTGTATGGTGGTTGTCAAAAGGGAAAACAAACTAGATCCATTCACTAGAATTTGAACCATGTAGGAACTAAACGCCCATTAGAATTATTGCTATAGATTTAATAGGGCAACTCGTCAACCTAGTTTGGGTGGAAAATGGTATATTTTTCTTATGGTTGATGATTCTCTAGATATTCTTAGGTAGCATTTATAAAAGAGAAAGCGGATACTTTTGACTCTTTTCATGATATTTGTCATCGTATATGATTGAGAAAAATGAAAAGATTGTCCGTGTTCACAGTGATAGAGGTGGAGAATTCATTAATTCACAATTCATTGATGTTTGCACTTCAAATGCATAAAACATGAATTCTCTGCACCTTATACACCGAAGCAAAACGGTGTAGTCGAGCGCAAAAATAGAGTTGTTCAAGAGATGGCGCGTGTTTGCTTATAGCCGGAAACTCCCTATATTTTTGGGCTGAAGCACTTAAACACCGCGGTCTATGTTTCAATCGCATCTATTTGCGCCCGGGTACTTTGAATACACCATATGAGCTATGGTTTAGTAGGAAAACTTATATCAAGTATTGTCGTATCTTCGGGAGTCGGTTACATTTTACGCGACGCGGAAATCTTGGAAAATTCGACTCTCGTTGTGATGAAGGAATTTTTATGGGGTATTCTACAAACAGTGGAGCATACGAGTATACAATCTTGAATGAAGACGATGCTAGAATCAATTATGTTAAAGTAGAGAAGCTTCTCATTTTTGTCTTCTGATAAATCTACTCTTGATATGTCTCTTGATGATGAATCTTCCTCGTGTATGATATTGATCTTTGCATGATAACTCTTCTGAAAATTTTGATGCATCTCATGGTTCTTCTAGTTTCAGCTTAATGTGCAGGAATCATCACAACCCCGAGTACTCGTTACCTCAAACGCTACGTATCTCAAGGACCATCCTGAATCGAAAATCATGGAGATCTCAAGAAGGAGTTAGAACGGCGGAGACAATTGAAAGTGGAGTCGCATGCTAGGTCTCCATTGGTAGGACCAAGGAATATTGATGAAGCTCTTCAGGACGACTACTGGAATAACGTATGCAAGAAGAGCTTAATCAATTGATAGGAACAAAGTCTGGGAAATTAACGAAGCCCCCGAAGCAACAAACATATCGGTACAAAATGGATTTTCAAGAACAAGAAAAATGAAGAAGGTGCCGTTATTCGGAACAAAGCCGGTAAGTGCTTGGCTATTCACAAGTTGAGGTATAGACTTTGATGAAACTTCGCCCCGGTAGCCGTCTTGAGTCAATTCGTATTATTTGCTATCACTTGCCATTAAAAATAAAATTTTTTCAAATGGACATTAAGAGCACATTTTTCAAGGTTTTCTAAATGAAGAAGTTTATGTTGCTCAACCGAAAGGTTTTCATTGATCATCAACTTCCCAATCATGTTTTCGATTGAAAAAGGCTCTTACGGTCTAAAACAAGCACCGCGAGCTGGTACGAAAGACTGACAAAGCACTTTTAGAAAAGGGCTATACTCGAGGGGGAGCGCTCGGACATTATTTGTGAAACATTCAAGACAACTTCATGTAGCACAAATCTATGTGGACGACATGTGTTTGGTGCTACAAGGAATAATGATGCTTCAAAATTCGCCGAAACAATGGAAAGCGAATTTGAGATGTCCATGATGGGCGAGT
>CM055077.1:13805672-13851763 GCA_029204045.2 Tillandsia leiboldiana | reverse complement strand
AACGAGATTTTGATCAATAAAACTTACTTGATTCGAAGAACTTGATTAAGGAAAGCTTCCAAGGTTGCAAAGAATTTAGAGAGGAAGCTCTAGTACTTGAGAAACAAAAGATTAAGTTATAAAAGAGAAATCAAAAACCCTCTTGTTCTTTATAAAACCTAGCGTGATCCCGATCGATCGAGATTTTCGATCCGGAATCGGCTAGCCGCAGAAGAAGCCTGCTCGTTGGGATTCCGGATCACTTATATACGATCAGGATCGCTGACTTTTTCTTCAGAAAAATTTAGAAAAAATCCATAAAATCCAAGAAAAAGTATGTAAGCATTTAGCACCTCAAATTTTAAACAAAATTATCGTTTCATGTCAAGAGAAATAAATTATGTTAAATCTATCAATAACATTCAAATAATGACATGACAATTTTATAGAAATTAAAACCTTTAAAGTTGATCAAGTTCAAACACATCCATCATGATCTTATGAGTAGGCGTTTATCAAATCATTAAAATGGTAAAGAAAATGAATTACCAAGATCAATAGATGTTTGAAATCCCAAATAAATTATAAATGTATCTAGTCAATCTGTTGAAGAGAGTGGCTCTTTGAGCATCTTTCATTAAAAAAACCCACCTTATACCAACCTTGAAATTTGACGGAGTCAAGTATTTCAATCATGCATTTTATTTAATCAAAAATTACAAAACCATGCTTGGTATACATGTGGTAGCTGCACACAGTACTCGGACGACCGAGGTGTGTAGCTCTTTCCTCCATGTGGTGGTAGTTTTCACACTCCTCATTGGGATGTAACTCTTTCCACATCTTTTGAGCATTTTACTTTTCTTTGACTCCCCCTCAATTGGCTATAATTAATTTAAGATATAAAGTATTCAACCAAGGATTGATCTCGAATTCATACTCAACTAAATAGTCAAATAAGATAAAAACAATACCAAGAGTCATTGAGAGAGAAATTGACTTTGATCAATTAAAAATGGTTTAATTTAAATAAATGATCAATGCATCAACTGAATTATTATGATATCCAAAGCATAATAAATTTCTAATTATATGAAAGGTTGCAAGTAAAGTCATTAATACACATGCTCAATTAATGTACTATGTATAAACATAGATAAAGAACAAAAACACAAAAACAAAACCTAACCTAAGCAAAAGTTTCAAAAAGAAGTTTATTTCAAGGAAAGCATTCCAATTGCTTTACGCAAATGAATAAAACGTTTTTGATCCAAAGGTTTTGTTAAAATGTCAGCTAATTGATCTTCAGTTGAAATATATGAAAGTTGAAGAGTATTTGATTCAACTAGCTCTCTAAGAAAATGATATCTAAGTTCAATGTGTTTTGTTCTAGAGTGCAACACAGGGTTTTTGGAAATGTTTATAGCACTAGTGTTGTCACAAAGAATTGTTACCGAAGTTGCTGAAATCCGGAAGTCGCTCAACACACTTTTCATCCAAATGAGTTGGGTTGAACAACTACCCGCTGAAATGTATTCCGCTTCGGCAGTCGAGAGTGCTATGCAATTCTGCTTTTTTACTGTGCCATGGAACAAGGCAATGGCCAAGATAGAAGCATGCACCACTCGTGCTTTTCCGATCATCCACTGATCCTGCCCAATTGGCATCTGAGTATCCAACAATATCCAAACTAGTTCCCATAGGATACCAAATTCCGAAATTAATTGATCCTTTGATGTACCGGATGATCCTTTTCACCGCTTTCAGGTGAACCTCCTTTGGTGCTGATTGATATCTCGCGCAAATCCCAACACTAAAGGATATATGCGGGCGACTAGCCGTGAGGTAAAGTAGACTTCCAATCATACTTCGATACAGTTTCTCGTCTACATTCTCACTATGTGATTCACTTCCAAGTCCCTTGTGGCTAGTTCCCATTGGAGTCGGAAAATCTTTACAATTTTCTAGATCAAACTTTTTGACCAACTCCAAAGCATACTTGGATTGACACAAATGGATGCCTTTGACACTCTGTTTCACTTGCAATCCAAGGAAATAAGTCAATTCGCCCATCATTGACATCTCAAATTCGCTTTCCATGGTTTCAGCGAATTTAGAAGCATCATTATCTCTTGTCGCACCAAATACGATGTCATCGACATAGATTTGTGCTACAATGAAGTTATTCTGATAATGCTTCACAAAGAGAGTCCTGTCAGCTCCCCCTCGAGTATAGCCCTTATCCAATAGGTGCTTTGTCAACCTTTCGTACCATACTCGCGGTGCTTGTTTCAGACCGTAAAGAGCCTTTTTCAAACGAAAAACATGGTTAGGTTGTTTATGGTCTACAAAACCTTTCGGTTGAGCTACATAAACTTCCTCATTTAAAAACCCATTTAGAAACGCGCTCTTAACGTCCATTTGAAATAATTTGATTTTAAAATGACAAGCAATAGCAAATAGTATACGAATGGACTCGAGTCTAGCTACAGGGGCGAAAGTTTCATCAAAGTCTATACCTTCTACTTGAGAGTAGCCTTGAGCAACTAATCGTGCCTTGTTCCTGATGATAGTACCATCCTCATTTTTCTTGTTCTTGAAAATCCATTTGGTACCTATCACATTATGTTGCTTTGGAGGCTTCGTTAATTCCCAGACTTTGTTTCGCTCAAATTAATGAAGCTCTTCCTGCATTGCTTTAATCCAGTAGTCATCCTGAAGAGCTTCATCTATGTTCTTTGGTTCGATTAAAGATACGTAGCAAGCGAATCCACAAACCAACTGCCTCCGAGTTCTAACTCCTTCTTGTGGATCTCCAATAATATTCGATTCCGGATGATCCTTGGAGATGCGTAACGTTTGAGGTAACGGAGTACTCGGAGGTACATGAGACGATTCCTGCACATCAGATAAACTTGAAGAACCATTAGATGCATCATTAATATTGGAAGTATTATCATGAGAAGATGCAATGGCAGGTGTATCATCATCTAGAGAGATATCGAGGGTAGATTTTTCAGATGCAAAGTGAAAAGCTTCATCTATTTTAACATTTATAGATTCTACGATCGTTTTAGATTCCAAGTTAAATACTCGATATGCTCTACTATTTGTAGAATAACCCAAGAAAATCCCTTCGTCACTTCGAGAGTCAAATTTTCCAAGATTTTCACGGTCACGCAAAATATAACACCGACTCCCAAAGATACGAAAATATTTGATGTTCGGTTTTCTACAAAACCATAGTTCATATGGTGTATTAAAAGTTCCCGGGCGCAAATAAACGCGGTTAATTACATAGACTGCAGTGTTCACAGCTTCAGCCCAAAAATATAACGGTAAATTCCGGCTGTGAAGCATAACACGTGCCATTTCTTGTACAACACGGTTTTTGCGCTCGACTACACCATTCTGTTGAGGTGTATAGGGTGCCGAGAATTCATGTTTAATGCCATTGGAAGTGCAAAAATCAATGAATTTTGAATTTATGAATTCTCCACCTCTATCACTTCTAACACGAGTAATCTTTTCATTCTTTTCAATCATAATACGATGGCAAATCTCGTGAAAAGAATCAAAAGTATCAGCTTTCTCTTTTAAAAATGCTACCCAAGAATATCTAGAGAAATCATCAACCAATAAGAAAATATACCATTTACCTCCCAAAGATGGTTGACGAGTTGGCCCCATTAAATCCATGTGTAAAAGTTCCAAAGGCCGTTTTGTACCAACGTGGTTCAAGTTCTTGTGTGCAGTCCTGGACTGTTTTCCCTTTTGACAACCGCCGCACACAATGTTTTGTTCAAATGAAAGTTTAGGAACCCCCTTGACCACATCTTTGTTTGAAATTCTAGCAAGTTCCTTATAATTTTCAGAAGTTTTACTAGGAACAACATAACAATTGTTTTCAGATCTAACCCCCTTTAAAAAGAATACATGGTCCTTATCAGTTACAACACATTCAACAGATGAAAAGTTAACTGAAAAACCATTGTCGCAAAGTTGACTTATGCTAATGAGGTTAGTCTTAAGGCCTTCTACATATAACACATTATTTAGAATCGGGCCATCTGGAATAGCTACTGTTCCTTTTCCAACAATTTTGGAAGACCGACCGTCTCCGAAAACAACGAGTCCTCCGGAGATTTTCTCAAAGTTTTGAAAACTATTTTTGTCACCGGTCATGTGACGGGAACACCCGCTATCCAGATACCAAGACGAACTATCATATGCATGCAAGGAAACATTGGTAACAAGACAAGGGTAAATTTCACCTTTGCGCACCCAAACCTTTTTGGAATGCGTCGGTAATGGTCGTGAAGTTATATGCCTAGGTGAAAGCGTCTTGTTAGAGCGATTGCTGCTCCTTGATGAAGTTGTCTTGCGCGGTGAACTACCAAGGTTCTTTTCCTTCAATTGATTTGCAATTGATTTCCGAGGAATCACCTTTGTGGTAGTCATTGCAAGAGGTGTTTGAGGTGAGCGTTTGACTCCCGTCTTGCAATATCTTCTTATGTGCCCTGAAACACCACAACGAAAACATACCTTAGATCTTGACGATCCCAAAGAGGATGAAGTAGGTTTGTTGTCGTTGTTTGTCTTGAATTCCGGTGTCGGAGGAGGAGATACCGACTGAGGCACAAAAACTGTCCCACTCGAACTTGGACTGTCTCCAGTTTGAGTGTATCCGAGGCCGAACCGATTTGTTTGACCAAGACCAAGAAGCCTATCCAACTTACTCCTTCCTGAAGAGAATCGCTGCAAGTCATCCTTGAGTTGGAAAATGGTCTTTGTCATTTCCAGGTTATCCTGTCGAGCCTCGTTGTAGAGCTTTGAGAAGTGATCCGCTTTATCCACCAGTTTTGTATGTTCCTTCTCAAAAAGCTCATTGGACTCTTGAAGGGAAACATTTACTTTTATCATATTTTCCCTTTCCACTTCAAGAGCGTTTGAGAGAGAAGTTGCCCTTTTTGCTTCTTCTTCGAGATCATGCAATCTCCCTCTCAAACTCTTGTTTTGCTTAGCCAGTTTCTTTGAATCCTTCAAAAATCTGTGGTAGGCTAAAACAAAATCTTCACCTTCAGAGTTACTTGATTCATCATCCGTTGCAGTTTTTTCAACCCGAGAGGAGTTGGACAATGAATCTGAAGTACTTGCCATTAAGCACATGAAGGGTGAAGATGTGGACGCGTGGAATGTCGTTGCGCTCTTTTCTTCATCACTTGAAGACGACTCATTTGACGTTGAGTTGTCATCCCAAGTGACGACTTGCATCGCCTTCTTCTTTGCCGGATACTTGTTGGGACACTCCGTTGCAATGTGGCCGTAGCCTCGACATTTGAAGCATTGTAGTTGTCCCTCTGAACTTTTCTTGTCCTTTGAGAAGTTCTCTTGCTTTCTTGACTTGTAACTTGAAGTACCCTTGCCTTTCTTCGACTTTCCGAAGGATGGAGATTTACTTGAATTACCCCTTCGAAAGTTATGGCGAAACTTCCTTGTCAAGAGAGCGAGTTGCTTCTCAAAGTCCTCCATAGAAAGGTTCTCGTCATCGTCTGAGGAGGATGTATCCGCGTCTTCTTCCTTAGTTGTTTTCAACGCATAACCTGAAGACTTAGAAGCGGATGCTTTTCCAGAAGAATTGTTAGTAGAAAATGTCATTTCATATGTTTGTAATGAACCAACTAATTCTTCTACACGCATTTCGTCCGGGTGTTTAATAGTTTCAATGGCTGTAACCTTTGGGCGAAATCGTTCAGGAAGAGTTCTTAAGATCTTTCTTACAACTTTAAATTCTGGAATCTTCTCTCCCAGGTTAGCACATGAATTTAAGATGTCTTGCAATCATGTATAGTAGTCCGTGAAAGATTCATTTTCTGCCATAAAAATGGAGTCAAATCTGCTCATAAGCATTTGCAGCTTTTGAATCTTCACGAGGTTAGTTCCCTCATGTGTAACCTGAAGAACATCCCAGATTTCTTTCGCAGTCTCACATGCCGAGACGCGAGAGAATTCAATTTGAGATAAGGCATTAAAAATAGCATTAATTCCCTTGCCATTGTAAGAAGATGAATCTAACTCTTCCTTGGTCCATTTCGACCTAGGTTTGATGGTGCGAACATCGGCAATAATTTCAGTTGGATTAGACCATCCTAATTCAATTGATTGCCACACCCATTCGTCGATGGAAATTAAAAAGGCTTTCATCCGTACTTTCTAGTACGCATAATTTGTTCCATCGAAGAATGGGGTCTGTTGATGTTTCCACCTTCAACCATTGTTTACAACCCTATTCCCGCTCTGATACCACTTGTTGGGTTATATGTAATATAGATCTAAATAGGGGAAAAAATACCTAGAGGGGGGTGAATAGGTGTAAACAATAAACACTCAAAAAATCATTGCGCAATAAAACCCAATGCGGAAATATAAATGAACACGCAAGATTTTTACGTGGAAAAACTCCAAGCCGGAGTAAAAAACCACGGGACCGATAATACGGTGAAATCCACTAGAATTAAAACACGTACAAGGTGATTTAACATACTCACAGACGACTCAACCTTTTACCATACGCTCCTAGTTGATCTTCTCCGCTCGTTCCGCAACGCGTCTCGAATCCACGATCTGCGTCCAACACCGAATCCACGGCGTCCAACGTCGAGTCCACGACGTCCGACCGAATCCACGGTCTTCACCCAGTAGCACGCTTCGAATCCACGAACGTACCTCGCTCCGAATCCACGAGAGCGGTTGAACCTTGAATCCACAAGGACACGCGAGTCCACGCGCCGATTTTTGGGGAAATCGTTGTTTTTGGGTGGTGATGATCCGCCGAATACTTAGATTAGAAATAGATCGGAAATACCATCTAAGTATTCATTGATTTGATTCTACTCAAAATCTGAGTATGAAAACCTAGAATCAAATCAATCAATTATAGATGAAGAAACATAGAATTAAATCTAGTATTTCCTTTCTTCTCTATATGTGGATTATTCTATCACGGCCGTCTTTTTCAATATATGCCGCTCTTTGGATTTGCCCTAGAAAAAGAATCATAGGTGCTATTTATAGGTTAGAAACATTTGGAAGGAGATAAGAATCAAAAACCTACCATTTCTGGAAATTTTACGGACGGCGATCCGGATCGGATTTCGGCGATCCGGATTGCAGTAGCAAGAAAGACGGTTTCCAGAAAATCAATAGTTCGGGATCCGGATCGAAATGGCTGATCCGGATCGTTCATACAGTTTCACCAAACATCAACGTTCGGGATCCGGATTGCAAATCCTGATCCGGATCGTGCAAGTAAAAAGGTAAAACTAGTGTTCGGGATCCGGATCATGAGATGCTGCGATCCGGATTGAACCAGTGTATGAACGAACACCCTTCGGGATCCGGATTGGAATGTCTGATCCGGATCCTGAACATGTCCCATGTCCAGTTTTTGATTTTTATGCAATGAAAAATTCTTCCAGGTGTTTCTACACTACAAGAAGTATTCGGATCACCAAAAATCTTTAGTTAAACATACCTGATCCTTTTGAATTCTTCTTTCTTGAGATTGAGTTAAATGATCCAACCTTCTTCACCTTCAATCTTCAAGACTTGAACCTTTCACGAAATTACGCCAACTCAAATTCCGTAACATCTTGGAGTATCACATGTGAGACAGAGAGAGAGAGCTGATAGCGCAGTTGCGGGATCTGATGGATCGAGAGGTCTGTGTGACCCAGTACCACGTCGTGGGAATACGACGGTGAGAATCCTAGAGATTGATACTTCGGAATGATGCCACACCGTTGATACACGGTGGTGATGCCATGCCATTGGTTCACGGCAGTGATGCCACGTTGTGGGTACACAACGGTGAGGGTTCTATGATGGTTCGAGCACAGACAGGTTTGGATTGTATTTCGGCAGATGCCCTTTTGTGAGATTGATAGCTTTATGGAACCTTACGGCCGAGGGCTGCGCTCAGATAGTGTTCAGGACCCGGTAGGGGCATTATGAGCTTACTGCGCGGTCAAGTGGATTGACTGAGCACTTGAGGATAGTGCTGCAACTTCTAAGAAAGAAGAAGTTGTTTGCTAAGTTGAGAGAGTATGCATTTTAACTTCTGAAGGTTTTGTTATTAGGTCATGTGATTTCAGCTGCAAGAGTGACAGTGGACCCAACGAACCGTGATACCGTTCGGGTTGGGCCTAGACCTATGATAGTGACAGAGGTCCGAAGCTTTTGGACTAAGTAGGGCCAGTATAGCTTTGAGGAGTTAAAGCTGAGATTGATATCCGCATCAATGTAGATGTTTGCCAGTGATAGAGAGAGAATTGAGTTATCCATCGACCCCTGAATCTGAAGTACTTGGTTACTCAGGAGGAGTTTGGTTTGAGGCAACGCCGGTGGATAGAGTTATCAAAGATGTATGATTGATATAGTATGGTATTATCCCGACAAGGACATTATGGTCAGTTACGCCTTGTCTAGGCGAGCAGTGCAACCTTGGAATGAGGGATCGATCGGTGGGTGCCACTTTTGGAACTTAGACAATGAGAGTTAAGGGTTGAGCGTTGTTCCCGATGATGAACTTCTTCCCCTGTGGATGGATGTGAGAGTGTATTTATGGAACTTTGAGCATTTTGGTTGCTAAGGAGCAACGGAGGTGTTATGCCAATTAGAGGCTTGGAGTTTTAGATTTGGAGACCATGATCTGTGGAAGCCACTATCCGCAGGGATATGTAGTTTTGAGTTTACGCAAGGAGTTTGGTCTGCGAGTATTTATCTGGCTAGAAGAAGTGTATTTGACCCCTTGTATATTTTAGACTTCACTCCCTTGGAGTTGGACGAGGATTTGAGCTATTAGGAGCGAGCGATGCAAATTCTTGCCTGAGAGGCAGAAGAATTATGCAGTCGGGTTATACCTTTGGCGAAGGTTTAGAGGACCCATCATGATGAGTGAGAACGACCACCTGAGAGCCTGAGGATGAGTTGAGGATCTCCTATCCCCATTTGATTGAGACACCCTCCTGAGTTGTGGATTTATTCTGGTTTCGAGGACGAAACCCTTTTAAGGGGGGGAGAGTGTAGAGTACCGGGACTTTGTTGAGTACACCGACCTCGCAAGATGGCGTGGTGCGGAGAAATCACCTTGGGCGTGTTCTATTTGTGTTTACAGATGAGTTCGGGTTGTTTCGGATTGGCGCGGAAGCCCCAGCTTGAATCGGCATTTTTAGGGCATTGTGTACTTGTAGAGTATTGGATTGGATAGAGTACCGACTCTGCAGTGGTGCACAGAAAAATTGGAAAATACTTGGAACATGTGTATTTTATGATTACAGTGGAGTTCGGGAGGTTGCGGAATGATGCGGGAGCTTCCGGGGCAAAAAGTGAGTTGGCGGCGAAGGAATCAGAGGCTTCAGCCGAATTTTTGAGTGGTTGGGCATTGGGTTCCGGAACCAAGCTGCTGGTTTCGGAACTGCATGCTGGGTTCCGGAACCAGATGCTTGGTTCCGGAACAAAATTGGTTTGGTACCGGTACCCAACTATGGGTACCGGTACCCAGTGTCACAGGGAGCCCAGATTAAGCTGATTTTTGGATATTTTTGGAGGGCACTTTGGTCTTTTCCTCTCCCACTGTTTTACACCTATGCCAACTTCTATAAGAGCCCCCAACCCCTGCCTTCTTCACCACGACAACCAGAGGAAAAGAAAGAAAGAAAGAAAGAAAAGAGAGAAAGCAAGGAAAAGAAAGAGAAGAAGAAGAAGAGAAGTTAAGGTACTGTTGGAGTTTTCCTGCGACTTGGTCTTGAGCAGATTTGCGCGCGCGTGGGCCGTGCGTGAGGTAAGTTGACAGATTTTTCCAAGCATGGGTTTTTGGATTTGTTGATGGATTTTTGATGAAGCTTTGAGCTGAATTGGTTGCTTCTTTCCATCTTTTCAGATGCACATTGTGGAGGAGCTTGTTGTGCTGCTTGGTTGTTGAGTTTTGGATTTTCACTGCGCGGAGCCGCGGCGGAGCGCGGGCAGTGTGCGCATGTGAGCCAGCAGCCTGGATTTCTGTGTTGATCGCGGAGTTGACCGAGTGCTGTTAGAGCATCCTAGAGGCCATTGGAGTGTGCTGTGAGCCTTCGGGGATTTTTCTGGACGCCCGGCAGAGGTGCGCGCGACCGAGCGCCGAGGTGCAGTTTCCGGCAGATTTTGGACAGTGAGCAAGTCCGCGCTTCACCGATTTCAGCATTGCCTGTGGAAAGCGATCCAGGTGGGTTGGAAATTCTTCAAGATGTATGGAATGCCTTCTAAAGCTATTGTATGCTTGTTTAGCATGTCTAGCTTGATTGTTATTATAGTTGGTAAATCAGATAGTTTCCTAGAAAATTGTAGGAAGACTTTCCTGAGCCCCTGATATTTTTAGCATGATCTAGAGGTGATTTGACACTAGACTGCATGATTAGTTGGCATTAGATTGGCATCTGAACCGTTTTAAAAATCGTCGGACCTGTTTTTAATGAAATCTGAGCTTTGAAAATAATTTTAAAATATTGAGATCTTCCAGAGGGGTTGAGTAGGTTTAGGATGCATGTGTTCTCGTGCCGGGGGGGGGGGGGGGGGGGGGGGGATTTTTAGAGCTCTTTGGGATGAGTTTCTAGTGTCATGTGAGTTTGAGCTTCCTTGTTGGGATTGATGAGGTTATTCTAGATCATGGGTTGTGCATTTCTGATTTGGTCGCGGAGGTGGTTCTCCGCCTTAGCTATGAGTTTCGGGCTCTGGCAGATTGAGTCGTGGAGGGTTCCCGACTTAGCCATGGCTTGTGTATTATCAGATTGAGTCGTGGAAGGTTCTCCGACTTAGCTGTGAGAGTGTTTGGGCATTTCCTGATCGAGTCATGGAGGGTTTCCCGACTGAGTTGTGTTATTTGAGCATTGAGTTTCCGATCTGTTTGATCGTGGATCATAGCCTGCAGGTGCCACTTGTTGAGACAGTTGAGACAGATGAGACACACTTGAGCTCGGTGGGGTCGCTCCCCTCGAGTTACGCTCCGGATGCGATGATGATGATGATCCCACTGGCTGAGTTACCAGGGGTCGCTTTGCGTGAGATTGAGATAGTCAGTTTAGGATGCCCTACGTAAATCCCGTCCTCTTGTGGATGCGTGGTAGTAGGCAGGTGCGTTCCTAGATGACTCACCCCTAGCTGAGTTACTAGGGGTCCTGTGAGGCGCAGGCTTGACTGGACCCGATGTGGCAGTCATTGAGATTGGGTGATATGAGCGGGTAGTTGCATGGTATGTTCTTGGATGTGAGTTCGTTTGAGCATGGTACTGAGGCATTTTAGCAGTAGCGAGTGTATGCATAGCATGTTCATAGTAGAGTTTTCCTTGAGCATGATGATTGAGACATATTAGCTGTAGTTTCATTCAGCTTTCCTATTTATCTATCTGCATACCTATCTGTTTGCCTCCAGTAGACTTAGTGGGCATACCGTGGATATTGGTGGCGGTACCCACTGGGAACTACCTTCTGCAGTAGTTCTCACACCCGCTGCGGTGACAGGTTTCCTGAGGTTGCTGTTCCGGCTTGGTTCGCGCGGAGACAGCTGATCGAGGTGGGGACGTGGCCGAGTAGCTCCTTACCCATTTTATTTTGAGAGTCAGAGGTAGATGTACCCTATATTTTCTTGATTACACTTTTGTACTGGACAGTCTGAGAGATTTGTGAGGGTTGTATTTATTTTTCATAGCTGAGAGACTATGTATTGAGGTTTTATATATTTATCCAGATGTTCAGTTGATTTCTGTAGCTACTGGTTTTGGTTTCAGCTCTGATACATGTTTAGCTATAGATCTGACTTGTAGGGTAGACACTTCGTCTGTGCGGGGGTTTCCGTACAGATGGCGGATCTGTTGGCGAGCCCGGGTCGCAGTTTTGACCCCGAGGCGTGACAATTACTGTGCTGACTCCGCCAGTATGTTCATGACCCGGCTCATATGATCGACTACCCACCGCAGAATCTACGGGAAGACTTGAGCTATGATGAGTACCCGTGGAAAATAGTCGATCGGCAAGAGAAGCATTTGAGGAACTGTTCCATTACATACGTGAAGGTGCTGTAGGCTAACCATGATGAGCGGGAGGCCACTTGGGAGCTCGAGAGCACAATGTGGGAGCGGCATCCTCACTTATTCGAAGAATAAGCCAAGGTATGCGAGATTTTAGTTTCGCGGACGAAACTCCTATAAGGAGGGAGGGATGTAGTGCTCCGGCTTTTGCTAAATAGCAAAGTGCGGCTAAATCATTGAGAGCATGTTTAAAATGCTATTAAGAGTGAGTTGGAGTGGGTTGGTTCGAAGCAAAAGCCTTTCGGACCAAAATTGAGTTGGAAAGCGAGCTTGAATAGTTGAAATATGCAAAACTGCAGATTGTAGCATGGAGTACCGATACCCCAATCACGTACCGGAACCCCATAGAGGACAGAAAATCAAGCTCTCGGGTTGGAGATTTTGAACGTTGGAGTACCGGAACCAGAACCCGGGTACCGGTACCCCAGCCCGCGTACCGGTACCCCAACCCGTGTACTAGTACTCCAAGCTCCTGACAGTAAGTGTAGAGTTGGTGGAACCATGGTTAATTGAGGGTTTAGCTTGGGTTCAAATAGCTTAAACCCCCTCCCCACCACAGCAAACACATGCTGTCACGCCCCGGAGGTTCTAAAAGAGCGGAAAACGTATCCATTATTTTTTTTCTTAAATGAACCTCACCTCCGGTGCGCATCAGACCCGCCACATATACAAATTCACTCCCCAAATGGGCGGAGCCTCCTTTGTATATGCACGGCGTTCCGAGCACGACAAATACTTTAACCATGCAAACCATGAACGACAATAAGGAGAGACTATACTTAATCATACAGTCGCATTTATCATATTGAAACTATAGCATAAACCCAGGGGTTTGAAAGCGGTGCCCACTTGACACACAGTTTTTCCAAAACGTTTTCGCAAACTCTTTTGAGCGGCCATTAACTTGAAAGGATAAATCCACGGGTTTTAAAATCGGTGCCCACACGGCACCTGCTTTGAAAACACTTTTGAAACCAGGTTTACATTTGAAAACAAGCCGCGATTACACATCCTAACATTCACCAGTTATAGACAAGAAATCCTCATTCCAACATCCATCAGAAACCACACGAATGAATCACAGTTTAACTAACCACAGTAAAAAGAAATAACCAAAGAAAGAAGAGAACGTATCGTTTACGAGCCCTCATGGCTAGTGTCCTCTAATTGATGCCTCACCGTCGTTCCGAATTCCACCCCTACTCGGACCTGTCACAGTGTGGGTTGTCAGTGACTGATAAAGTAGATGTAAACAGTAAGTGCAATAACTGAAAAGACAAACCGATACACCGGAGCATTTACTTCCCCCTGATGTACCACTAAATCCCTGTCACAAAACAAGCTGGGCACCAACCCCAGAATACCGAAACAAGCTGGGCTCCAACCCCAGAATACCGAAACAAGCTGGGCTCCAACCCCAGAATACCGAAACAAGCTGGGCTCCAACCCCAGAATACCGTACTCATCTTCTTGGTGCCTCTAACCCCTCCACTGCCCAAGCAGCAGTCGCCTCTCCTAGAGGGGTCCCCACTAACCTCCCCTTGTGGGGTACACAGGTAAAATGACTTACCATCTTTCCGAAAAAATACACCCTGTGCAGTGGCCAAACTGCCGGTGTGCGTGTAAGCAATATGAGTGTATTTATTGCCTTGCGACCTCAGCCGCTTTAGTCAGAATAGTATAACGCTCCTGCGACCGCAACCGCTTTGATTAACATAATAAAAAGGGATTCACATGCTATGGGGTTAGTCAAACTACCAAAACATATCTACTTTATCAAAACGAGTATCCGGGGACGACACCACACCGGTAATAACCAACACCTACCCACCTCGATTATGCGAAATGTGCACTCCGGAGACCGAACCTTGCTCTCTGTTGACGCCCGGACCTAGAAGTAGTCCCCAAACGAGCCGTGGTCAGATTAGAAATATATTAGTGGATAAACCGAGCCCAACAACTCAAAAACACTAATGACAACTTGACCCGGCGGTGGCGCCCGCGCGCGTCGAGCGACGCGCGCCGCCCCCGCGGCGTTGCTGGTCGTACGGCCGCGCGGGCAACAGCCACGCGCGACATTTGCCGTGACCGCGCGGGCCCTAGCCCCGCGTGGTGCAAGCCGCGGCCACGCGGGCACCAACCCCGCGCGGCACCCTCCGCAACCGTGCGGACCTTAGCCCCGCACGGCGCAAGCCGCGGCCGCGCGAGCACCAACCCCGCGCGGCACCCTCCGCAACCGTGCGGACCTTAACCCCGCATGGCGCAAGCCGCGGCCGCGCGGGCGCCGGCCCCGCGCGGCACTTGCCGCGGCTTCGCGGGCGCCGGCCCCGCGTGGCACTTGCCGCGGCCGCGCAGGCACCGACCCCCGCGCGGCACGCGCCGCAAGCGCGCGGGTGCCCGCCCGCGCGGCATTAGCCGCGGCCGCGCGGGCATGGGCCCCGCGCGGCACGCGCTGCCTCCGCCGCGCCGGCGCCCGCCCGCTCGGCACAAACCGCAGCCGCGCGGGCAACGCCCCGCGCGGCATGCACCGCCGCTGCGCGGACATGGCCCCGCGCGGCGCCCGCCCGCACGGTACTGGCTGCGGCAGCGCGGGCTTGGGCCCCGCGCGGCGCGTGCCTCGACCGCGCGGCGCGTGCCTCGACCGAGCGGGCGTCGCCCGCGCGGCACTTGCTGCGGCCGCTCGGGCACCGGCCCCGCGCGGCGCTTGCTGCGGCCGCGCGGGCACTCGCCCGCGCGGCACTTGCCGCGGCCGCGCGGGCACTGGCCCCGCGCGGCGCTTGCCGCGGCCGCGCGGGCACCGGCCCCGCGCGGCGCTTACCCTAGCCGCGGCCACGCGGGGACCTTGGTCCCGCGCGGCTCTAGCCGCGACCGCGCGGGCACCGTCCCCGCGCGGCGCGTATTACGGTCACGGCGGCGATGCCCTAGGGCTTCGCGGTGCGACGTGTTGGGTAGCAAACGGCTACTCCTAAGACTCCGCGAAAGACCGAAACCGAAAACCGAGCGAAACTATACGAAAATAAATCTAGTTTACCTCTAATCGTCGGAGACGGTGATCCGTTCGCGCTCCCGGCTTCGGGACGTTCGTCGGGAGGGTTTGGGTCCTTTAGCCTTCTCCTTGTTTTCCATCGTTTCCTTCCGATTAGGGTTTCGCCTTTTCCCTTTTCTTTCGCTCGTTCCTTCCTCTCGTTTCCTTCCGGTTAGGGTTTCGCATTTTTTTCCTTTTCTTTTTCTTTCTTTCGGGAGAAATCACAATTTAATCTTTTATGTACGACAAACTCCACATGGGTATTTTAAAATCCTAATTAATTAATTCCTTAATTAATTAATTCCTCAGATAAAATCTTTCGGGATAATTCTTTAAAGATAAATCCCTCTTTTTCCTCGGAAAGCGTGCCAAATCACTTACGCGGATTTCGACGCACCACCTGGCCATTGCGATCACTTTCTACCCCTTTCTAGGAGTTTCGTAAGTCGAAATCCGGATCCGATCGCACCGTCGTTCTCCGTTTTCCGAGCTCTATCGCAGAAAAATACCCGCACCTCCAAATTATCAACTTAAATAAACCCGTTACATTAATTACTCTAAACGGAAACTTTATTAGTAGGAGGTATAAAGTGTTACAAAATCCATGATATTACACATGCACACACACCACTCTTTCTCATTTCCCTCTTCTCTTTCTCTGTCTAGGAGCCTGGGAGAGGAAGCCCTAGCTTAGGGTTTTGATGGAGTTGATCTCTTGAAGGGCTAAGGATTGAAAGAAAGCTTCCAAGGGAGGCTTTTGAAGGAAGAGAAATCCTCTTCTCCACATTTTGGAGGAAGAACAAGAGGGGATTTCTTGGAGATTTGAGAGATCAAGCCCCTCATTCTTCCAAAGAGAACATAAGGTGGGAGATTCTACCAAAAAAGGGTGATCTCTACTCTTTTCCCTTGCTTTTCAAGTTTGAAGCATGATAGTTAGACTAGATTCGTAGAGGACTCATGGCTATCGAGCAAATTAGGGTTTAATCCTAAGGGATAATTGAAATTAAAACCTAGTTATAGGTTGTTCTTGCATGTGGTCAAGTGGTAATGGGACTTAGAAGAAAACCTAGGTCAAAAGGTCATATGTGTGGCATGAAACCTAGGAGATAATTCTAAGTCAAAATCAGTGGCATTGAACTTAGGGAAAACCTAAGGTGGAATGTAGAGTCTTCAACCTAGAGTTAATAAACTCTAGGGTTAGATTGTTTATGTGAGTGATGTCCCTAGTGACATTTAGCAACCCTAGTGTGATGGACATAGGGTGAGTAAACTACAATGAACAAACAAGAATCTCTAACCTAAATTGGTGTCCTATGTGGGTTATGAATAATATGGATCCGAATAGGGAAAAAACCACATAGAGGGGGGTGAATAGGTGAAAACAATAAACACACCAAATCGTTGCGTAAAAAATAACCCAATGCGGAAAATAAATAAAGTACGCAAGATTTACGTGGAAAACTCCATCACAGGAGTAAAAAACAACGGGACTGATAACACGGCGAAATCCACTAAGATTAAACACGTACAAGGTGATTTACCGTAACCCTACGACTCAACCTTTTCCATACGCTCCTAGTTGATCTTCTCCGCTCGCTCCGAACGCTCCTCGAATCCACGATGTTCAACGTCGAATCCACGACGTTCAACGTCGAATACACGACGTCCAACCGAATCCACGATCTTCACCAATGCGGCACGTCTCGATCACACGAACGCGCCTCGCTCCGAATCCACGAGAGCGGTAGCACCTTGAATCCACAAGGCCACGCGAATCCTCGCGCCGATTTTTGATAAAATCATGGTTTTTGTTTGGTGATGATCCTCCGAATACTTAGGTCAAAGATAGATAAGGAAATACCATCTAAGTATTCTTCAATTTGATTCTACAAGAAATAGGAGTTTTGAAACCCTAGAATCAAATTGATCAATATAGATGAAGAAACATGAATTTAATCGTGTTTTCTTTTCTTCTCTATATATGTGGATTTTTATCCTTCTGTTTTTGATAACCGGGATTATTTTGGATTTGATCCTTTTTCGGATACCCTAAAAGATGAATAATAGGGTCTATTTATAGGTTAGAAACCTTTGGAAATAGATAAGCATCAAAAACTGACTTAACAGAATTTTTCCCGCACGGCGGTCCGGACTAGATTTGGCTGATCCGGACTGTCGTCTTTTTTCAGCAATTTTCCTGAAAAAATAGTTCGTGGTCCGGATTGGAATTTCTTGATCCGGACTGTTCATGCGATTTCAGCAAACACATAGTTCGGGGTCCGGACTGAACAGGGGATGGTCTGGACTGGAATTCCGCATGAACTAAACTATGTTCGGGGTCCGGACTGGAATGGTCTGATCCGGATCCTGAACATCCAACTTGTCCAGTTTTTTATTTTTATGCACTGAAAACTTATCCAAGTATTTCTAAACTACACAAATGTATTCGGATCACCAAAATTATTTAGTTAAACGTACCTGATCATTCCGAATCCATTTTTCTTGAGATTGATGTATATGATCCACAATTCTTCATCTTCAATCTTCAAGACTTATACCACTTCACGAAATACGCCAAAACAAAATCCTTAACAATCTCCCCCTTTGGCGGTTTCGTGGCAAAACAAAAATCCACTTAAAAAATTCAAAAAGATATTTTTGTTGCTATCACCATACAACAAAAATTTACAGGTATGATCCAAATAAAATGAATACAAGATATAAACTTCTAAAACAGACTCTAGACTTAGACGTTTGTACTCTCTGTAAAAGAAATAATTCTTGACAAAAGAAATCGTTAGATACCTCAAGAATTTAAACATTCAATAATAAGTCAGAGAGATAGAGTTTATACTCACCATGACATTAATTATCAGATATGTATGAAAATTTAGCAAACAAAGATTCACATATCCCTAATCATTAAGATCCAAATGTCATATCAAAATAATTAACAAGTTAAAAAATATGTCAGTTATCAAGCAACTTGTTAGTAATATTACATGCCCAAATAGTTAGTCAAATAGTTAGTCGGGGCATGATCAAGTTCAACTTAGAACTTACTTACCTTCACGTTCAAAGTTTTCAAAGTTCATTCAACTTAGAACTTACTTACCTTTACGTTCAAAGTTCAAGTCCAAACATTCAAGTTCAATGTCTATGTGTCACGCCCCGGGGGTTCAAACGCGCGGACGTAGAGCCACCGATGCTCCCAGATCAGCGTAATATTTTTTTTTTTTGAAAACAAATCTACCCCAGTGCGCGCACAGACCCGCCGCATATACAAATTCACTCTGCAAACGGGCAGAGTCTCCTTCGTATATACACGGTGTCCTGACTACATAATGCATCCCATACAAGCTTTAACCACACTAGATCAAGGCACAGACACATTCAACAAGCAACCATACATCCTATCTATTCTCATACTTAGCAAAAGGGCCGACTATTTTTAAAAGGATAGATAATCACAGAGTTTTGAAAGCGGCGCCTACCCGATGCCTGATTTTCTAAAACCATTTTCGAAATCACATAAATCCCACAAGGTTTTAAAAATGGTGCCCACACGACACCCACTGTTTTAAAATCGGTTTTCGCAAACGGTTTTCCACGGTTTTTGTTGTTCGTAGTTCAAAACGGCCAAGTAAAGGAAAGGAGAAAAATTCATTCAATAATGATAAAAGAAACGGGCAACATCCACGTCGAACCCACGGGGGTATCGCAATCCACATATAACTAAGATGAATAATAAAAGAACGAGGAAAGAAAAGTCACTGTGTCTGCTGTCGCTAAAAGTCAGAACAGCGCTCTCACGGCCTCACCGGCGTCCTAGCACTCGCCCCTGGACGAACCTGTCACAAGGTGGGAAGTCAGTGACTAAAAAGGAAAGTAAGAGCATAAAGGGCAATAAACAGCAAACCACTAAAACTGGAGCAACCACCGCCTCAAAGTGCACTCAACAGTAGGTAACCCTGTGTAAACAAACAAACCGGGCACCTCCCCCGGCAACCCCTCCGAGCACCCACCTCGGTAACCCCTGCCGAGCACCTGCCTCGGCCGCCGAGCACCTGCCTCGGCATCACCGCTCACACCCTCCACCCCCGAGGGCCCCCATCACGTCATCGTCATGTAGGGTACACGGGTCAACGTACCACTTTTCCGAAAAAGCACACCCTTGCGGAGGCCAAGCCGCCGGTGTGCGTGCAGTAACACGAGCCTCATAATCAAGTAATTAGATGGACAATTAAATAAATAGTGTAAACGGGGTTAGCAATGTCAACAGTAAATATTTTAGAAAACCACCTTTGCCCAAACATGCATCTTACAACTAATACCCTTTCCCAACTGACCTCGAGAAAGTACCCACATCGAAAGGAGACCGGCGTTCGGTTCGTCCGCGGTTGCGTGCCTGCCGAGTCCACAGCGTCCCGCGACCCTGAGGAAGCGAAAACTAAGACCTGGTGATCAAAAACACCTAATGACGACTCCGGTAGAAAACGGGAGAACGACAAGTTCCTAAAACCCCCGTGCGCGAAGTCCCCGCACGACGACGACCCGGGCGGCGTACGCCCCGCATGCGGACAGCTCCGCGCGGCCCCGCCCCGTCGGCGGCGGCCCCGCGCGGCCTCAGCCCGCGCGGTACCCCACCTGCGGGCGTCCCCCGCGTGGCGCAGGTCCGTGCGGAGTGCTATCCGCAGGCGCGGGTGGACCCGCGCGGCACCAATCCGCGCCGGCGCCCCACCTGCGGGCGGCCCCGCGCGGCACCGAGCCGCGCGGGCGCGCTGCCCGCGGGTACGGGCGACCCCGCGGGTGCCCCAGCCCTCACGGGCGCCCCACCTGCTGGCGGCCCCGCGCGGCAGCGAGCCACGCGGGCGCGCTGCCCGCGGGTGCGGGCGACCCCGCGCGGCCCCAGCCCGCGCGGGCATCCCACCTGCGGGCGGCCCCGCGCGGCAGCGAGCCGCGCGGGCGCGCTGCCCGCGGGTGCGGGCGACCCCGCGCGGCCCCAGCCCGCGCGGGCGCCCCTCCTGCGGGCGGCCGCGCGCGGCAGCGAGCCGCGCGGGCGCGCTGCCCGCGGGTGCGGGCGACCTCGCGCGGCCCCAGCCCGCACAGGCGCCCCAACTGCGGGCGGCCCCGCGCGGCAGCGAGCCGCGCGGGCGCGCTGCCCGCGGGTGCGGGCGACCCCGCGCGGCCCCAGCCCGCGCGGGCGCCCCACCTGCGGGCGGCCCCGCGCGGCACCGACCCGCGCGGGCGACCCCGCGACGGCGACATCCGCCTCGATCATGGCGGCGGCGACGCGGTGATCCCCGATCACGAAACAACCCACAAAACCGAACCCATACGATCAACCTACGAAAATCAAGAACGACCAAAAACTCACCTTGATTTGCGAGAGAAGATGGAGGGAGAGGGATCGTCCACCTTTACCCGATCAACTCGTCGAAAAACGCCTCCTTCCTTCTCCCTCGAGTCCCCGCGGTGAAGTTCTACGCCGGAGGAAGTCGAGCGAGAGCGAAAAAGGTTGGGTTCCCGTCTCTTTTCTCTCCCTCAGGTCGCGCCCCCCAAAAACCCTAGCCGCACCAAAGGAACCATGGGAAAAAGAAACCCTAAATCCCCGGTTTAAAAACCCAAACCAACGGAATAAAACCAGCGGCTAAAAGCTACCTCGAAAAACGTGCAGATCGTCCGCACGGATCCCGGAGCGTCTAAAAGATCGCAAACTTCAAAATTAAATTCTGGGAGATACCGGGGTCGGAATTCAAATCCGATCGCGCCACCGTTCCCCGTTTCGTGAGCTCTGGCACTTAAAAAAATACCCGCGAGCCCCGACGGACTGTCCAGAAAACACGAATTAATTAGCCCCTCAGCCGGACCGCTACAAGTGAAGTAAAAGGAAAAACCAAATAAAAGGGCGGGTCTTACACTATGTCTCTCCGTCTACCGTCTCTCCCCCTTTTTGTCACAGAAAAAGCCAAAATTAAAAAGAAAGGGAGTGCAAAGTTTACAAACTTAAATGAAAAACCTGCAAGAGAAGACATTAGAACAAAACAAAATGAAAACTTAAAAACATATCAGTGTCATTTTCATCTGAACTGCTGCATCCAAGTTTGTGAAAAATCTTCTTAACCATTTTGGCAAGAGATTTGTGTTTCTTCTTCAAGTCAGCTTGGTCGGCAGAAATCTGAACCATGTCTGTAGAGATCTTAGTTATTTCCTCTGACATGCGTTCTTGTTCAGATGATAGTCGTTGCTGTTCTTTATAGATTGACGTCACAGAGGCTTCATCCTCTGAAGTAGAAGCTGATACTGCTGTTCTTGCTGTTGCCGTTGTTGCTTGCTGTGCTGACCATAACAACAATGAGCACTAATACCTAGTCGAACACCATCTTGGTCGATTGTTCGAAACTGTGGTACTGTGAGCTAGAACTCAAGAACATGAAAAATTATTTAATTTCAAAATTTTGAAAAACCATACCCTAACAATCCTTATCATGTATAGAGACTAGGAATCAAGTTAGATTTGCAAAAAGAATTTTAAAAATAGATCAATCCCATGTTTTTAGAAAATTCTCAAATTGTGCCTTAAAACTGAATTTTCAGAAATCGAAGCCCAAAAATCTGTTAATCAAATGAATACAAGGCATAAAAACAAAAGTAATGTATCCAGAGTTCTTATTTCAAAAAAAAAATTGACCAAAAACCATTTAAAAACGAATTCATAGCATGAAATCCACTCACGTTTTGAAGAACAATAGCAAAACAGTGAAAAACAGAGGTTTTGATCAAAAGAACTTACTTGGATCGAAAGAAAACCAGTTGCAAAAGATCCAAACCCACTTGATTCTAGTGAGAGAAAGTCTAGGGAGTTAGAATCAGAAGTTTAGAAGAGAATAGAAATCAAAAGACCATTCGTTTCTACTAAAACCTAGCCGCGGTCCGGATCGGGTTGGAATCCAGTCCGGATCGGCTACTCGCAGAAAAATCTCATCGTTCGGGATCCGGACTGAGTCCATCCAGTCCGGACTGCCTACAACTTTTTCTCCAAAAAAATTTGTAAAAATTTCAGAAAATCCAGAAAAATTATGTAAGCATTCTTGCATATCAACTTTAAATAAAAAGTATCGTTTCACATAAAAATAAATAGATTATGCTAAATCTATCGTTAATAATCAAATAATAAAATGAAAATTTATAAAAGTTATATCCTCTAAAGTTGAGCAAGTTCAAAACATCAATCACGATCTAATGAGTAACGTGTTTATCAAATCATCAATTGAATAAAGAAAATGAAGACACAAAGATCGAGAGATGTTTGACATCCCAAATAAATTAGATAATGTATCTAGTCAATATATCTAGGGAAGTGGCTCTTTGAGCATCTTTCAATTTGAAATCCCACCTTATACCAATCTTGGAATTCAACAAAATCAAGTATTCCAAAAAGCATTTTATCTAATAAACAAGAAAAACCATGCTTGGTAAACATGTGGTAGCTACACACAGTACTCGGACGACCGAGGTGGTAGCTCTTTCCTTCATGTGGTGGTAGTTTTCACACTCCACTAGGGATGTAACTCTTTCCACATCTTTTGAGCATGAAACTTTAAATAATACTCCCCCTCAATTGGCTATCAATTATGTAAAATATTAAGTATCCAACCAACCATTGATCTCATGTTCATACTTGACTCAATTATCAAATAAGATAAAAACTATACCAAGAGATTATTGAGAGAGAAATTGACTTTGATCAATTAAAGATGAAATAATTGATATAAATGATCATTGCATCAAATGAATTATAATGATATCCAAATCATAATAAATTTCTCTAAACAAGAAAAGATGCAATTAAAGTCAATTTAACAAATGCTCAGTTAATGTTCTATATACACAAAATACAAAACAAAACCTAACCTAAGCAATGGTTCAAAGATTGTTATTTCAAAGAAAGCATTCCTATTTCTTTTCGCAAATGAATAAAACGTTTTTGATCCAAAGGTTTTATCAAAATATCGGCTAATTGATCTTCAGTTGAAACATAGGAAATTTGTAAAATACTTGATTCAACTAGCTCTCTAAGAAAACGATATCTAAGTTCTATGTGTTTTGTCCTTGAGTGCAACAAAGGGTTTTTTGAAATGTTAATGGCACTAGTGTTGTCACAAAGTATTGTTACCGAGGTCGCCGGGATGCGGAAGTCACTCAATACACTCTTCATCCAAATCAATTGAGTTGCACAACTTCCCGCTGAAATGTATTTCGCCTCAGCAGTAGAGAGAGCAATGCAGTTTTGCTTCTTACTATGCCATGCAACAAGACAATGGCCAAGGTAAAAGCATGCACCACTCGTGCTCTTTCGATCATCCACTGATCCAGCCCAATCGGCATCCGAATATCCTATTATATCAAGAGATGTGCCCATAGGATACCAAATTCTGAAATTTAACGTACCTTTGATGTACCGGATGATCCGTTTCACCGCTTTCAGGTGAATTTCCTTCGGTGCTGATTGATATCTTGCACAAATCCCAACACTTAAGGCAATGTCCGGGCGACTAGCCGTAAGGTAAAGTAGACTTCCAATCATGCTTCGGTAAAGTTTCTCCTATACTTTTTCTCCGTGAGATTCACATCCAAGTCCCTTATTGCTAGTTCCCATGGGAGCCGGAAAGTCTTTAGAATATTCTTGTGAAGACCAGGATCTCCGCAGAGCTATTGCAGTGCGTTGGGTGGCTTCTGGAGGCCTACGTGGTGTGTCGGTGGTGATTGTGCACAATTTGGACATAAATGTTGGACTTCGGGCTTAAAATAGATCATGTGAGTGATCGTAGGACCCCGTTGAGTGTTTAGAAGTGTTCTCGCGCGGAACAGATGTCAAGATTAGACTCAGCGCGAAAATTTGGGGTAAAGACACTTGTCTGGATGCATTCGGCGAATTTTGGAATTTGAATTTGGCAAATCGGACAGCGGATTTGGATTCAGCGCGCGAAAACGGTGAAAATGGACTACTTGCATTTTTCGGAGCCCGGATGTCGCGCACGATTTTCGAGACACCTTGACACTGTTCCGGCGGCGGCGGTGGCGGCGGGCAGCAGCGGAGCGCGGCGGCGCGGGCTCGGGCAGGCACAGGCGCGGCCGCGGGCAGGCGCGGGCAGCGTGCAGTGCGCAGGCAGGCGCGCGGGCAGGCGCGCGGTCCACGGGCCGGCGTGCACCGGAGGGTGGACACGTGGCAGCTTTTGATAGGTCGGTGCCGTGGACCTAGTTTACGGAGCTGGCGGGGGACCGCCTTGGGAAGCGCGCCTGGCAGAGGCGCAGACCCACCCGGGGAAGGCGCGCGGGCCCTGGCGCGGCGTCAGCGGGGGCAGGCCACGTGTCGGCCTCCCATTCGCGGGTCAGCGCGCGATGTGACGCATCGCTGTGGCCGTGCGTCAGAGCGGGCGCAAGTGCGGTCCACGTGGCGGCCGCCGATTGGCCGCCGCGGTCCCGTGGTCGCGGTGCACGGGTCCAGGGACACGTGTCGCTCCCCGGTTGGCCGAACGCGGATGACGTGGCGCCTCGCTGGCGCTGCGTGGACGCGTGGACCGCGGGGCTGGTTACTGTAGCAGCCCGGAAACCAATTTCGGGCGCCCGGAAGTTGCGCCCAAATCTGGGATTTCGGCCTATAAAGGCCCGAATCGCCCCATTTCGTCTCTTTTCTCCTTTTTGCTCGCACAGAGAGGCTAAGGGGAGGGAGAGGGCGATTCGTGGGGGCGTTTTCGTGGGTGCATGAGCGCGCCGTTGACCCCGTGGAGCGCACAAGGTGTTCCAAGGAGCTGGATTGACGCGTTGGACGGCGCGACGGGTCGAGGTAGGTCCCGTTTGTTGTTTTGCGGTATTTTTGGCAGTCTTGAGTTTCCTTTTGGATTTCGGATTTGATCCCACGCCCTTATGCGTGTTAGAGACCGTGTTTTACTGTGCCGTTTTACTGCGTGGACTGTTGCTGGCGTTTTGGACGCGCCTCGTTTTGCGAGCAACCTTAAGGGAAGTGTGCACCGTTTTGCGTGCAACTTGTTGTACGAACTTGGATTGAGGAGTGCCTTTACACTCTTTGGATCTACGCGTCGCAAGGATTACCGTCGTGTTTTCGGGGAATTTTCTGAGATTCGCCCGAAGGTATACTTCTTTCCCCTTTACTGTGCAGAGTATTACAGTTGTGTTTGTTGTGGACTTTCGCGCTCACCGCGTTGTGGAATTTGTAACTCGGCCTCTGGGACTCGAATTTTGACGTGCAGGTACTCGTTTCGAAGGGCTCGACGCGTCGATCGCGTCCGTATTTTTGGTGGATTTTTCAGAGTCCGTTCTGCAGGTGAAAATTTCACATCTTCGGGACTGGTTTCAGCAGATGGTGTATACTTGGATATTTTAGCATAAAGTGTAACTTTGGACCTTTTGTTGTACCCAGGAGGGTTTGCGAGTGTTTTTGGAACACTGCTAGGAGCCGAGGTTTGCGCGACATGTACCGTGGATACGGGTTCAGCGGATTGTGCGTGCAAGTGGCCACGCTCTTCACCAACCCCAGGTTTGCCTTGGATTGAGCTCTTCAGGTGGGTAAGCTTGATATTTATAAGATTGTTATGTTATGGTGAATGTAAGTGCACTTATTGGGGATGTCACCCTTCTATGACTGATAGCTGGCATATTTGATGTACAACCGATATGAGCGAGAGGTAAGCAAGGAATGGCCTACTTGTGTGAGATTGGTATATCATAGCAGGAATGTTTTAGCATGCTTTGCTATTATATGTTTCACCCTCTTTTATCGTTTCTGAGGACAAAAGCATGCTTGTATGGACATGTAGTTAGGCCATCTTTTACTGCTGCACTACTTTTGGAACTTGACTTAGGAGAAACCATGTTATCCTTTTCTCCTTCTTTGTTAGTCAGGTGGTCAGTGTTGCTCGTGTTCGAGGAGGGGTCTGGGTAGTGTAGCCGGGACATTGGTGTCAAGGACGGGTTGTGTTGGATTGCGGTTGGCAGGGTTTGCGGCAACCGCGGATATTGGGCGGTTGACCGGATATTTATTTATGCACCAGATTGGGTATCTGATTTCTCTAGTGGACAGAGTTTCCCACTATTTGAGTATTTTTGCATCTGATTGAGGACCGAGGTTTCTTTTAGTGGTTGGGCTTTCCCACTTTGATCAGAGTCATGATCCAGTCCTGCTGATTTATACTTCTGTTACTGGTTACTGAGATACTTTACTCGTGTGGGTCGCTCCCCTCGAGTGCCACTCCGGAGTGTGCGATCGGACGGTTAGAGTGGCCGATCTGTTACTTACTTTGAGTCCTTGAGACTCCTATCCCTTATCGGTGTTATGCTTTGGCCAGCATACCCGATTTATCAGGCACAGCAGGCAGTACCAGTTTTACTGGTGGCACCAGATTGAGGTCGTTACAGGCATTTAATTTATTATTGCACTTGTGTCAGGGGGGACCGAGTAGAGTCTAGTAGCTGTGTTTAGACCAGTACTAGTGTTGTTGGGAACCGTTTGGGGATTAACGGTGGTCCCAAGGTCATTGTGAGTTGTTGACCGTTGTGTGAGAGGTTGAGCATCTTGAGGCTATCCATTCTGAGAGAGAGAGTAGATTCCGACTATAGCCTGCATAAGCCACTACTCGATAGCGAGTTAGTCCGTTTGGACGTCCTACGTAATTCCTGCCCGTCAGCAGGAGGTGGTCGTAGGTGGGGCGCAGGTTTGACTGGACCAGATGTGGCAGTCAGCTCGATTGGGTCGATTGTGCACTTCATGTGCTAGTGGTTGCATACCATACTTTGTTTCTCCCTTCTTGAGCATTTAGATGGAGGCTTGGTAGCTGTTAGGTGACATCAGCATTCTTGTTCAGTTCCCACTTCTTTGGTTATATTATGTCTCTTGAGGACTTAGTGGGCAGACCGTCGGGTCTGGCGGTGGTACCCACTGAGAACTCCCTTTTTGGTGTAGTTCTCACACCCTTTGGGGGTTTTCCCCCTCATTTTTCCTTCCTCTCCTTTGTTTTGCAGAGTCTTAGCGGGTGTTGCAGATTCTGCGGTTGTTGATCGAGGCGAGGGAGTCACGAGCTAGATCCCTACCCGTCGTTGGAGAGTAGCGGTACCCCCCTTCAGAGGAGACCTACAGTAGATTGGCTATTTTGTTTTCCTCTTTTGAGAGACTCTTGTAGTGAGGATATGATATGTATTGAGAGCCTGTACACTGATGTATTTATTGGAGATATCTCCCTGTTGAGTTTTGAGCTTTGTATATGAGGATATTGTATCATTATCATTTTTGGGAGATGGACATTGTTGTTTTATTTCCAGTTGTACAGTGGTTGATTTTAGTTATACAGCAGATTTTCATTTATAGTTCTGATATCTGTTAGCTGTAGTACTTTTCTTGCAGGTAGGACGCTTCGCCTATGCGGGATTTGGCATAGGTGGCGGATCTGTTGGCGAGCCCGGGTCGCAGTTTCGACCCTGGGGCGTGACAATTCTAATCCAAAGTTCTTGACCAACTCCTTCGCATACTTGGATTGACACAAATGAATGCCCTCTACAGTTTTCTTAACTTGCAATTCAAGAAAATATGTCAACTCGCCCATCATGGACATCTCAAATTCGCTTTCCATTGTTTCGGCGAATTTTGAAGCATCATTATTCCTTGTAGCACCAAACACAATGTCGTCCACATAGATTTGTGCTACAATGAAGTTGTCTTGAAAGTGTTTCACAAATAATGTCCGATCGGCTCCCCCTCGAGTATAGCCCTTTTCTAAAAGGTGCTTTGTCAGTCTTTCGTACCATGCTCGCGGTGCTTGTTTTAGACCGTAAAGAGCCTTTTTCAATCGAAAAACATGATTTGGAAGTTTATGATCAATGAAACCTTTCGGTTGAGCAACATAAACTTCTTCATTTAGAAAACCATTTAAAAATGTGCTCTTAATGTCCATTTGAAAAAGTTTTATTTTAAAATGGCAAGTGATAGCAAATAAGATACGAATTGACTCAAGACGGGCTACCGGGGCGAAAGTTTCATCAAAGTCTATACCTTCAACTTGTGAATAGCCCAGAGCAACTTACCGTGCTTTGTTCCGAATAACGGCACCTTCTTCATTTTTCTTGTTCTTGAAAATCCATTTTGTACCGATGATGTTTTGTTGCTTCGGGGGCTTCGTTAATTCCCAGACTTTGTTCCTATCAAATTGATTAAGCTCTTCTTGCATAGCTTATATCCAGTAGTCGTCCTGAAGAGCTTCATCAATATTCCTTGGTCCTACCATGGAGACGTAGCATGCGACTCCACTTTTCAATTGTCTCCGAGTTCTAACTCCTTCTTGAGGATCTCCAATGATGTTCGATTCAGGATGGTCCTTGGAGATACGTAGCGTTTGAGGTAACGGAGTACTCGGGGGTAATTGTGATGATTCCTGCACATTAGATGAACTAGAAGAACCATGAGATGCATCAAAATTTTCAGAAGAGTTATCATGCAAAGATGCAATATCATTAGCAGGAGATTCATCATCAAGAGACATATCAAGAGTAGATTTATCAGAAGACAAATGAGAAGCTTCATCTACTTTAACATTAATTGATTCTATCATCGTCTTCAATTCAAGATTGTATACTCGATATGCTCCACTGTTTGTAGAATAACCCATAAAAATTCCTTCATCACAACGAGAGTCGAATTTTCCAAGATTTCCGCGATCGCGTAAAATGTAACAGCGACTCCCGAAGATACGAAAATACTTGATATAAGGTTTTCTACTAAACCATAGCTCATATGGTGTATTCAAAGTACCCGGGCGCAAATAGATGCGATTGATCACATAGACCGCGGTGTTAATTGCTTCAGCCCAAAAATATAAAGGGAGTTTCCGGCTATGAAGCATAACACGCGCCATCTCTTGAACAACTCTATTTTTGCGCTCGACTACACCGTTTTGCTTCGGTGTATAAGGTGCAGAGAATTCATGTTTTATGCCATTTGAAGTGCAAAAATCAATGAATTTTGAATTAATGAATTCTCCACCTCTATCACTGTGAACACGGACAATCTTTTCATTTTTCTCAATCATAATACGATGACAAATATCATGAAAAGAGTCAAAAGTATCCGCTTTCTCTTTTATAAATGCTACCTAAGAATATCTAGAGAAATCATCAACCATAAGAAAAATATACCATTTTCCACCCAAACTAGGTTGACGAGTTGGCCCTATTAAATCTATATGCAATAATTCTAATGGGCGTTTAGTTCCTACATGGTTCAAATTCTAGTGAATGGATCTAGTTTGTTTTCCCTTTTGACAACCACCATACACAAGGTTTTCTTTGAAGTTCAATTTAGGAACACCTCTAACTATGTCTTTGTTAGATATTCTAGATAGTTCCTTAAAGTTCATGTGACCTAGTCTTTCTTGCCAAAGTGTTTCATTATCAAGTGACACTAGGTTACAATTTTGACTTGTTTTACCAGGAACTACATAGCAATTGTTCTGTGACCTAACCCCTTTCAAAATGAATGAATGATTTACATAAGTTACAACACATTCAATCGCAGAAAATTTAAAGACAAGCGAAGAGTTCATCTTTGCGCACCCAAACCTTACGAGTTTTGGAATACGTCGGCAATGATCGTGACATTGATCTCCTTGGTGAACGCGTCTTGTTCGGTTGATCACTTTTCTTTGGAATCCATGATGACGTCGTCTTGTGGGGTGTACTACCATTGTTCTTGACCTTTGGTTGATTTCTTCTTGAATTTCGGTCTTTGTTCTTGATGGTAGTTGTTGAAGAAGCGCTTGATTTGATCGCTTCACTCCATTCTTGCAATTTCGTCTTATGTGCCCTGCAAAACCACAACGAAAGCATACCTTTGTGCAAGTTGAACCCGAAGTAGATGAGGTAGGCTTATTCACGTTGGATGCGATGATTTTCGTCGGAGGAGGAGAAACCGACTGGGGCACAAAAACCGTTCCACTCGAACTCGGATCCTCGCCGGTTCGAACGTATCCAAGACCCAAACGGTTCGTTTGACCGAGACCAAGCAACTTGTCCAACTTGTTCCTTCCAGAAGAGAATCGCTTCAAATCTTCCTTAAGTTGGAGTATGGTCTTCGTCATCTCCAATTTTTCTTGTTGAGCCTTGGAGTAGAGCTTTGAGAAGTGATTTACATTATCCACCAATTTGATGTGCTCCTTCTCGAAATGCTCGTTCTTCTCTCAAAGGGAAACATTTATTTTGACCAAGTTATCCTTTTCCTCTTCAAGAGCATTTGAGAGAGAAGTTGCCTCTTTAGATTGTTCTTCAAGATCCCACAATCTTCTTCTCAAACTTTTATTTTGCTTTGCCAATTTCTTTGAATCCTTTAATAGTTTATGGTAGGCAAAAGCAAAATCTTCACCTTCGGAATCGCTCGGTTCATCATCCGTTACATTCTTCTCATTTAAAGAGTTGGATAATGAACCAGAGGAAGTCGCTGAAAAGCACATGTAAGGTGAAGTTGTGGACGCGTGCAATGCTGTGGCGTTGTTATCCTCATCACTGGAAGATGACTCATTTGAAGTGGAAGTGTCATCCCATGTGACGGCTTGCATAGCCTTCTTCTTTGACGGATTCTTGTTGGGACACTCTGTTGAGATATGGCCATAACCTCGGCATTTGAAGGACTGGATTTGTCCCTCAGAGTTCTTCTTGTCCTTTGAAGAACCCTCTTGCTTTCTTGACTTAAAGCTTGAAGATCCTTTGCCTTTCTTGGACTTAACGAAGGATGAGGATTTACTTGAATTTCTCCTTCGAAAGCTTCGGCAAAATTTCCTCGTTAAGTGTGCAAGTTGTTCCTCGAAATCCTCCATGGATAGATTATCATCAGCGTCTGAGGAGGATGAATCCGCGTCTTCTTCTTTTGTTGATTTCAATGCAAAACCTGAAGACTTAGAAGAAGAGAAAGGCTTTCCAGAAGAATAGTTAGTAGGAAAAGTCATTTCATAAGTTTGAAGTGCACCAACTAATTCTTCTACCTTGATTTCGTTCGAGTGTTTTACTGTTTCAATGGCTGCGACCTTAGGGTGAAATCTTTTAGGAAGAGTTCTCAAAATCTTTCTTACAACTTTTGATTCTAGAATTTTCTCTCCCAAGTTAGCACATGTATTAAGGATATCTTGCAATCATGTGTAATAATCTGTGGACGATTCATTTTCTGCCATATGAATTGAATCAAATTTGCTCGTAAGCATTTGCAGTTTTTGAATCTTCACTGAACTTGTACCCTCATGTGTAACTTGTAGAGTATCCCAGATTTGTTTCGCAGTCTCACATGCCGAGACGGGAGAAAACTCAGTTTGCGACAAAGCATTAAATAAGGCGTTAATTCCTTTGCCGTTGTAAGAAGAAGCATCAATTTCTTTCATAGTCCATTTCGACCTAGGTTTGATGGTGACAGCATCGACAATAATCTCAGTAGGATTTGTCCATCCAGACTCAATTGATTTCCAAACCCGTTCATCGATGGAAATTAAAAACGCTCTCATGCGTACTTTCCAATATGCATAATTTGTTCCAACGTAGAACAGTGGTCTATTGATGTTTCCACCTTCAACCATTGTTTACAACCCTATTCCCGCTCTGATACCACTTGTGGATTATGAATAATATGGATCTGAATAGGGGAAAAACCACCTAGAGGGGGGGTGAATAGGTGAAAACAATAAACACACTAAATCATTGCGTAAAAAATAACCCAATGCGGAAAATAAATAAAGTACGCAAGATTTATGTGGAAAACTCCATCACAGGAGTAAAAAACCATGGGACCGATAACACGATGAAATCCACTAGGATTAAACACGTACAAGGTGATTTACCGTACCCTACGACTCAACCTTTTCCATACGCTCCTAGTTGATCTTCTCCGCTCGCTCCGAACGCTCCTCGAATCCACGATGTTCAACGTCGAATCCACGACGTCCAACCGAATCCACAGTCTTCACCAATGCGGCACGTCTCGATCACACGAACGCGCCTCGCTCCGAATCCACGAGAGCGGTAGCACCTTGAATCCACAAGGCCACGCGAATCCTCGCGCCGATTTTTGATAAAATCGTGCTTTTTGTTTGATGATGATCCTCCGAATACTTAGGCCAAAGATAGATAAGGAAATACCATCTAAGTATTCTTCAATTTGATTCTACAAGAAATAGGAGTTTTGAAACCCTAGAATCAAATTGATCAATATAGATGAAGATGTTACGGAATTTGAGTTGGCGTAGTTTCGTGAAAGTTTCAAGTCTTGAAGATTGAAGGTGAAGAAAGTTGGATCATTTAACTCAATCTCAAGAAAGAAGAATTCAAAAGGATCAGGTATGTTTAACTAAAGATTTTGTGTGATCCGAATACTTCTTGTAGTGTAGAAACACTTGGAAGAATCTTTCATTGCATAAAAATCAAAAACTGGACTTGGGACATGTTCAGGATCCGGATCAGGTTGTTCAATCCGGATCCCGAAGGTGGTTCGTTCATACACCAGTTCAATCCGGATCGTAGCCTCTCTTGATCCGGATCCCGAACACTGAGTTTACCATTTTCCTTGAACGATCCGGATCAGGCTTCGCAATCCGGATCCCCAACGTTGATGTTTGGTGAACTGTATGAACGATACGAATCAAGCACTTCGATCCGGATCCCGAACCTTCGTTTTTCTGGAACTACCTGACTCGTTACGACGATCCGGATCACAGCTAATCCGATCCGGATCGCCGTCCGTAAAATTTCCAGAAATGGTAGGTTTTTGATTCTTATCTCCTTCCTAGGGTTTCTAACCTATAAATAGACCCTATGACTCCTTTTCTAGGGTGAAGGAAAATAGCCGTCATATTCATATCTTATTTTATACGGCTCTAGATCCACATATAGAGAAGAAAGGAAATCATTAGAGAATACTCTATGTTTCTTCATCTATATTGATTAGTTTGATTCTAGGTTTTCATACTCACATCTTGAGTTGAATCAAACTAATGAATACTTAGATGGTATTTCCGATCTATCTTTGATCTAAGTATTCGGCGGATCATCACCACCAAAAACAACGATTTACCCCAAAAATCGGCGCGTGGATTCGCGTGTCCTTGTGGATTCAAGGTTCAACCGCTCTCGTGGATTCGGAGCGAGGCACGTTCGTGGATTCGAAGGGTGCTATTGGGTGAAGACCGTGGACTCGGTCGGACGTCGTGGATTCGACGTTGGACGCCGTGGATTCGGCGTTGGGCGCAGATCGTGGATTCGAGAAGCGTCGCGGAGCGAGCGGAGAAGATCCTCTAGGAGCGTATGGAAAAGGTTGAGTCGTAAGTGTGTACGGTAAATCACCTTGTACGTGTTTTAATTCTAGTGGATTTCTGCCGTGTTATCGGTCCCGTGGTTTTTTACTCCGGTGATGGAGTTTTCCACGTAAAAATCTTGCGAGTTATTTTTTATTTCCGCATTGGGTTTTTATCGCAACGATTTTTGAGTGTTTATACGTTTACACCTATTCACCCCCCTCTAGGTGTTTTTTCCCCTATTTAGATCCTTATTACATATAACCCAACAACTGGTATCAAAGAGGGAATAGGGTTGTAAACAATGGTTGAAGGTGGAAACATCAACCGACCCCCGTTCTTCGATGGAACAAATTATGCGTACTGGAAAGTGCGGATGAAAGCCTTTTTAATTTCCATCGACGAACGGGTGTGGCAATCAATTGAATTAGGATGGTCTAATCCAACTGAATTTATTGGTGATGTTCGCACCTTAAAACCTACGTCGAAATGGACCAAGGAAGAGTTAGATTCATCTTCTTACAATGGCAAGGGAATTAATGCTATTTTTAATGCCTTATCTCAAACTGAGTTCTCTCGCGTCTCAGCATGTGAGACTGCGAAAGAAATCTGGGATGTTCTTCAGGTTACACATGAGGGAACTAACCTCGTGAAGATTCAGAAACTGCAAATGCTTACGAGCAAGTTTGACTCTATCTTGATGGCAGAAAATGAATCTTTCACGGACTACTATACACGATTGCAAGACATCGTAAACTCATGTGCTAACCTGGGAGAGAAGATTCCAGAATTTAAGATTGTAAGAAAGATCTTAAGAACTCTTCCTGAACGATTTCGCCCAAAGGTTACAGCCATTGAAACTATTAAACACCCGGACGAAATACGTGTAGAAGAATTAGTTGGTTCATTACAAACATATGAAATGACGTTTACTACTAACAATTCTTCTGGAAAGGCATCCACTTCTAAGTCTTCAGGTTATGCGTTGAAAACAACTAAGGAAGAAGACGCGGATACATCCTCCTCAGACGATGACGAGAACCTTTCTATGGAGGAATTTGAGAAGCAGCTCGCTCTCTTGACAAGGAAGTTTCGCCGCAACTTTCGAAGGGGTAATTCAAGTAAATCTCCAGCCTTCGGAAAGTCGAACAAAGGCAAGGGTACTTCAAGTTACAAGTCAAGAAAGCAAGAGAACTTCTCAAAGGATAAGAAAAGTTCAGAGGGACAACTACAATGCTTCAAATGTCGAGGCTACGGCCACATTGCAACGGAGTGTCCCAACAAGTATCCGGCAAAGAAGAAGGCGATGCAAGTCGTCACTTGGGATGACAACTCAACGTCAAATGAGTCGTCTTCAAGTGATGAAGAAAAGAGCTCCACGGCATTCCACGCGTCCATATGTTCACCCTTCATGTGCTTTATGGCAAGTACATCCGAGTCGTTGTCCAACTCCACTGTTGAAAAGATTGCAACGGACAACGAATCGGATGATTCGGAAGGTGAAGATTTTGCTTTAGCCTATCACAGACCTTTACGGGATTCAAAGAAACCGGCTAAGCAAAACAAGGGGTTGAGAGGGAGATTGCAGGATCTCGAAGAAGAAGTAAAAAGGGTAACTTCTCTCTCGACCGATCTTGAAGTGGAAAGGGATAATCTGATAAAAGCAAATGTTTCCCTTCAAGAGTCCAATGAGCAACTCGAGAAGAATTATATAGATATGGTGAACAAAGCGAACTACTTCTTGAAGCTCTACGGCGAGGCCCGACGGGAAAAATTGGAAATGACAGAGACCATTTGCCAACTCAAGGATGACTTACAGTAATTTTCTTCTGGAAGGAGTAAGTTGGATAAACTTCTTGGTCTTGGTCAAACAAACAAGTTCGGCCTCGGATACAATCGAACTGAAGACAATTTTAGTTCGGTTGGGACAGTCTTTGTGCCTCAGTCGGTATCTCCTCCTCCGACACCGGAATTCATGACAACCAACGACAACAAGCCTACTTCATCCTCTTCAGAATCGTCAAGCACAAAGGTATGTTTTCGTTGTAATTTTGCAGGGCACATTGAAAGAAATTGCAAGATTGGAGCTCAAAGATCAAATCAACCACATCTTGCAACTGCTACCAATAAGTTCACTCCCCGGAATTCAAAGAAGGATTTTTCAAAAGAAAAGAACGTTGGTAGTACTCCAAACAAGACGATGACAAAAGAAAAAGATCAATCAGACAAAACGTCTTCATCAAGGAAAATTTCTCAACCATTGCCGACATACTCCAAAACTCAAAAGGTTTGGGTATGCAAAGGTGAAATCCTTCCTTGTCTTTAATCGTTCTACGATTAAATGTTGTGTAGTTTATGTAGACTATTTTTTTTTCTTTCTTTTGGCCGACCCTTCAACCATCTTTGGGAGGTAAATGGTATATTTTCTTATTGGTTGATGATTTCTCTAGGTTTTCTTGGGTAGCATTTTTTAAAAGAGAAAGCTGATACTTTTGATTCTTTTCACGAGATTTGCCTCCGTATTATGATTGAAAAGAATGAAAAGATCATTCGTGTTAGAAGTGATAGAGGTGGAGAATTCATTAATTCTAAATTCATTGACTTTTGTACTTCAAACGGTATTAAGCATGAATTCACTGCACCCTATACACCTCAACAGAATGGTGTTGTTGAGCGCAAAAACAGGGTTGTTCAAGAGATGGCGCGTGTGATGCTTCATAGCCGGAATTTACCGCTACATTTTTGGGCTGAAGCTGTGAACACCGCTGTCTATGTCATTAATCGAGTGTTTTTGCGCCCGGGAACGTTAAATACACCATATGAACTATGGTGTGGTAGAAAACCCAACATCAAATATTTTCGCATCTTCGGGAGTCGGTGTTACATTTTACGTGACCGTGAAAATCTTGGAAAGTTTGACTCACGAAGTGACGAAGGGATTTTCTTGGGGTATTCTACTAATAGTAGAGCATATCGAGTATTTAACTTGGAATCTAAGACGATCGTAGAATCTATAAATGTTAAAGTAGATGAAGCTTTTCACTTTGCATCTGAAAAATCTACCCTCGATATCTCTCTAGATGATGATTCTCCTGCCGTTGCATCTTCTCATAATAATACTTCCAATATTAACGATGCATCTAATGGTTCTTCAAGTTTATCTAATGTGCAGGAATCATCTCATATATCTCCGAGTACTCCGTTTCAACAAACGCTACGAATCTCCAAGGATCATCCGGAATCGAATATTATTGGAGATCCACAAGAAGGAGTTAGAACTCGGAGGCAGTTGGTTTGTGGATTCGCTTGCTACGTATCTTTAATCGAACCAAAGAACATAGATGAAGCTCTTCAGGATGACTACTGGATTAAAGCAATGCAGGAAGAGCTCCATCAATTTGAGCGAAACAAAGTCTGGGAATTAACGAAGCCTCCAAAGCAACATAATGTGATAGGTACCAAATGGATCTTCAAGAACAAGAAAAATGAGGATGGTACTATCATCAGGAACAAGGCACGATTAGTTGCTCAAGGCTACTCTCAAGTAGAAGGTATAGACTTTGATGAAACATTCGCCCCTGTAGCTAGACTCGAGTCCATTCGTATACTATTTGCTATTGCTTGTCATTTTAAAATCAAATTATTTCAAATGGACGTTAAGAGCGCATTTCTAAATGGGTTTTTAAATGAGGAAGTTTATGTGGCTCAACCGAAAGGTTTTGTAGACCATAAACAACCTAACCATGTTTTTCGTTTGAAAAAGGCTCTTTACGGTCTGAAACAAGCACCGCGAGCATGGTACGAAAGGTTGACAAAGCACCTTTTGGAGAAGGGCTACACTCGAGGGGGAGCTGATAGGACTCTCTTTGTGAAGCATTATCAAAGCAATTTCATTGTAGCACAAATCTATGTCGATGACATTGTATTTGGCGCAACAAGAGATAATGATGCTTCTAAATTCGCGGAGACCATGGAAAGCGAATTTGAGATGTCCATGATGGGCGAATTGACTTATTTCCTTGGATTGCAAATTAAACAAAATGATGAAGGTATTCACTTGAGTCAATCCAAGTATGCAATGGAGTTGGTTAAAAAGTTTGATCTTGAAAATTCGAAGGATTTTCCGACTCCAATGGGAACTAGCCACAAGGGACTTGGAAGTGAATCACAAAGTGAGAATGTAGACGAGAAACTGTATCGAAGTATGATTGGAAGTCTACTTTACCTCACGGCTAGTCGCCCGGATATATCTTTTGGTGTTGGGATCTGTGCGAGATATCAATCTGCACCAAAGGAGGTTCACCTGAAAGCGGTGAAAAGGATCATCCGGTATATCAAAGGATCAATTAATTTCGGAATTTGGTATCCTATGGGAACAAGTTTGGATATTGTTGGATACTCAGATGCCGATTGGGCAGGATCAGTGGATGATCGGAAAAGCACGAGTGGTGCATGCTTCTATCTTGGCCATTGCCTTGTTGCATGGCACAGTAAAAAGCAGAATTGCATAGCACTCTCGACTGCCGAAGCGGAATACATTTCAGCGGGTAGTTGTTCAACCCAACTCATTTGGATGAAAAGTGTGTTGAGCGACTTCCGGATTTCAGCATCTTCGGTAACAATTCTTTGTGACAACACAAGTGCAATTAACATTTCTAAAAACCCCGTGTTGTACTCTAGAACAAAACATATTGAACTTAGATATCATTTTCTTAGAGAGCTAGTTGAATCAAATACTCTTCAACTTTCATATATTTCAACTGAGGATCAATTAGCTGACATTCTAACAAAACCTTTGGATCAAAAACATTTTATTCATTTGCGAAAAGCAATTGGAATGCTTTCCTTGAAATAAACTTCTTTTTGAAACCTTTGCTTAGGATAGGTTTTGTTTATTTTTTTTGTTTTGTTTTGTTTGTACATAGGACATTAATTGAGCATAGATCATAATTGACTTTAATTACATCTTTTCGCACATTTAGAAATTTATTATGCTTTTGCCATCATAATATTTCACTGTTGCAATGATCATTTATGTTAATTAAATCATCTTCTGAGTGATCAAAGTCAATTTATCTCTCTCAATGATCTCTTGGTATAGTCATTATCTTATTTGACTGCTTAGTCGAGTATGAAATCGAGATCAATTTTTGGTTGAATACTTTATATCTTAAATAATTGATAGCCAATTGAGGGGGAGTCAAAGAAAAGTAAAATGCTCAAAAGATGTGGAAAGAGTTACATCCCAATGAGGAGTGTGAAAACTACCACCACATGGAGGAAAGAGCTACCACCTCGGTCGTCCGAGTATTGTGTGCAGCTACCACATGTATACCAAGCATGGTTGTTCAAATTTTGATTAAGTAAAATGCATGTTGAAATACTTGACTCCGTCAAATTTCAAGGTTGGTATAAGGTGGGTTTTTAAAGAAAGATGCTCAAAGAGCCACTCTCTTCAACAGATTGTCTAGATACATTATCTACTATATTTGGGATTTCAAACATCTATTGATCTTTGTATTTCATTTTCTTTACTGAATTGATGATTTGATAAAGGCATTACTCATAAGATCAAGTTAGATGTAATTGAAGGTGTTCAACTTTAAGGGATTTAATTTTTGTAAATTCTCGTTTCATTTTTGGATATTATTGATAGATTTGGCATAATCTAATTCTTGTTGTATGAAACGATGATTTTTGTTTAAAGTTGATACACATTTGTGCTTACAATCTTTTTCTGGTTTTTCTTGAATTTCTCTGAAATTTTCTAAAGAAAAAGTTGGAGCCGATCCGGATCGGGCAAGATGATCCGGATCCCGAACGCAGGTATTCTTCTGCAGGCTGACGATCCGGATTGGACCTGCCGATCCGGATCCCGAACGCAGTTTCTCACTGCGGGTAGCCGATCCGGATCGCAAGCATGGTCTGATCCGGATCGCGGCTAGGGTTTTATAAAGAACAAAAGGGTTTTGATTTCTCTTACTCCAATCTTTTGTTCCAAAGTTTCCAGAGCCTCTCTCTCTAGATTTCATCCTTCCTGGAAGCTTTCAAACTCAAGTTCTTCAACTCCAAGTAAGTTTTATTGATCAATATCTCGATTTTTCACCGTTTCTCTTATTCCTCCTCAAAACGTGATGAATTTCTTGTATCGATTTCGTTTGTGGATGGTTTTTGATCAAATTTCTTTTGAAATAAGAACTCTGGGTAGATTAGTTTTGATTATATGCTAGGTATTCTCAAGATAAACGGATTTTTGGTCTTCGATTTCAAAAATTTCGGTTTTAGGGCATATAATAAGGATTTTCAAAAATCATGCAATTGATCTATTTTTAAAAGTCCTTTGCAAAACTAATTTGATTCTTACTCTCTCTACATGATTATGATTGCTTGGGTACAATTTTTCAATCTTTGAAAATTAACAATTTTTCATGTGTTCTTGAGTTGGTCTTCGCAGGATACATTTTTCACTAGTAATCAAAATGGTGATCACTTGGATTATTTTCCTACTTGCTGCCATGGTACATGTCAAGGATACTGCCAAGGCTAAGAAGGCTAAGAAAGCTAAGAAGACAAAGGATGATTCGACACGGAGTCGGAACCGGAGTCGATTGACTGGGATAACATTGAAATCGAGGGAACTGTCCCCATTATCTCCAAAGGGAAAGCAACTGCTGAAGCTTCAAAACCTACTGCAGCTGAAAAAGGGAAAGCGCTAATGGAACCAAGTCCAATTGGAACAAAAAGAAAAACTGGTGCAAGAAAAAGAGGCAGTGCTCAGGGAATTACCATTGAGGAACCAGTTGCTAGCCAGCCTCCTCCACAAGACTTCATCAGCTCCGCAAGAATCAAGGACTTTGAGAAGAGGGAATGCATTGGCGGAGAGACATGTCAATGTCAAACCGATGAAGGAACGATCTGCAGCTTTTGGGATTTTGTTTGACCAGGTTGGTCTTGCTCAAATTTGCAACTTCCCTGAGACTACTGGGTACTGTCCACACTCAGTTCGAATGTTTTATCAGAACGCTGCAAGTCTAATTGATCACAATGATGGACGTCGAGAATTTCATACTTTGGTGAAAAATATCAAAATCAAAGTCACACCCCAACTGATTGGAGATGTGCTAGGTATGACAGCCAGAGCTGATGGACTCCATTACCTAAAAACTCAAAGCTTCAACACCAACTCCTGGAGAGTTGTAGTCAATGGAATCTGTGTTCCGGATACTTTGTCAACCGGAAACTCTGTTTTCTCTAAAGAGCTTCGACCAGAGTATAGATATATAAACTTCATTGTCTGCTACAACATTCTTCCCAACATGAATACGAAGGTTCTTCGATGGGAAAGGATGTTATTCCTTTATCTTCTTGGAAACCCCGGCCGCATTGATGGGAGCAAACTTGAATATTCCTTATCTCATTTGGTCAAGGATGGCGCGGTATGTGGAACACTCTCACCCCACAGAGAGACTACCCTACCCAATGATTATCATGCGCATCCTTAGAAAGTTTAAAGTCGATACAAGCGCGAGCTCATACATGTACAGTTTGGGCACCATTAATGAGGACAACAATTGTGAAGTCCTTTATCGACTAAACAAGATGAACCCTTAATACCTCCTCACCGGCAACGAGCATAACAACAACAAGCGACAACCTCTGCACCGGCAGCAACTCCTCCAGTCCAACCAGCACATCCGGCATAACAAGCACCTCAATCAACTTCTGATGATGATGCATCTGTTACCTCAATCTATAAAGAACAGCAAAGGCTCTCCAACGAGCAAGAACGTATATCAAATGAACTAATTGAGGTAAAGGAAGAATAAAGAAGGTAAATAAGAATCAATCATCAATGAACAAGCGATTAAAGAAAATATTCCAAATTCTCGGCTGTATCAGTTCAGACGAGTCTGAATAATCCGTATCCTGTCCAATTTCTGTTTATTATGCATATGTTTAAATCTTTCTTTGTGCAGGTTTTTAAGTTTTAGTTTTAGTCGTTAGTTCCCCAACTTGAACTGTTAACCATTCTCTCCACTTCTGTAATTTTTGGCTTTGTTGTTGACAAAAAGGGGGAGAAAGTTTAGAGAGAACTTGAACATGAACGATGTGAAAACTGTGAAACTGTGTGAATGTGTGAACATCAAGGTAAGTATCACTTCACTTCAACTTTGGTTTTTATCTTGTGGTTTGTGTGCATGACTCTTCTAACTATTCGACTAACTATTTGGGCATGTAATATAACTAACAAGTTGGATGTTCACTAACATGACATTTGGTTTTGATTGCATAGAAGATATGTTGGGTTTTGACTAGGATTCTCTACATATCTGAATTCTCAAATGTCATGATGATCAGATAAACTCTATCTCTGTACTAGGTTTTGAATGTTAAATATTCTTGAGGTATCTAACGATCTCTTTTTGTCAAGAATGATTTCTTTGTGCAGAGAGTACAGATGTCTAAGTCTAGAGTCTGTTTTAGGAGTTTATCTCATGTTTTTAAATTTTTGGATCTCCATTGTAAATTTTTGTTGTATGGTGATAGCAACAAAAATATCTTTTTGAATTTTCTTTAGTGGATCTGTGTTTTGTCACGAAACCGCCAAGGGGGAGATTGTTATGGAATTTGAGTTGGCGTAGTTTCGTGAAAGTTTCAAGTCTTGAAGATTGAAGGTGAAGAAAGTTGGATCATTTAACTCAATCTCAAGAAAGAAGAATTCAAAAGGATCAGGTATGTTTAACTAAAGATTTTGTGTGATCCAATACTTCTTGTAGTGTAGAAACACTTGGAAGAATCTTTCATTGCATAAAAATCAAAAACCTGGACTTGGGACATGTTCAGGATCCGGATCAGGTTGTTCAATCCGGATCCCGAAGGTGGTTCGTTCATACACCAGTTCAATCCGGATCGTAGCCTCTCTGATCCGGATCCCGAACACTGAGTTTACCATTTTCCTTGAACGATCCGGATCAGGCTTCGCAATCCGGATCCCGAACGTTGATGTTTGGTGAACTGTATAACACGATCCGGATCAAGCACTTCGATCCGGATCCCGAACCTTCATTTTTATGGAACTACCTGACTCGTTACGACGATCCGGATCACAGCTAATCCGATCCGGATCGCCGTCCGTAAAAATTTCCAGAAATGGTAGGTTTTGATTCTTATCTCCTTCCTAGGGTTTCTAACCTATAAATAGACCCTATGACTCCTTTTCTAGGGTGAAGGGAAAATAGCCGTCATATTCATATCTTATTTTATACGGCTCTAGATCCACATATAGAGAAGAAAGGAATCATTAGAGAATACTCTATGTTTCTTCATCTATATTGATTAGTTTGATTCTAGGTTTCCATACTCACATCTTGAGTTGAATCAAACTAATGAATACTTAGATGGTATTTTCGATCTATCTTTGATCTAAGTATTCGGCGGATCATCACCACCAAAAACAACGATTTACCCCAAAAATCGGCGCGTGGATTCGCGGGTCCTTGTGGATTCAAGGTTCAACCGCTCTCGTGGATTCGGAGCGAGGCACGTTCGTGGATTCGAAGGGTGCTATTGGGTGAAGACCGTGGACTCGGTCGGACGTCGTGGATTCGACGTTGGACGCCGTGGATTCGGCGTTGGGCGCAGATCGTGGATTCGAGAAGCGTCGCGGAGCGAACGGAGAAGATCCTCTAGGAGCGTATGGAAAAGGTTGAGTCGTAAGTGTGTACAGTAATCACCTTGTACGTGTTTTAATTCTAGTGGATTTCTGCAGTGTTATCGGTTCCCGTGGTTTTTTTACTCCGGTGATGGAGTTTTCCACGTAAAAAGCTTGAGAGTTATTTTTTATTCCGCATAGGGTTTTTATCGCAACGATTTTTGAGGTTGTATACGTTTACACCTATTCACCCCCCTCTAGGTATTTTTTCTCCCCTATTTAGATCATTGTTACATATAACCCAACAGAAGAAACATGAATTTAATCGTGTTTTGTTTTCTTTCTCTCTATATATGTGGATTTATCCTTCGGTTTTGATAACCGGGATTATTTGGATTTGATCCTTTTTCGGATACCTAAAAGATGAATAATAGGGTCTATTTATAGGTTAGAAACCTTTGGAAATAGATAAGCATCAAAACTGACTTAACGAATTTTCCCGCACGGCGGTCGGACTAGATTTGGCTGATCCGGATGTCGTCTTTTTTCAGCAATTTTCCTGAAAAAAAACAGTCGTGGTCCGGACTGGAATTTCCTGATCCGGACTGTTCATGCAATTTCAGCAAACACATAGTTCGGGGTCCGGACTGAACAGGGGATGGTCCGGACTAGAATTCCGCATGAACTAAACTATGTTCGGGGTCCGGACTGGAATGGTCTGATCCGAATCCTGAACATCCAACTTGTCCAGTTTTTGATTTTTATGCACTGAAAACTTATCCAAGGTATTTCTAAACTACACAAATGTATTCGGATCACCAAAATATTTAGTAAACGTACCTGATCATTCCGAATCCTTTTTTTTGAGATTGATGTATATGATCCACAATTCTTCATCTTCAATCTTTGAGACTTATACCCATTTCACGAAATACGCAAAAATAAAATCCTTAATATCCTAGGGTACCAAGCTATCCCAAAGTAAATAACCTAGGGTAAACGAGAATGTGAATTGGCACCTTCGGATTTGAGATTCATCATTTAGGGGTAGGCACATAGCGGGCTCCTAGGGCACGGGGCCCATCGGACGAGGTACTTCCAAAAGGTATAAAAAGTGAAAAGAGTAAAATTAGCACCTTCGGATTTGAAACTCGCCATTTGGGGTAGCGCGCATAGCGGCTCCTAGGGCACGGGGCCCAATGGGCTAGGTACTTCCGAAAGGTTAACAAGAGAAATTTAAAGTGCAAATGGCGTCTTTGGATTTGAGAATCGTCAATTGGTAGCTTGACTATTAGGGCATGGGCCATCTGACGAGATACTTCCAAAGGGATAAAGAATTAAAAGAAAAATGTAGATGGGCCAAGGTGGCGGGTTAGATGGAACCTTGCATAGCGGCATAGTGGCCGAGTGTGGCATAGTAGCCTAGTGTGGCATGGCATAGTGGCATTTGTTTGGAGCATGTCTAGTAGTGTAGAGATTTTATACTGCGTGCTAGTATAGTTTATTGCTTTCCATATTAATATATCATCCTACTATTGCTTCCGTTGGACCAAGAGGTGTAGAATATATTTTCTCGGTGGTTGAACCCACTGGAAAATATTCATAGTTCTCACACTCCTTTGAGTACCATTTTTACAGATCCAGGTATCGTCGGCGAGGCACGTGACAGGGCAAGAGCCTGGCAGCTTAGAGACTTAGAGGGTCTATCATTGTCATCACCTTTTTGGGCCTTTTGAGTGAAACTATGTATTATGAGGAAAAATGTGAAAAATTAGAATTATTGTTTAAACTCATGTTGAGAGAAAAGTTGTAATTAACACTATATTTTGTTGTTCACTCTTGTATCCTACCTTCAGTTGCATGTTAAACTTGTTGTTTAAATGAATGAAGTTTTGTAGTGGTTTTTTTATACTATGATATTGTATCTCTTTGTACACTTATATAAATTGAGTCATGGTCCGTTTCTTTCGGGTATAGAGAGGTCATGCCCGATTGGCAGGTCTGTTGGCGTGCCCGAACTGTCCAAATTGACGGTCTCTCGGGGCGTGACATATTAGTTTGGTATCAGAGCCTAGGAGTGGTTCTAGGCGGCTAGCAAACCTTAGGGAGACCCTAGAGATTAGACACGAGAGTGTCACGGCCCCGGCGTCGAAACTGCGACCCGGGCTCGCAATAGATCCGCCGCCCATCGGAGCAAGCCCGTATAGACGAAGGCTAACTGCAAAAGATCAACTATACACTACAGATATCAGAGCTGAAAGTAAAATAATTGCTGTAAAAGTAAAATCAACTACTGGACAACTGGAAATAAAGATACAATGTCCATCTCCAAATACGATCATATACAAAGTTCTCTAATACAAAACTCAGAACTCAACAGGGAGATATCTCCATAAATACATCAGTGTACAGGCTCTCAATACATAAAACATCCTCACTACATCAGTCTCTCAAAAAGAGGAAAACAACTAATCTACTGAAGCTCTCCTCCGAAGGGGTACCGCTACACTCCAAACGAGGTAGGGAACTAGCTCGCGATCCCTCGCCCGGCAGAAGAAAGAAACAACAACTGGAGCAACAGGAACAGGAGAAGAAGTCCCTGGGGAAAAAAAACACACGACGGGTGTGAGAAACTACTTCCCACAGTAGTTCTCAGTGGGTGCCGCCAACAAGCCCAACGGTCTGCCCACTAAGTCTATAGAGGCATAAAGTAACAATAAGAATACTGAAATGAAAGGGCTGGAAAAAAATAACTTACAAGCTACTATGCCTCTATCTAGATGCCTCAAAAGTGGAATAGATGGAAACACTTGATGCATCTACTAACCCTCAACATTCAAGATCACCAATCTACCTGACTGCCTCCTCGGGTCCAGTCAACCTGCGCCTACCTACTCCATTATCATCCCGGAGGAACCGGACTGACGGTAGGGCGGACGTAGCTGCCAAAACTGGGCAAGCCAGAGGGACTGTGTCGTAACTGCCAAA